>CM052705.1:103267663-103291298 GCA_028551405.1 Uromys caudimaculatus | reverse complement strand
AAGAAAAGAAAAGAAAAGAAAAGAAAAGAAAAGAAAAGAAAAGAAAAGAAAAGAGGAGGAGGAGGAGATGGTGGTGGAGGAGGAGGAGGAGGAGGAGGAGGAGGAGGAAGAGGAGGAGGAGGAGGAGGAGGAGGAGGAGGAGGAGGAGGAGGAGGAGGAGGAAGAAAGCAGCAGCATGTAGGGCCACATGTGCCTATAACACCAGGGCTGGGAGAGGATGGGGGCAGAAGCAGGAAGATTATTAGAGCTTGCTGGCACCAGTCTTGCTAAAATTGGCAACTCCAGATTCAGTGAGAGACCCTGTCTAAGTGGAATAAAGCAGAGAACAACCGATGTCTGCTTCATGTCTCTACACACACTTAAGGGCACACATACTGCACATATGTGTACACAGATGCATAAATCACACACATACAAATATATATATATCACACACACATATATACATATATAGAGAGAATATATGTATATATGTGTGTGATATATATGTATATATTCTATCTATCTATCTATCTATCTATCTATCTATCTATCTATCTATCTATCTATTCTCTATCTGAAGGGTCTTGGGAGGAGTCCTAGATAGAAACCTAGGTTCAGGTAGGGTCCCCTTGGTGTCCCTCAGCTAACAGTTGCACAACTCTAGTCTGTTAGTCTAATCTAGTCCAGTCTGTCCCAATCATTTGCTAACTGCTTTACTCTCTAAGTCTGGATCTTGAAGTCCTAATGGTCTCATCTTATTTTGGTTTTTCTAGACAGAGTTTCTTTGTGTAGCCTTGGCTGTCCCAGAACTTACCACATAGACCAGGGTGCCTGGAACTCACAGAGATCTGCTTGCCTCTGCCTCCTGAGTGGTGGAACTAAAGGCTTGCGCCACCATGCCTGGCTAATGAATGATACTCCAAATGGTCTCATCCTGTGAAGACACCTGCCATTGGGTTTGGATTCACCCGCCTTTTCTTAGTTTGATGACATCTGCCAAGAATCTTTCCAAGTTAGATCACGTTCACTGACATGGTAATTTCACTCTTAATGTATCTTTTTAAGGGACAGCATTTGACTCATAACATAGCTGTCTTTTCCATTTCACCAGTTCTTGGGGTTTTATAAATAATTAATAGAAAACCTTCCTACCATGGTCACATTTCAAATGTTCTGACTTTGGAAAAAAATAACCTTAAGCAACTTCAAAGAAAAATATTTTTCTGTATTTGTGCAAGAAAGGAATTACAATGTCCTCAAGCCAATTTTCCCAGTGTTCTATATTACTTATAAGAAAACTGAAGCCCCTCTATTGGAGTCCCTCCAGGTGTGACAACCTACTTACTGCTAAATGGGGTTCATAAAGCCCTCTGAACAAAGTGGCTATTGTTGGCTAGCGTTTGCAAGCCACTCTTGCTCCATGCACGCTGTGCTCAGGAAGCTGGTTCAGTGGTGCTGAGCCATTTGAATGCTTATCGTAATTCACACTTTCAAAAGAGGTGGCTTTACCAACCTTGGCTCTGAGGACGGAAGAGGGCTTTTGCCAGAACATTATGGGATATGATGCTTTCGTTAAAGGTGATGGGGATTCATGGCAAACAATAAAAGAAAGCAGAGGTAAAGATTACAGAAAAGATGTCTGTTGCCACTCTGACACGTCGTTCGCTTCTCCTGCTGTCATGGGAGTGGTCTTTGTTTTGTTTTGTTTTTTTGCTTGGTGTCAATTGGAGACGTTTTCCACTCTGTCCTCTCATGTTACCTGTGCATGTGTGCCACGCATTGATATGGAGGTCAAAGGTCAGCTTTGACCCTTGTGGGCCCTTGGAATGAAACTCAGATTTGGTGGTAAATGCCATTTCTGGCTGCGGTATCTCACACCTCCATCATTCATCCAATTCTTCCCCTGAATCTTTGTATACATTTCCACGTTTAGAGGAAAAATTATAGAAAATGTCTAATATGAATGTTCTCCACTACTGTATTTTTAAAATTATTCCTTTTACTTTTTAAAATTGTAATTACATCTATAATATAAATATTTCCTTTTTCTTCCTCCAAAGCCTCCCATATACCCCTCCTTGGTCTCTTTCATATTCATGGCTTCTTTTTCCAATCATTTAATTTTTAAATGTAATTTTATTAGTGTGTGTGTGTGTGTGTGTGTGTGTGTGTGTGTGTGTGCACCCCATGTTATGCTATGAGTGGACCTTAGATCCTCTGGAAGAACAAGTGTTCTTAACCATCAAGTCATCTTTCCAGCCTGTGCATTTTGAAATTTGAAAGAAACACCCATTTTCTGGTCCTCAGGATGCCTTGGGAAACCCTGGATTCTGCAGCTAAGGAAGGAATGTTCTTCATAGGACACACACATACAAGGCGGAAGGAGCCAGTCCACACACTGGATCACCTAGGGTATAGCATGTGGTTCTGCTGCGGCTGCTGACTGCCTCTGTTCCAGCCGACGCACAGAGCCAAGCCCTCACCAAATTCTGAAAAGATAGGACATGCAGTCCAGCCCCACTTCCTGTCTTCTTTCAGACCCTCCTCCTCCTCCTCCTCCTCCTCCTCCTCTCTGCTGAGCATCTGGGATCTCCTTGGCACCATGTTCCTCCTCTCACTCCCCAGCAGCCTTCAATTTCTGCCTGAGAGTCTTTTTGAGTCATAAATAGCTTCTGCTACATGTTTAGAGACTAAAATGGAACCCAGGACTGAGCCAAGGCATGCTTTCCATGGTCCTGGCCTAGGCCACAGTGATTGGATCAAGTGTGTGAGACATTAGCAGAAAGACCATTGTCCTGATCAAGACCAAAAAGAAGAACATCCACACTCTAGGAGCTATTGGCAGCCACTCTATGTCTGTACTGGCTAGTTTTGTGTGTCAACTTGACACAAGCTGAAGTTATCACAGAGAAAGGAGCTTCAGTTGAGAAAATGCCTCCATGAGATCCAGAGGTAAGGCATTTTCTCAGTTAGTGATCAAGGGGAGAGGGCCCCTTGTGGGTGGTGCCATCTGTGGGCTGGTGGTCTTGGGCTCTATAAGAAAGCAGGCTGAGCAAGCCAGGAGAAGCAAGCAAGCCAGTACGCAGCATTCCTCCATGGCCTCTGCATCAGCTCCTGCTCCTTGACCTGCTTGAGTTCCAGTCCTGACTTCCTTTGGTGATGAACAGCAATGTGGAAGTGTACTCTCAATAAACCCTTTCCTCCCCAACTTGCATCTTGGTCATGATGTTGGTGCAGGAATAGAAACCCTGACTAAGACAATGTCCAACATGATGATTGCTTTTGGAGAGCCTACAGTGTGTGTGTGGGGGGGGGGGGAGGACGGCGGCAGAGAGATGGCCTTTGAAAACACGGCCAAATTGCTGGATTAAGCTTCATGCAAAGCCTATGCTCTAGTTTATGGCTCAATAAACTTCTCTTAATCACTTAAGTTCATTCATAGTGGGTTGTATGCTACTTCAAACTGGATGCCAATCCTTTATTCCTCTTGGTCACCTTCTTGTTCACACATTCCAATATTCTGTGAGTAACATACTTGAGACCGGTGGTGAGGTGCTTGCAGAATGTCCAAGGGCAATAACTTGAACAGAGCTGTCCAACATGGTTGCTATGTGTCGCTAACCCTTAAAATGTAGCTTATAAGACAGAGGAACTGGGTGTTTAATTCAAATTTATTTTCACTACTTTTAATCTTAAAAATTGCATTTATCTATTTATTGTGTGTGCACACCCATGTGTATTGTGTGTGGGTGAGGGTGCACATGTACTATGTCAGAGACATAGAGGTCAGAGAACAATTTGCTAGACTTGGTTCTTTCTTTCCAGCATGTGGGTCCCAGATTGAATTCAGGTTTGGTGGCAAGGGCTCACCTTTTACTAGTGAGCCATCTTGCTGGGCCTTGATTTTATTTTAAGAATTGGTATTTGAGGAGCTGGGAAGATGGCTCAGTGGTTAAAGCACTTGTTTTTCTTGTAGAGGATCCAGATTTGATTTCCCTGAACTTACATGTGGGGCTTGTTACCATTTGTAACTTCAGTTCCAAGAGATGAATTGTCCTTTTCTGACCTTTAAGGGCACCAGGCACTCATGTGGGACACAAAACTAAATGCAGGCAAAACAGTCAAACACACTGAAAAATGTATACAAGTATTTTTTTTAAAAAACCCATAGATATGAAAAAAAATTTAAAGACTCTTTTGTTAAGAATTGGAATTTGAACAGCCACATGGGGCTGGAGGTAGCTGTGCTGAGTAGCACAGCTCTGGAAGGAGCTAAGACACATATTGGGTGAGGGCAGAAATTTGAGGGTCTCAAAGGTGCTTGGGGGGTGTGGAGAAAGAAGACAGCAAAGACAGTGTGCTAGCAACAGCACATGCAGGAGTGGAGGGAAAGGAGCCGGCAAAGACTACTCTTGAGGACTGCATAAAGCATGTTGAAGCCTTAGGAAGGAAGGGTGTTGTACTGGCTGGTTTTGTGTGTCAACTTGAGACAAGCTGAAGTTATCACAGAGAAAGGAGTTTCTGTTGAGAAAATGCCTCCATGAGATCCAGCAGTAAGGCATTTTCTCAATTAATGATCAAGGGGAGAGGGCCCCTTGTGAGTGGTACCATCTGTGGGCTGGTAGTCTTGGGTTCTATAAGAAAGCCAGCTGAGCAAGCCAGGAGAAGCAAGCAAGCCAGTAGGCAGCATCCCTCCATGGCCTCTACATCAGCTCCTGCTTTCTGACCTGCTTAAGTTCCAGTCCTGACTTCCTCTGGTGATGAACAGCAATGTGGAAGTGTAAGCTCAATAAACCCTTTCCTCCCCAACTTGCTTCTTGGTCATGATGTTTGTGCAGGAATAGAAACCCTGATTAAGACAGGTGTAAAGAAAATCTTATGTCTGTATGGTTGTGGTGCCTGTCAATAATAAATTTGTTGGCCTATGGCTTAGGCAGGAAATAGGAGGTCGGACATCTGGCAGAAAGGATTCTGGGATATTGCCAGGCCAGGAAATTCGCCTGGGAAGTGACAAGACAGACACATGGTACCTGAGCACAGGTAACCAGCCATATGGCAGAATGTAGATTAGAATAAATGGGATTTTTAATGCTCTAGTCAGAGAAGAGCCTAGATATATGGCCAAAGTATTTGTAGATATATGAGTCTGAGTCTTATTTCTGGGAACACAGGCCTGGGAGGTAGTACCAGACCTAACTTGCACATAAGGGTCCACAGCAGAGCTACATGCAGTGAAGATAAAACCAAGGGAAGTGTCCGTTTACCTCATCAACAGGAAGGTCACCATTGATCTTTGAATGGGTGGATGGGAAGTCAGATGAGTTGTGTGATTAGAACAAAGATGTCCTGGTCATGGCTATTGCCAGTGTTACTCAGACCATAGGATATCCAGGTGATATCCTGCTTGACAGCGGACAAGCAAGTGAAGGCATCTAACTATGATACTGGTCTCCTGTTAGTTGGCAGGATTGACTCAGCCTGGCAACTGGTTGACTGGTTGACTAGGCAGGTGTGATGGTTAATAGTGATTGTCAACTTGACAGGCTAGAATTAATGACTACAATCACCTAGATTCTAGGTAAGCCTCTGAGCACACCTGTGAGAGATTGCCTGGATTAGATTCTTTGAGTTGAGAAGATCCACATTAGCTGTGGGTGGCCCCATCCCACAGGCTGGGATCCAGGACTGAGTTGAGCTGCTTTCTGTGTGTGCAATGTGGCCGGCAATACAGCTGCCATGACTTCCTCACCACGGTGAACTACATCTTGGAACTGTGAAACAAAACGAGCCCTCTCCCTAGTTTACATCAGGACATTTTATGACCGTAAAATAATACTTACTAATCTTATCCCCATCTAGCTTCTAATGAATGAGATTCAAACTATGATTTTTATTTATTAGGCTCTACGCAATCACTGGGGGATTAACCCTAATCTAAATCTCTAACGCTAGTCTGGCTACTACCCCAACTGTGCTCCTCATATACTTGCTGTTGGAAATTCTCTGGATTATTTCTGCTCCAGCAATCTGGTGTCTTGGGAGGCATTTCACTCAGGCACGTGCTACTGCTCCGTCATGACTAATGGAACCTCCTGTTCTGTCTGTCTTCTCCTTCTTTGCGCTCTCTCTCTCTCTTTCTCTCTTTCTCTCTTTCTCTCTCTCCCTCCCTCCCTCCCTCCTTCCCTCCCTCCCTCCTCTCTCTTTTCTCCTTCTCCTCATCGATCCTACCTGTGCTTCCCCCCCCAGCCTGGTAACTCAAACTCTACCTCTCTCTATTCCCTCCAGTAATTGACTGTCACCAGTTTTATTTAACTAATAGCCTTAAGTTGGGGTGCAAGGTTTACACAACGAAGGTTGGTACCCTCAATGATCTTGGAGCAACCAGATCTTTAGGTACAGAATTTAGCATTTGAATACAAGCAGCACCGGACCAACCCCCTACATATGACAGCAACAGGAGAGGTAAGTGATAGGACTTTTTTCCCTCGTGCCTTCGCAGTATTTCTACCAGAGCTGTTGACTGACCTTCTGTCAGGGGTAAAGTAGCCATACTTCCCTGTTAGGACTTCCACATCAGTTCTCAAAGAGACAGCAGACAAGTGGCCCCTGGCTTGTCACCTTGCTTGTCACCTTGCTTGTCTTGTTTTGTGTCTAGAGGACACAGGAACATTTCTTCCCCAACTACCTCTTTGGAAAACACTATAGTAACTCATGCTTGTAATCTTGACACTAATTTCCACCCTGTTGGCTTAGACTGTCCACCAACAATTCCTTTTAAATCATCCTTTTCTTTTTTTCTACCTCTGATATATATTTATTGGCGGCTTCTATTTTTAGCTTGTCTGAAGGGCGGGGTAGGTAATGGGAATTCACAGGATTTATTGCTCAAATTACTTCTCTGGCTCGCTCCAACCCCCATTGAAGCTTCTGACAGTGGCATTGTATTTATTTATTAGATTTTTAAGTGCTCTATTAGGTAGTTTACAAGCTTCCCCTAATGTCTCTGCAACAGGCACAACAGCTTTCGTAAATTGGTCACAGGTTAGATGTGTCCATCTTTGGACTGAAATCACAGAGGGCCTCAATTCCACTCCGAGGTTGTTGGAGGCCTTGAAAAAAAGAAAGAAAAGAAAAGGAGAGATGATCGATTGGTAAAGTGCTTGCCATGCAAATATGAGGAGCTGAATTCAGATACCCAGCATCCACATAAAATCCTGGCACAGCAGTTCATAGCTGGAACGCTAACACTGGAGAGGCAGAGGCTGGAGGACCCCGGGAGCTGGCTGACTAGTCTAGCTGAGCTGGTATGCTAGAAGCTCAGCTGCAAAACCTGTCTCAAAAAATAAAATAAAACAAAATAAAATAAGGTGGTGAGCAATTGGGAACGATGCAAGACATCAACCTTGGACCTCTGTACCCACACACAAACGTGCACAAACACAAACACACATGGACATTCATATACAAATATATGCATTACATGAACACATATACACAATTTTAAAAAGATCAAAGAAGGACTAACGTCAGGTGTTAGCTCATTTGTAAGATACACAAGTGTAGAACTGCTTAACCTCCATACTAAGGCCCAGAGTGAAAGTCACAACAAATTTCCAAATATTTGCAAACCATTGTTATCTCCCACAACAGCCACAGGATTGCAGCTCACTCTGTAGCTACTGAGTCATAAGCAGGCTTTTGAGAGACTTCTCCCTGAACTAAGTTCCTTTGCTCAGGTTTTACTACCCAGAATCTCATCAAGACACAAGAACAACCAAGTCACAGAATGGTGGAGTCAATCGTATACTTTCCCCTGGTTGAAGGCCCTGGACTCTGTGACCCTGGTTCCTGTGGAGAGTCACAGCCTGCATTGTTCCTGACCTTGAGCGGTAAGCTGAGGTTTTTCAAGCTTGTTGCCTAAGCAAATGCATTTTCTCTGCTCTAAACATCTGCCCTATGTAAGCATTAGCAAACTCCTATTGATCCTTCAAGGCTTTTTCCTAGTGTACCTTCATCCTCCAAAACGTGTGTTAGGACCCTCTGAGTAAATCGTGTTGGGAGCCAGCACTTTGAGGGAAACAGATTAATGTTGTCAACTTGACACAGACTAAAGTCATTTGGGAAGAGGAAACCTTAGTTACCAAATTGCCTTTATCAGACTGTCTAGGAAGCATCTTCTTGACTAGCCCACTGTGGGTAAGTGCCACACCCGGGAAGATTGTCCTGGAGTGTATAAGGAAGAAGACTGCATGCAGTGAGAAGCGAGCCAGTAGCAGCATCCTTTTATGGCCTCTGCTTCAGTTTGTGCCTCCAGGTTTCTGCCCTGCTTGAGTTCCTGCTTTGGGAACTGTGATTCCTCAGGGAAGGACTGTGATTAGACTATGTAAGCCAGATACACCCTTTCCCTCCTCAAGTTGCTTTTGGTTATGCTGTTCACCTCAGTAATAGAAAAGAACCTGAGGCGTCCTGTTATGGTGTAAATGGATTCCTGTTGGGTTTTTTTTTTTTTAAGTGTGTTTGGCTCATGTTTTCTCTCTCTCTCTCTCTCTCTCTCTCTCTCTCTCTCTCTCTCTCTCTCTCTCTCACACACACACACACACACACACACACACACTGGCTCCTCCGCTCCGACTCACACACATCATGTAACACTTTCTACCATGTAACGACACTGCAACCTGAAGCCTTTACCAAGTGCAGGCCTTTGATCTTGGACTTCCTAGCCTCCAAAACCAGGAGACAACCTTTTGTTCATTACAAATTAAGCAGCCTATGACATTCTGTGACAGAAGCACAAAGCAGGTAAGACACCTTTCAGCTTCCTCTGGCCTGGAAGACCTCTGAGCACACCCACTTCCGTTATACAGCCGGGACACATTGCCTGTTGGTTATGTGTGACTCATTCTCTCCAGATAAATTCTTCTATGGAAGGGGTCATGTCTCACCATGTATCCCCCAAGCCCTGCTTCTTCATTGCTAGTCCCCATGTGTGGTCAAAGATGGAGACAAATGAATGGATGTTTCCTACAGAATCCAAACCTAGGTCTGTAAGGTCAATGGAAAGCAGAGAACAAACACACGAGAGATTTAGAGAAAACAGAGTAACCTCTGAGCAAATAAAGTGCGGTTGAAAATATGACCAGACAAGGAGCTGAGACAGGGACTGCAGAACTGGCTCTGGCACTAAAAATGTCCCACGTGACCTGGGGAGTCACTTCCATCTCTAGCTTCTCGATGTATATGGTACACTTTCAGTTGCTTCCTTGCTATGTTACTGGTGACTGGCTATGTGACATGTAGCCAGACACTGACTCTTTTGTGGGTTCTTCTGTCTTCCACAGTTCCCCACCCCTCTACTTTAACCCTTTTAACCCCTCAACACTAAATAGGAGAGAAAAAGGATATAGGGTAAAGGGGTGCTGTTATCATTAGACTACGTCCTGATGACTGGGGGCATAGAGTTCCTTGGGGCAAGTTTGAACTTCACCATTGAGATATCTAATTTCATCAGAATATCTAATTTCTTCTTGTTGTTGTCTGTACACACTACTCAACTGACCATCCACCAACAACCGCTGTATGTTGCGCAAGCATTTATCTACCCTCTGAAAAGTTCCCAGAATTCCAAACATCACATAATTGCAGAAACTAACTTCAGAAACTATCTTCAGCTGGCAAAACTATGCCTCAGCTAGAGCACAAAACAAATCATAGTCAGCTGCCATGGACAAGCTGAAGCAGTCCCATATCTCACACCTAGGATTAAAACAAAAACATATTCTTATATTATTTCTGTGTTTTTAAAGAAACCAAATCTCTCATGACAGTGACAGATATTAACAGACATCAGAGGGAAGAAATTTGGATTCAACTTGCTTCCAACATTCAGATACATATTATGTAGACTCTTGGTAAATGTGTCACTTTTGCCTCGTGCTCTCTTACCCACTGTGGCGCTGATATAAAGAAGGTTCCTTGGGTGTTATCGCCCCTGCATATTCCCAGGTTAGTGTCCTCTACTTACTAAGACACTCTTTCCTTCATCCATTTATCAACTCACTCACTCAACCACTCAGCCATTCAACCACTCCTCCACCTATCCTTGTAGCCAGTCCACAAGTATCGGAGTGTCCTAATGTACCCAACATGGCACCAAGGTCTCAGGTGGCATCAGCCAAGCATTGTGGTGTGGGTAGTGTGTACACCAGTCCTGACCTTGGGGAGAAACAAATGGAGACGTGAGCGATTCCGGCAGGAATCTTTCCTCAAATGCCTTTGTCAAACATCTTTATTGTGTGTGGAAAAGGTGAAAATAGAGGTTTCTGCCACCCACAGAAGTAACGTGTAGTGACCCAGGAATGGGGAACCTTCAAATCTGTGAATGTTTTCTCCACATGCCAGGGTCAGCCTGCAGCAAGGCTGTCCAATTCAGTTACAGGAAGCAGTATCTGCCTTACCTAGGAGACCGCTGGCCGGGAGAGTGGTCTGCAAATGAAATGGGCCACCAGGGAAGGTAATGAGTTTTCTGGCACTAGACATGATTGCACAAGGGCTAGAGAATCATCATTTGCTGGGGCTGTCACAGAGGGAATTTAAGCATGGGATGGAGGAGTCAGGCAAGGTGATCTTCAAAGTTCCCTTTTCACTCGGAACGTTCCAGACGTCTGGGAGAAAGACTCTATTGTGTGTCCCCTTCAGCACACAGCCAGGTCAGCCATGTTTGCCTTCCCATACCCCAAGCTTCTAAAGCAGCAGCAGATCAGATGCAGAAAATACACCAGTGGCTCCACCAGTCAAGTTGCTCTGTGTCTGTCTATGAAATCAGCTTAGCTACAAAAATCTTGAACAGAAGATCCAGGACTGGGGACATTGCTGTTGGTAAAATACTTGTTTTACAAACATGAGGAACTGAGCTGTATCCCCAGACTCCACGTTGTTGGGGATTTGTGTTTGGTTTTTTTTTTTGTTTGTTTGTTTGTTTGTTTCTCCCAAGTAATGGTACATTTCTTTAATCCCAGCACATGGGAGGCAGGGCAGATATATGTCTGCGACTTTAAGGCTGGCCTGGTCTACATAGTGACTCTCAGGCTAGTCCGGCCTGTATTGTAAGACCTTGTCTCAAGAATAAATAAGAAATACATTTTAAAAACAAAGCCGGGGCAGTGAGATGACTCAGTGGTTAATGGTGACTGCAGTCAACAATCTAACAACTTGGGTTCAATCCCCAAGACATACATGGTGGAAGGAAAGAAGTGACTCCCACAAGTTAACCTCTGACCGTCACACCTTGTGGCACATTCCCCCCCCACACACACACACAAATAAGTAAATAAATAAGTAAACCAACGGAACTTTTAAAGAAGAGTTCAGGGTCGTCTTCAGCAACATAGAGATTTTGAGGCCCTCCTGGACTACATTTGACCCTATCTCAAAACAAACAAATCCAGACGTGATCGTGTGATTGTGTAGTTGTGTTTACAGCACTGAGGCACTGAGGAGGTAGAGACAGTGGATTCCTGGGGCTTGCTGGCAGCCAGTCTACCCTACTTAACAAGGCCAGAGTGTGTGTGTGTGCATGTGTGTGTGTGTGTGTGTGTGTGTGTGTGAGAGAGAGAGAGAGAGAGAGAGAGAGAGAGAGAGAGAGAGAGAAAGAGAGAGAGAGACTATGTTTCAAAAATATTCAAAACTAACCAGTTGGATAGCACCTGAGGGACCACATCCATGGTTGTTCTCTGGTAATGTACACATGTGTACACAGGCACACGTGGTTTTCAACCCCACTGGCTTTCTGGCTTTTTCAGACTGACTCATACTGGAATGTACAATGTCAGGCAGAAACTGTCCTGCATTCTGGGTTGCCAGAAGCTAGGTATTCTCTGCAGCTCTGTAATTCCGAAGCTTGGAGCTTACAGGACCAACTTGGTCCCTCATGGAGTTATGAGTTTGCTGACAACTATGTCTGTCACCTCTACTTTTCCCTGCCAGGTGAGCCACTCTCTTAGAACATAAACCATCTCCTCTCATATTAAAAATTAAGGCTGCCAACAGAACAAAAGAAATAGCTCCACGCTCCGTTCCCCTACCTCCACCAGGAATCTCACTTCGCCCTACAAACATGAAAACAAATGCCAGAGACTCTGCCTTGATCACCAGCTGGCAGTAAGGTTTCAGCAAATTCCCGGGCTCCTTTTTGTCCTGCACTCAACACCACAGGGGTTCTGGGTACATCCTGGGCCTGGCTTTCCTTTCCCCATGGGAGCCGCAGATGAATGTAGCTGCCCGCAGAGTGGTGTTTATTGGAGAGATAAATCTCTTTGGCTAAATATGAACCACACAGAGGCAACAAAAGAAACTGCGTTTTTAATGAAGGAGGTTTAGCCAAAGCCCAGCAGCAGAAGGCAGAACTCCAATTAAGAAGAGATGGGAAACCAGGGTCTAAGAGACCACTTAGGTGGCCATGTACCAGGAATGGGCCTAGCTGCTGGGACTTGAGGAGTAAATAGGATGCTCCCCTTGCACTCTGGGGCTAGTCCCAATGGGGGCGTGCTGTGTGGGCCAAAGGAAGAGGACAGGACAAGATGAGGGCAATCGTGATTGACTTATGTCAGTGCTGAACAGCAACACAGCTTGGGGGGAGAGAGGGCTTCCAGAAACTGTGCTGGTGACCTTGTTCTAAAAGATGTTTAAGGTCTAGAAGGACAAGGGGATGAGTTTGTCCAGACAGGAGATGGAGCGTGTGAGAAGAGCTCAGGAGAGGGGAGGTGGGGTACAAGGCCAAGGTTCACATGAGACTGGTTATGAGAAGGAAGGCTAGACAGGTAGGCTACATCCCAGCTGTAAAGGTCACAGGTGCCATGAGGCTTTGGGATTGTGGTCCACAGCCAAGGGCTCTCAAACACATAGAACTCTAGAGTCATCAGGAAGCTTCTAGCAAAGGACTGATTGGCCGGACCCTAGCTAAACAAGCCAAATGCTCATTCCCGAGTTGTAGCTTCAACAACTGGGATCCTGCAGACGGGGGACCGGAGTAGGGCCTGGAAACTTGTACTGTGACCAGCACTGCTTTGGGACAGGGAAGCAGCTGTCTGGAAGAACTGAGAGATGAAGGCAAGTGTGTCTGGTAGCTCTCACTGGTGTCCTGTGAGACTGGCTTGCAGGAGGAGGGCAGAGAGTGGGCCTCCACTGTGAGATACGCCAATGGCAGGTGCCCAACAACAATCACAGGCTGAGGGGGAGGAAGGGTCCTGACACCATGCCAAGGGGGCTTTCCTTGTCCATGACGTCTTGAAGTGATACACCCAGGAAGAAGAACCTGGACCACAGCAGGAGGGAGGGAGAAGCAGGATCCACCTCCTCAGGGGCAGTGCCCAGGGAGGCTGGCCATCCCAAGGGGCCCAGACCTCATTTATTCGTTGTGTTGCTAATTGATCCCAAAGCCCCAAGGTGAGGCGGGGACTGGTTTCTGCACTTGGGGCAAAATGGTAACAACAACAAGCTGGCCTGTCCCTGAGTGCAGGATCTGTGGACACCTTGTCTCCACCCAGTGACGTTGCTGATGACGATCCAGTCTCCACAGCTCTGTCCCAGTCTGGGCCTCTAGGTGTACAGTCTTCTCAGGCTGTTACCAATTGCCTGGCATATGACCCTGGGCTCAGAGGGCCTGTTCTTCCAGCTACCTGCCCTCCACCTCAGCTCTGCCTCACCAGAAAGCAGGGAGACAGATGTTCAGGAATCTCCACAGTAACCAGTCTATCGTCCAAGTCCTGATTCACAGGACTCAGCAAGTGACAGCACACTGGTTCCAGGAAAGCTCCGCTTCAGCCAAGCCATCCAGGTACAGCTACACCAAGAAGGTAAAGAGATGTCAGTCACCCAGAGAGCCACTGCTCAGACAAAGCACGGAGCCTTAAAATATCTTGTAATACTGCCACAAACCCAATTTTAGAATATGCTCATAACGTCTCCTATACCTGTAAATGAAATTTTTAGATAATTGAACCACCCAACTCATTTTTTAAAAACATACAATGTGTTGACTGTAGAAGACTACAAGGAAATTGTAATCGCACATGTCCCGGTTATACAGGAGGACCAGGGGACAGACACCTGCAAGCTTGGGTAGAACTGGCATGACAGACAATGCCTGTACCGTCGAGCTGCCTTGGCATCAGGCACCATGATCATGGTTGCTATTAGAGACCTGCTCCGGGAACCTGTGTCATAGAAAATAAGCATTCTCTAAACTGACTATAAGTTTTGGTAAAGTTTTAAAGCAAGGAATACACACTCTCCTTTGGGTTTGACTGGCTAGGCGCCATCTACAAAGGGCGTGCATTTGTTTACAGTTTGCAAAGGAAAAATACAGTCTTTCCATGGGGCATTGGTCCCAGAGTTCCCCCACAGATGCCCAAATCCATAGATGTTCAACTCCTGTGACATAAAACAGCATCATGTGTGTACATACCCTGCAAACATCCTCCTGGACACTTCAAGGCACCTTGACACCACTGGAGGTACTTAATACAAAATGAATGTTAGAGAGAGGTGGCTGCTCTTTTACTGTAAACCCCTAAACACAGGGGATAATGACAAGAAAAAAGAGAATATGTGTTCAGTACAGACACAATTTTCCTGCTAATGTTTTCTCTATGTGGTTGGCAAATTTGTGGGTACCAGGAGCTCACCGTGCTTTGTATGAAATGGATGGAATTCGATGTTGGGTTATTATGGACATTCTTCCCCCGACACACAAATGTACAGAGACATCTATGGCTGGCAGAGCTTGATGTACAGGCCTATCCCTCACGTAGCCATACTTCCCCCTAGCTCCTCTTCACTAAATGTCCAGGGGCCTCCAACCATCTCCACAACCCAACACACACAGCACAGATTTCCAAAATTCACCTTAGGGGGTGCTGCTCCTCGGAGGGCCCTTGCTGGAGAGTTCACATTGTCCCTTCCTATACGTTCACTGATGTGCTGCTCCCAATGGAGTACAGAGCAGCTATGAAAAGCTGGGGTCCAGAGAGGGGATGGCCCACCTGGGGAATCGGCAGGGCAGAGGGGACGGACCTAGGATCCCAGCGTCTTGAGACAGGATTGTCTTGTGAGCCTAATGGTATCCTCCTTGAGTCACCCTTCTCAGTCCCTCATCCCTCACAGCATAGCTGGATTCAGACATGATTTAAAGAGCTCATTCAGGTAAAGTGCTTGCCACACAAGCAGAGGGATCTGAGTTTGATCCCCAGAAACCACATTTTTAAAAAGCCAGGCATAGTGGTACACTATGTAATCCCAGAGGGAGAGAGGCAGAGACAAGCAGGTCTTGGGCTCACTGGCTGGTCAATCTAGCTTAATTAGCAAGTTACAGGCCAGTGAGAGACTGTCTAAAAAGAAACAAGATGAGCAAAGGATCTGAAAGATGACACCTGATGTCGACCTCTGACCTTCTCACATGTGGGTGCTCGCACAGATGAACATTCACGGACATACATGTACCCAAAAACAAAACAAATGAACAAAAACCTGATGTGTTTAGGGTCCAGTGAGGCCATATGGATGGGACTTCAGCCATGGCTGGTGCTGGTTCAAGAAGAGATTGAGACCCAGGCTCATGCAGACCATATGAAAACAAAGCACCATAGGCAAGCCAAGGGGGAGACCATAGAGAAACACACCCTGTCAAAACTTTGATCTCAGACTTCTAGCCACAAGGGTTGTGAGAAAATAGACTTGTTTAAGCCCAGGTCTGTGGTTCTTGATTTTGTCATCCCTAATAAACTCACGGGGGATTTTGCAGATCAGCTTGCTCAACTGTCTGCCCTGTATAAATTGTCTTGTGGTGACCAGAAGTCAATCTTGTGGCTTCCTGTCCCCTGTTCTCCACACATTGCAGAGCTGAAAATATAGACACTGCATGTTTACTCTATAAATCAGGTGAAGTAATTCACACCACACCAGGTAAACGCAAAAAGAGTCTCCCGCAAGCTGAGTCAATGAGGAATCATGTAGCAACCTTTAATTGTATCTTAAACCCTTTCCAGACCTGTGTGGCCCAGATGAGAGCAAATCAGACCAATTAATTACCCAAATTACACGAATTAACCAAATCTCTGTGTTGAGACCTCGTCTACTTGACCAAAAGGGGATTTTAGTCATTGCCTGGGCTCGCAGGCTCACCTGGCTTGCTGACTCATGTCTAGAATCTAGTATTTTCGCCTTCACATTCTGCTCATCCTGAAACTGGGATGGAAAACCAGGTGGCCTGTGGAAGCTAGACTGTGCATATGCTGTCTCCTGCCCACTGCACAGGGAACTGGCCCCCCATCTATAGCCCTCCATCCTGAGGCAGAACTGAGTTTCCTTTCTAAGCCAAACCACCTTCTATTTTATGCATCATCACAGGGGCCTCCCGGTATACATAGCCTTGTTCCCATATGTTCTCCCTTTTATCTCCACAGATACAGACCTATTTGCCCAAAGCCCCAGACCGCTTAGTAGTTGGCCCCAGATGGGCTACTGGACTAGCATCTTTGATGAGCCTATGGCCAACTCTCCCACTACAGTTTGAAGATTATGTGCTCCACAAAGACCGTGCCTTAAAGCATGGTACCCTGCTACTGGGAGGTTGTGAGACCTTTAGAAGGTGGGCCCTAGTGGAAGGGAGCTAGGTCATTGGAACCCAAGCCTCTTCCTCTGTCTCTTCCTTTGCTTCCTAGAGCAGCTTCTCCATGTGCTCTCCAGCCACAGGCCCAAGAAGATGAGATCGAGTGACCATGGACCAAAACTTCTGAAATCATGAGCCAAATTCTTTCTCTTCTCGTTTCAAGTTTTTTGTTTGATTTTATTTGGTTTTTGTTTTTCTATTCATCGTGACAGAAAGATAGCTAACATATTCCTCTTGGCAGCAGTTTGGAGACACTCAGGGATCAGTTTTAGGGTCCCTTCTCTGCTTTGTGTATGTGCAATCCTTGGGTGAGTCTGTGGCTTTAAATATCATGTAGGAACTAATGTCTCTAAATTCATCTCTCTCCCTCTCTCTTTCTCTCTCCCTCTCCCAGACATCCTGAATATATCTTGCTCCTTTGGTGCACCCATCCACACTGCATGCACTCTCTCCTCACTGCTGCTTCTCATCTGAGCATCTGTCAACTCCATTCCTTGGGGGTCACCCTAACAATGTGATTCAGGCAAGCTGCTTAGCACTCTGTGTTTCAACAAATTCCATCTCTGTAAAATGAGATGCTTTGTAGAGCTATTGTAACAACGCAGTCTTTTCACTGCTATAAAAGACCTAGACCTAGATTGAGATACAGAAAGTGTTACAAGTTGCTTTAACTATCTGTTCCTTTATTAAACCAACCCTTGTCATTTTGTTTCCCTTCTGGTTTTACAGTGAGGGTGTGGGTGCATGCATAGGGGTATGGAGGTCAGAGGTCAACATTAGGTGTCTTCTGCAATCAGTCTCCTCTGAGGCAGGGTTTGTTTTCACTGAATCTGGAGCTCACTGATTTGGCTACACTGGCTGGCCAATAAAACCTAAGGATGCCCCTGTCTCTGCTCCTGACGCTGAGATCACAGGTGCATGCCACCATGCCTGGCTTTTTGTGTGGATCCTGGGGGTCTGAACCTGGGTCTGTGAGCACCTTCACTAACTGAGCTGCCTCCACAGCCCCCAGACTTCACATTGAACCCATCAGCAGATCTCCTTAGCCGCATCCACAAAATAGTACCTGACTGCTTCCCACCATCTCCTCTGTCACCTCCCAGGTCCAAACCAATGATTTTTTTTTTCCTTTGAGTAAATTTATACTTACACAATCACTGCCACAATCTAATTTTAGAGCGAGCCTGTCTGTCATGTCTCCTCTAGCCTTTGGACATACGTAGATCATACCATATGTGGTATGTGGTCTTCTGTGTCTGGCTTCTGTCATTTTCCATAATGTTTTGAAGCACAATCAGGCAAAGCCTCATGGGCTTCTGGCTATCTATTAAATTATGCTTCCTCCATTCCTCCATTTCCTGAGGTCCTAAGCCTGTGTGGTCACATTCAAAGTCAGCTGTTTGGGAAAACGCTAAGGTCTTAAAGATGGTAGAATACCCTCTAAGGAAAGGCTACTTGAAGACACGGACAGAAGGTCGTGGCACATTCTACAGTAGAACAGATCTCGCCAGTACCCAGGCAGGCTGACACCCTCAGCTCAGGCCAGCAGCCTCCAGAGCTAGGTAAGGCACTCCAGATGTCTTGTTATGACAGTCTGAGCTGGCCAAGACACCTCTGCTGAGAATTTGACTTTTTCTCCACACTGGAAGCCGTGAGAGGGTTTGAGTCTAGAACAGCATGTACTAAGTTAGATTTCAAACGAATCTGTATGGCATCTTTGCTCTGAACTCAGAAAGTCAAGGTGGACAGGAAGAAGCAGGGAGACCCACGAGGAGGCCGTTCCTGACATGTATCAGATGTGATTCAGCATCAAGATACAAACCAGCTTGTTCATACACGCCACAACATGGATAACCTCAGAACATCATGTGGGATGGCAGAAGCCAGACACAGAAGACCACATACCACATATGGTATGATCTGTGTACGTCAAAAGGCTAGAGGAGACATGACAGACAGGCTCGCTCTAAAATTAGATTGTGGCAGTGATTGTGTAAGTATAAATTTACTCAAAGGAAAAAAATCATTGGTTTGGACCTGGGAGGTGACAGAGGAGATGGTGGGAAGCAGTCAGGTACTATTTTGTGGATGCGGCTAAGGAGATCTGCTGATGGGTCCAAAGTGAAGTCTGGGGGCTGTGGAGGCGGCTCAGTTAGTGAAGGTGCTCACAGACCCAGGTTCAGACCCCCAGGATCCACACAAAAAGCCAGGCATGGTGGCATGCACCTGTGATCTCAGCGTCAGGAGCAGAGACAGGGGCATCCTTAGGTTTTATTGGCCAGCCAGTGTAGCCAAATCAGTGAGCTCCAGATTCAGTGAAAACAAACCCTGCCGAGAGAGAGAGAGAGAGAGAGAGAGAGAGAGAGAGAGAGAGAGGGAGGTGGAGAGTGATGGAGGAAGATAGCTGACCTGTGGTCCCCACACCCATGTCCATGCTCCCATATTCACACCACACTAAAATATGCCGCAATATGTCTGTCACCCCATTGCCTCAGGACCGTTGTCTTTGCTGGCTCCTCTTCCCAGATTCTCACCTGGCTCTCTAGCCACAGGGCCCTCGAGTCAGTGCTCCATCACTCCTGAGATCTACCTGATTATTCTGCTGAAAACCACGACCCCTTAACGCTGCTCTGTCCTTGTGTCCACTTCTTCTCCCCTACTCCCTGTCTGATGCTCCCTCCTGCCAAAGTGCTTGCTTGCCCATTCTCGAGTTATGTACTTACCGTGTAACTCTGAGGGCAAGCTGTCATGTGGCTTGGTCCGACTCTATCAGTCCTTTCATGACACACAGTAGGCCCCCCACACATATTTGTAGGAGGAAACAGTGAGATGCTGCTGAGTTCCAGGTCCTACTGCCACAGTGCTCCTCCTGCTGCACAGGGGACAGAGCTGAGAATAGCATGCAATGTCAATATCCAGTAACAGGATGAGACTGAGCTCGTGTGTGGGTCAGGAAAAATTTGCTTAGGTAAGACTGCACACGAAGCCACCCAAATTCTACCCATTCATTCCACTATGGCTTCCTGTATTCTGCTCATGTGCTCAACCTGCAAAGCTAAGAAGCATAGTTCCTGCCCATGGATGCTGAGGACTCTACTGGGTGGCGAGATAGACTCACTGCAAAGCAGTTAAGGCTCCAAGCTAAGGAGGCATAAAGGAGCCAAGTCACATGCTGAGCTGAGTTTGCTTCCTGCTTATAGAGCTGTGTCTTGGGTTAATAGAGTGTAGTGAAGCTTGTGTTCCTACCGTTTAGGATGGAGTGGAAAGGTAGAGTCAAAGAAGAATGCAGACAAGCTGACTCGGCACAGAAGGACCTCGTACCAAGGCTGTAGGAGTTTATTCTATAGACCAGTTTTGAAGCTTTGCTTCAAAGGCTGCTGTGAGTTCTTCAAAACCACCAAAGGTGAAAGACAGGCCGAACTCTGAACTGATATAGTCAGAGCTTTCTCTCCTATATGTTTTACATGGAGGACTACAGTGGTTTGCATGTGGTCGAAGTGTGTTCCCCACGTGTTTGTGAATTGGAAGGTTGGCTTGAGTGTGGTAATGTCAAGAGGTGGTGGGATATTTAAGAGGCAGGGCCTAGAGGGAGGTAAGCCATCGGGGGCATGCCTAGGAAGGGATTAACATAGGACTCTTGGTCATTGTCTGGCGTCCTGTCCCACCAGATGATCCCTCACCGTCTCTCCTACATGCCTGCCATGGGGTACTCATAGGAGTCAGGCTGAACCAGCGTCATGCCCTTGTGGATTAAGTAGACATCTTTTTCTCACACATTTCCTGACCTCAGATATTTTTGTCTTACTAACAGAAAATAGACTGACACAGGACTTTATTACTTGACATCATTTTATGAAAAATTTGAAAAATCAAGTTGCAGGCTAGGGAGACAGCTCCATTGGTTAAATGCTTGCATGGCAAGTGTGAGGATCTGATTTGAATCCCCAGAGCCATGTCAACCTCACAGCGTGTACACGTGTGCGTGTGCCTGCACGTGCGCACACACACACGCATGCACACACATCAAAACAAGCATGGTAGCTGAACACTTATAATCCTAGCATTAAGGAGGCAGGCACAGGTGGACCTCTATAGCTTTCTAGACAGCCAACACAGCCTAATTGGCAAGTTCCAGACCAGTGAAAGACTTTCAAAAGACCATGTCCCTGGGAAATTCGTCCTCTGAGTTTAAACTGCTGTCTCCAATGTGGCATTTAGCTTCCTGTGACTGTCTGAGAAACCAGGGTTGTATGTCAAAGAGACAGAGGTTCAGAGACATACAGAGATGGTGGCGGTGAGCGCAATGAGACTACAATCTCTGAACCTTGGTGTGGATCTTCTGTCACAGGCCCCTGTGTTCCAAGGGCTATAGTCTGCAGGGTGTCATTCCTTGTTTTTGGACTCTTCTTTACTAGAACATGAGCTACAAGAAGACACAGACCTTCTGGTCTCATGTGGCTCTGTGCCAGTCACTGAAAGGCCTATTACAGTTTTCACCAAGAGTTCAAAAAGTACTCTTTAAATGAGTAGGTAACAATAGAAAGTCTTAGAAGAGGGGGCAGGACCACATTTGTTTTTCTAAAGCCTAAAAGAGAGATGTAGTGGTCTGAATGAGAATGGTCCCCATAGACTCATATATCTAGATGCTTGGACTGAAGTTAGTGGAATGGTTTGGGAAGGATTAGGAGGTGTGGCCTTGTTGGAGGAGGTGTGTCACTGGGGCATGGGGTGGGATTTGAGGTTCTGAAAGCCATTTCCAGTTAGCACTCTTGTATGTGCTGTGCTCTCTCTCCCTCTCCCCTCTCTTTTCCCTTTCTTCCTTTCTCCCCTCTCCCTCCCCTCCCTCCTTCTCTCTCTTCATGCTTGTGCATCTGATAGAAGCTCTTAGCATACTGCCTGCCTCCCTGCCTCCATGATTCTTGCCATTGTGGTCATAGACTCACCTTCTGATACTGAAAGGAAGTCTCCAATTACATGTTTTCTTTTATAAGTAGCCTTGGTCATTGTGTCTTTTCATAGCAATAGAAAAGTAACTAAATTAATAGACAGGTAGAAATGATATATGAGCTAAATCTCAAAGACAGCATGGGGACCTAGAAAATAGAGCAGACGTGCATTATTCCAAGCCAGGGAGGAGGAAATGAAGGCCCGTTGTGGGGAATAAGCTAAGCAAAGTGTGAACTACAGTCATTCACTCACTCAGCCCATGCTCACTGAACACTTAGGTCATGCCTGAATCGGCATGATAGTTAATATCATGTGTTAACTTCTCTAAAATAAGAGATGGACAGAAAGCTGGTAGAATGTTATTTTTAGGTGGGTCTATCATGATGTTTCCAGAAACATTAGCATTAGATTCAGCACACGGAGTGAAGATCATCCCTCACCAGTATGAGCAGACATTATGTTCATACATAACATAGAGAAAAGCAAAAGGGGCGGGACATTGATTTCCTCCTGCTCTTAAGCATTATTGACCATGAGTCCTGAATCTTTGAACTCTGGGGAACATTCCTTGTGAACAGTGGCAACTATCAGATCCCTGGAGGATGCCAACAAGTCTTGGGGAAAAGATAAGTGTTCACCATCAAGGGATGCAAGTGCAGTGCTTGAAAAAGATTTGGAAACACCTGCAGTTAAGCCCCGCCCCTAATCAGTCTATGTGAAGACATCTTGGCTTAGCTCTACCCTTTCTAAATCTTAGGCAAACAACTCTCCATTGGTAGATCAGGAGACATGATCCCAAGGGGAGAGGAGCTTTGAAGCAATGGGGGAAAGAATCCCAACTTTAATAACACGTCAGAAATAATAATCTTGTTAATTAAAGCCAAGTCTCAGGGAGAACCCTAGAGAAGTAATACTGACATTCTCATTAATGTCAGGAGGGTTCTCAGTGATTGATGGCTCCAATAGGCAAGCAGGGAATCAGAAGTGATTAGTTAGTGTGTCTTTTTGAAAAAGTATCAGAAAAAGAAAACAAAACAAAAACAAACAAAAACCCTACCTCTGGGAGTGTATTTGCATCTCAAGTGGAAACTGCATGTTTAAATAATTCGGGCCACCATCTGTCCAGGGAAATACAAATTGCTCTGCAGATGCAAAGACCAGGTGTGTTGGAAGGCAGAGAAATTTTGGAGTGTGCTCTATACATCTACATGTGTGCAAGTTTCTACATCAGCACCCTCTGTATGGCAGGCAGCTTGGGTAGTAAAAGCTAGGCATACCAGGTGGTCGTCAGCCTTACAAGCTCCCTGCATCTGGACTCCACCCGGCAGTGGCCCACTGTTGACAATGACATGCTACCAGCTCCAGGAGGACCCAGGATGATAGTGGGGAGAAAAGGAGGACCAGAGGAACTCAGCTGTCTCCTTTCCATTATGGCCAAGCTTCATGGAATTACCTTCATGCCATTCTGCACCTCTTAAGCCTTCATTCAATCTGCAGCCAGTGGGCTGTCTATACACCCTGACCACGAGGTACAGTTAAGGTGACCAGTGGTCAGCTACATACCTTCTGACTGTTGTTCCAATGACCACCCTCTTCTACTTCCTGCTCTGTTCCTGATTCCCATGACATCACATCATGCCAGCTCCAGTGTCTGTGTCTGTGTCTGTGTCTATGTCTGTGTCTGTGTCTGTGTCTGTGTCTGTGTCTGTGTCTGTCTGTGTCTGTGTCTGTGTCTATGTCTGTGTCTGTGTCTATGTCTGTGTCTGTGTCTATGTCTGTGTCTGTGTCTATGTCTGTGTCTATGTCTGTCTGTGTCTGTGTCTGTGTCTGTGTCTGTGTCTGTCTGTGTCTGTGTCTGTCTGTGTCTGTCTGTGTCTGTGTCTGTGTCTGTGTCTGTGTCTGTGTCTGTGTCTGTGTCTGTGTCTGTGTCTGTCTGTGTCTGTGTCTGTGTCTGTGTCTGTGTCTGTGTCTGTGTCTGTGTCTGTGCCTGTGCCTGTGCCTGTGCCTGTGCCGGTGTCTGTCTGTGTCTATGTCTGGGTC
>CM052705.1:103163086-103267163 GCA_028551405.1 Uromys caudimaculatus | reverse complement strand
TTTGGGCCTGAGGGTGCTAGAGGCCCCAGTAAAGGGGAATGTCAAGGTGGGAATATGGGAATGGGTGGGCGGGTAGGTGGGAGGAGGAATTCCCTCACAGAGGCGGGGAGGGGGAGGGGATACGGGGTTTCCAAAGAGGAGACCCAGAAAAGGGGAAACATCGGAAATGTAAATAAAGTATCAAAAAAAAAAAAAAAGATAAAAAAAAATAAAATAAAGATTGATTAAACAAAATTGAAGGTTTGGGGTTTTGTTACTGTTTTGGTTCTCTCCCTCTATCTCTGTCTCTCTCTGTCTCTCTCTCTCTCTCTTTCTCTGTGTGTGTGTGTATGTGTGTGTGCGTGTGTAAAAGAGGTACAGAACTCACCGTCTAATGCTGGGGAGTGCTCACTGGGGCTTCTTCTAGAAGACTATAAAGCACACCTGTTTTAAAATCAGCAGTTCCAACACAATCTCCACCATTACTTGATAACTTTATAGTCTTGACCCTTAACCTCTTTCAACATCAACTTCCTCATCTTTGGGATGGAAAGGATGTAGAATCTGGCCAGAGCATAGTTGGGAGCTTCAGCTAATCACAGACCTAGAAATGCTTCGGAAGCTTTCACGATCTTGTATGTTTTTACTGTTGTGTTTTAGGACTGGATTCAGCTACAGGAGGAAGTAAATGGGCTCCCGGACTGATGCTGGAGCTCAAGTGATGATCATGTTGATTGTGCTGTGAAACTGGTCCTTCTGCCCAGTGACTCGAACGCAGGCATGTGTGCCTAGCTGTTGCTGATGTGACCTGTGGTTAACAGCTTAAGTGGAACTGTTTGTTAAGGGTGTTCCCTTCCAGCTGACTGTCCTTGGAGGTAGACAAAGTTAAAAGCTTACAATGTGTTGTTGGAGAAAGTCAGGAACAACACCAAAATATTTGATTGCTTTTGTTGCTGTCTGCCTTCATCCTGAGATCCCTCTGCAAAGTTGCTGAAGTCAGTTTTTCGGAAGTTGGGACAGAAAGCTTTGCTGTGAGCCTGGTTTTTTTGTTTTTTTATTTTTTAAGATAATCCTTTGTATTTACAAATTTGCAATCTCCAAAGTGCTTTTGGTGCAATGGGTCATCCAGATCTGCAGTGACTCATTACAAGGACAGATAATTTTTTTCCCATTTTACAGATGAGCAGATTATTTTAGGAGAATTAAATCAATTGGAATGGTTCCCACTGCATCACACAGACCCTGACTTGAAACAGACTCTCCTTCCCCCCCAAAGCCCTGTGAAGCAGGGTAGACTTGGCCAGGTGATGATGACAGCCAGGCTAAGTGTCAGGGTATATTCAAAGTGACCCAGAGAGGAGCTTTTCAAATTCCTGTTTGCTGAAAAGCCGCCCAGGAAATTATAGGCTAGGATTAGGAAGGGCCATGGGATTATTTTTCTTAAAGGCTTTAAATTTTTTGATATGTATGCGTGTTGCCTACATGGGCGAGTAGGTACTACTATATGCTTTCCTGGAGTCAATGAAGGCCAGAGAAGAGGGTTGGATCCTGCTGGAACTGGGTTTACAAACGGTTGTGAGCTGCCACATAGATGCTGAAAACTGAACCAGGGTCCTCTGCAAGAGCAGAAAGTACTCTCAACCTTTGAGCCATCTGCCAAGCCCCATTCTAAAATTCTTGACACTCAAAGTATGGTCCCCAGACCAAAACCACCTGGGAATTTGTTAGAAATGCAAATATCTAAGTTCTTGTCCCAGCCTCACTGCACTGAAAGCCACCATTTTGAAGATCTAGAAGCCATGTGGGCACATGAAGATCTGAGAAGCCATCCCTACCTAGAAATCTTCCTAAACAATTCCCCTCAACAAAACAAAATAAAACAAACAATATCAATTCATTCAGATCGCTAACTCCATTCCACGAATAGGGTAAATCAAACAACTAAAATGGCTGTGCCGTGGGGGTTCTGTGGTGCTGGGAACCTACCCCAGCACCTCATTTATGCAGTGCTGACTCTGCTACATGCCAGCTTCTGAAACACAGTTTTTGAATTAGTGTGACACTCCTGACGCAGGCTGGATAATGAGCGTAGGAACAAGCCTTTGTGAGTCCACGCCAACATTTGTTGCCATCTGTTCAGCAGCTCCACAGAGGGAGTGCATCATCATGCTTCTGAAGACTAGAAATAGGATCTCGGAAAGTGGGAAGGATTTGCCCAGGCTCACACTGATGATAAAAGACAGAGCAGGCATCACACTCAGGTTCACGTGAGCCTTTCTTACAGAACTCACGAGGTATCACGAGGTATCCCCCGAGGTACGGCTGTTGATGATCTGTAGCAGCGCTTTCCCCAACATTCGGCATTCGGATCACCTGGCAGGTTGCTACTGGTGCAGTCTTAAGCCCAACCCTAGGCTTCTGAATCAGGAAGTCTGTTGGGGGAGGGGGAGCAGCTGCCGTGTTCTGCCCTCCAAGTGGTTCTAATACACAGTGATGCATAAACTGCCTGCCGATCCAAAGTGCGAGGCGGAAGGAAGACCAGGGCTTCTCATCTCCCAAGGGTCATGGTCCCGGAGGTCATAGTGCTGAGAAGACCTCAAGGCCCCTAAAATCCCAGCTCAGGTATCCCTCCAAAAATACAATACCATGGGGCCTTGATACTTAAAGTGCATGCACCTCTAGTATCTGCTATACTTCTTAGAAGCTTCTAGAAATGCAGCATCCAGGACCCACCCCTAGACCTGCCTCAGTATAGCCAGTATATTGGGAAGCTCCAGATTCCCACTAAAGAAAGTGCTAGAGTGGAGTGGGCATCAGTCTTAACATCTTCATTCCTAAGCATAGAGCCCAGTCACCCCTTCCTGATCCTTCCATCTTGGACTCCCATCCCACTCAGTTCCGGAGTCAGTAGAACCCAGGGAGTCTCGGCCAGCCCTGACCTCCTAGTAGGGTCCTGCCTTTGACCCTGTGAAGTCCTGGGATGTGGCATTATACTGAGTCTTCAGCAAGCAAAGACAAGAAGAGACACAACACCCAGAATATAGCTGAGAGATATGTGACCCAGGCAGGGACAGGAAGGATGGTGGGGAAGCCAAGGACTGCAGCCCAAGAAGATAGAACAAAGGAGGAGGGGCAGGAAGGTAGAAGGACTTAGAAACTTCATCTGTGGACACTGGGAGCTGTGCTGTGCAGGACTATCCTGGTGGTACCAAACTCAGTCCTAGTACTGGACTTGGGTTTCACCTTAGTCTCTATAACTCAGGCCTTTGCATCCTGCCTCTGCTCTAGACACATCATTAAGAGCCAGCCTAGGAGAGAGATAGTTAAGCAGTTAGGAGGACTTACTATTCTTGCAGCGGACCGGGTTTACATCCCAGTTCCTGCGTGGTGAATAACGACCATCTGCAGCTACAGTCCCAGGGAATCTAACACCCTCTTGTGGCCTCCATGGGCACCAGGCATTCATGTTGTATACAATGCCTACACACAAAGCACTCATACACATGAGATAAAAAAATAAGTAAATACTAATAGTAATAAAGAAGTGGCCAAGAGAAAAGCGATCCAAGCTAAGGATTGTGAGAAGAGAACTGGCTGTGGTAAAAGCATACAAGCTTTGGGGAAACCCAATATACATATGCCCGGGGTTTTTAAATCATCGCTTTTTGATGAAAGCCATTTGATACCCAGGAAACCTTGGGAGATAGTTCAGTAGCCTTTGTTAAGCTCTGCTTTCAACAGAAGGAAGTTGTGTTCTGCCAAGAGAGGATTACCTGCTGCCAGATTATGCCTATAAAGATTCCAGAAAGATATAGCATGGCCCCAGCCTAGGTAGGATTCTGCTGGTGAACTTGGGCCATCCTCCTGTCCTGGGAGATCTCTCTGGAATCCAAGGGTCCTCTCCAGCAGGATCTACCACAGCAGAGTATCACAGGCTGGGTGATATCCTGTCACCAACTCCATTCTGGAGTCTGAAGGTCCACAGGAGGGTCAGCAGGGTGTGGCTGGTGGTGGCTCTTTCTGTTAACAGATGGTGTCTTCCTCCTGTGTTCTCCAGTGGCCCATGGTGTACACACATCTGGTGTCTTGCCTCTTTAATGAACACACTAATCGTATTAGGTTAGAGTCCTCAGCAAGCACAATGAGAGACAATGGGTTACCCAGAAAGCAGTGAGACAGACTGAATGGACAAGCCATATAACGACCAGAATGGAGAAATAAGGAACTTCCAGAAGAGTCTATAAAATGAAATCAGTTCACCTGTAGGACATCAATTAGCCTTAATTATATCATTAAAAACCCTATCTCCACACACTGATTAGTACTTTTCCATTTGGAAGGGAAAGGACTGAACCCATAAGCCAAGGTTGAGAAGTAGGCTGTGACCACCGCACAGGAGAAAGGATATAGAATGCAGATAGGGACCACCAGGCCCAAAGTATATGGTGTGTGTGTGTGTGTGTGTGTGTGTGTGCGCGCGCGCGCGTGCGTGCGTGTACTTACACTTTTTATGGTTCTGGAGATGAAACTAAGACCCTACACAAGCTAGGCAACTACTCTACCACTGAGCTGCTCTCCAAGTTCTGTAGCCCTCCCCCTATGAAACAGGGTCTCACTATGTAGATCTCACTGGTCTAGAACTCATTAAGTTGACACAGCTATCCTTGAACTCACAGAGTCCTCTGCCTGTCTCTGCCTCCAGAGTGCTGAGATTAAAGTCTGTACCACCACACCTGACTTTTTTTCCCCATGTAAACTTTTAATGATCTATTTCTCTCCTATATAAAAGAGGTATTATTCCAACAATAACTGAAAATGGGCAAAGGACTTCATTAGATGTTTCTTCAAAGGAAATGCTCAGATAGCCAACCCACACATGAAAAGGGAAATGGAAATCGGACCTACAGTGAGATGCCATTTTATACCTATGAGATAGTCATTATTAGAAAACACAATCACTAGGATGGGATGAGGTGGCAAGCCACTGGAACCTTTCCACATTGCTGGTGGACAGGGTTTAGCAGGCCCCCAAAATTAAATACAGAATCACACATGATTCAGAAACTCACATGTTCAAAAGAATGGACTCACTCCCAGAAGTCAGAGGGTGCACACAAACCAAGGAAGATAGATTCTGACTTGAGCTACGTGAGGACATTGTGCTAGATAATCCAGTCATAGAACAAATAGTCAAATGCATTCACCTTGAATGTGTCTGACCTTGAAAGCTAAGCAGAATCTCCCATGGTTAATACTTAGAAGGGAGACCAAAGGATAAATTGGTAGGATTCCACTCAAGTGAACAGGCATTGCTGGGGGGGGGCATTGGGGGGGGGTCATGGCATGACAGGAGGGATGGGAGATGAACCAGAGGATTCATGTTCAGTGGGGAACAGTTTCAGTTGACAGGATGAAAATGTTCTGGAGCCGAATTGTGGGGAATGTCATACACTGTGAATGCCATTGAATTATGTTTATATTATACATGTATATACATATTATATATTATATATTATATATTGTATATTGTATATTGTATATTGTATATTGTATATTGTATATTATATATTATATATTATATATATACTTGATGCTTCTGAATTATATATTTAAATATAGATAAAATGGTAAGTTTAGATTATATGCATTTTACCACAATAGGAAAAAAAATTAAAATGGGGCCCTAGATCAAGTCTAAGGTATCACCCCGCCATAAAATTCAGTGTGTCTTAGTGCTGACAGAGCAAAAGAGATTTCCTCCTTCCTTTCACCAGATGTCAAGTGGGTCCTCAGCCTCTGCTCCCTGGCACTGACCAGACCCAATTGACAAACACCTATTAGAATCCTGGGTTTGGCTGGCCTGTCACCCAGCCTAGAGGACCCTGAAACTGCCCTAGCAGTGCAGGCAGCCTGGGTAGGGCTTTTGTGATCCTTAGAGGAAGTTCCTCTTTGATGTGTGTCGGGGGATTATTGCACATATGTGCAGGTGCCTGTGGGTGTCAGACCCTCCTGGGGCTGGAGTTACAGGGGTTGTAAGCCAACCTGATGTGGGTGATGGGAGCCAAACTCTGATCCTTTGCAGGAATAGCAAGTAATCTTAACTGCTTTGCCATCCCTCCAGCTCCAGGAAACAAACTGGTGTCCTTAGACTTTTAGACGAATCTTGTTTGTGTTTCTGAGCTGGGAGAACCTTCTAGGCTTTTGATTCAGGAAAGCTGGGCTCACTTGCTCAGTGTTTGAAAATCATGGGGAGTGCTCAGACTAAAACTTGATCAGGAGCTTCGTACATATGTTTGTGTGGCTATGTGCACAAGTGTGCTCAGGTGCACGAATGTGCAGAGGCCTGAGATCAGCACAGGTATCTTCTGCAGCCGCTCTCCACCTTAGCTGTTGGTTTTGGTTTTGGTTTACACCTTTTTATTTTTTGAAATTATAATTACATCATTTCCTCCTTCCCTTTTCTTCCTTACAGACTCTCTCCTATACCTCTTCTTGCTCTCTTTCAAATTTATGATCTCATTTTTATTACTATCACATGAAAATATATATATATATATGTATATATATATATATATATACACACACACACACATACACACATACCTATATATTTAATTTCAATACTCTCTCACAATTATACTTCCAAAGAATGGGTTGTGTTTTGGCCTCGTTATTTCGGGGTTTTCATAAAGTAGACTGAAATTGTCTTCAAATTTACATCGTATTGAAAATAAATTTGAAATTGTCAGCCTCTTTAAATACACTTCTCTGTGGATCACGACATGTTCAGTGGAGAAAGTGTCCTTCTAGACAGACTCTCACACTACAGCTCAAGATGGCCTACTACTTATGGCAATTCTCCTGCCTCAGCCTCTTGAGTGCTAAAATTACAGACATGTACAACCACAGCCAATTTAGAAAATACTATTTACAGGTACCAAAATGTCTGATACGTTTCAAGGACAAGGATCTCTTTTTTAACCTGTTTCATACCCCAAATCATAACTATTTCAATGCAAATATTTTCCCAGAAACTATCTTTTTATCTGCTTTTAGAGTACCGCTCTTTGATAAAATAAAGTTACAAGGCTTTTTTTTTTAATCATCAATTAAGATTTCATTATTCTTTTGAGTATCTCACCACTCTTAAAGAGTTAGCCTTCTTAATTCTATCCCACTCCAGTAAAATATATGAATTTATACAACTATCCCAATATTCAACTCTTCCCCAAAATTAAGACTGTCTAAAGCAGAGTTTGGGCAGTACTACGGATGTGCTCACCTTTGCCTGTGTTGAGTCCCTTCTGGTCCTTGGGAATTCACCTCCATGATCCACGATGTGACTGCTTTGATTTCTTTTTCTCTTTTTCCCAATGCTGAGAATTAAACCCAAGGCCTTGCACCAGGCAGCTGAGCACTCTACCATAGGAGTGACCCCCTCGTCCTGTATACATTGATTTTAATCATTGCAAATTCATCAACAGCTTTAAAAAGCTTCATTAGTGTTTCATGCTCTGAGTATTTTGATGAACTATTTCCAAGTGATTGTTTTTATCAAAATATAGAGAGACTCTTCTGGAAGAAAATCAAAAGTCTGGTATGATTGTTAGATGTGGGCTGGGCTGATTCACAAAGCACAGGTAGCCTGCCATATGCACAGATAGCCCACCATCTGCATAGACAGCCCACTCTACGCATAGGCAGCCTGCCAACTGCACAGGTAGTCTGTCATATATACAGGTAGCCTACTATATGTATAGGTAGCCCACCATATGCATAGGTTTGACCTCTGACGACCAGCCCAACTGTGAATCAAAAATATTTAAGTGAACTATGCCTTTACCAAACATGTACACATGCTTTTGTTTTTGTTCTTATTTCCTAACTGGTGTTTTAGAACAACTATTGCTGGGCGCTGGTGGCGCACGCCTTTAATCCCAGCACTCGGGAGGCAGAGGCAGGCAGATTTCTGAGTTCAAGGCCAGCCTGGTCTACAGAGTGAGTTCCAGGACACCACAGAGAAACCCTGTCTCGAAAAAAAAAAAAAAAAAAAGAACAACTATTGACACAGCATTTATGTTTTTTAGTCAGGCATGTACATCCTTTGGGCTTCTCTGTGCTGCAAAGAATGAAAATTTGCCTTAGGCACATTAAGTCTAGAAGAGCCTAAATAACAGCCCTTGGGTTATGAGAACATATATGTTTGAATGATGTCATGACATGTATTGTCACTTACAAAGTTCATGCTTGAGGACTATGCAGTTGATTCTCTCTGTGTGTCTTTCTCTCTGTCTCTGTCTCTCACTCACACACACATGCAGGCACACACATACACATGTACACACAAAGGCAAAAAATATATATTAGTGGCTTTTGTTTTGTTGCTTTTTTGAGACAAAGTCTCACTATATAGCCTTGGGTGTCTGGGATCTCATTATGTAGACCAGGCTGGCTTTGAACTCACAGAGATCCACCTGCTTCAACCTACCAAGTAGTAGGATTAAAGGTGTGCACTACCATGCCCAGCAAATCTCATGGCATTTTAAGCATGTTTGTGATTTTGTGTTGGGCTGAATTCCCAGTTATCTTGGGACACAGGAGGTCCACAGTCTCTGGGTTGGACACCCATGCTGAAGTGTTAGAAGCCCATCACCAGGCAATGGAAAGCACCCTGAAGGGTGTGCACCGGTCACATGCAACACTCTGCCATTTTGTACAGGGGATTTGAGCCTCCATCCCCAAGTTTGGGTGTTCACTGAACCTACTCAGTTTTAGATTTCTGCAAAAGCTCAGGCATTCTAAACTGATTAATGGCTTTTAGCAAAGCAAGCAAACACACTCTGTGCCAGAGATTTTGTTGTGGCTGTAAATATGATTTCAGCTTTATCACAGTTACTCTGAGTATATATAAAAATATTTGTCTCATTTAACAACTGCAGTTTTAATTTCAGTTGGTTAGATTATCACAGCTGTTCTGAATGAATCAGAAACTCCGAGTTCATCACAACCAATTCCAGGGTCATTGCTACTTGATAGTTAAATTTAGCAAAACCCTCATTTGTTGTATTATGAAACTACCTTCCGCCAAAATGGATAGTTGAGACCACAAAGCCAATTTTATCTTGAATGCCAGGCGCTTTAACTAAATCTGTGGCCATGTTTACATTCATTTTGGATGTCTCATTTTTGGCAGGATGAGCTTCCTAAAGCCTTATTTTGAATCCGTGAATCGGCTGAGAGAAAGCAAACCCTGTTTGGAGTTTAACTGATCCGTCCCTTGACACAGCAGCTGGCACTGCTCTTGACTTGGCCTCAAGTCTGTCTGTGAGGTTGTTCTGGCAGCGGTTATCACTTCTTGTTGTACGTGTACACATGTGCAGGAAAGCCTGGGTTTTAAAAAATGAGCAAGAGTTTTTATTCATGGTTAAAAATACATCCATACTAGAAAATTTCTCATTCAGCCATTTTTTTAATTTGTTTTTATTATTTGTAACCAACACATAATACCCGGGTGGGAATGGGCATATTTCTCAGTGGTACTGTGCTTGCTAACCATGCTCAAGGCTGTGAGTTCCATCTGCAACTGTAAAATGTACTGTGTACATTATGCTTTGCAGCAACCTAAGTTCAATATACTCACGTGGCTGGTCTACCTCATCATTCTCTCCAGAGCACTTTAGAACAAGTTCTTTACTTTTTATTCATTGATTCAGCTACTACTTATATTTAATTACGTGTGCACATAAAAGTTGGATGACATCTTGTGGAGTTGGGTCTTTCCTTCCACCATGTGGGTCCCAGGAATTGAACTTCAGGAGGTAGGTGTGGTGGCAAGTGTCTTTACCTACTGAGCTATCTTGCTGGCCCTGTTTGCAGTGGTTTAAATGTGATATGTCTCCCTAGGCTCACGTGTTTGAACACTTGGTCCCCAGCTGGTGGCCCTGTTTGGGAAGGTTGTGGATCCTTTGGAGTGAAGACTCACTAGAGGAAGTGGGTCATTGGCTACCGGCCTTGAGGCTTGATAGCCCAGCCCTACTTCCTGCTCACTCTCAGCTACCTGGGTGTGGATGTAATGGGACCAGCCAGCCTCTTGTTCCTGCCACTGTGTCTTCTCCAATTGAATGGGCTTTATCTCCCTGGAACCATAAGACAAAATATATCTTTCTTCTCTTAAGTAGCCTTTGTCAGGACATTTTATTGTAGCAACAGAAAAGTCATCAAGATGCTATCCCTAATGGAAACAGTAACTCTTTATATTTCCCACCCTTCCGCTAGCTTCTAGCACTTTCTTTGTGGATTCCACTATTCTGTATGCTTCATACAAGTAGGATCATATCAGAGTTGTTACTTTACAACTGGCTTAGGGTTTCCAGGGTTCATTAGCCTGTGGTGTGTACTGGAATGTCTCCCTTTTTAAGAATGAGTAATACTCCACTACCTATAAACATTATTTATTCATTCTTGGCACGTGGGCTGCTTCCTCTCTTGGTTTTTTGTGAACAATGCTGCTATCCACACAAGTAAACAACATCTATTTCAGCCTTGACTCAACTCTTTGGGGCATTTGCCCAAAAATGAGGCAGAGAGGCTGGGGAAGATGCTCTTTCTAAGAAGATTCTGAGGAACTGGCATGACGTTTCCTCCCTTCTTTTAAAAAAAAAAAAAAAGTTGTTTAATTTGTCTTTTTGAGACAGGGTCTCGTGTGGTCGGTCTGTCCTTGAACTCCCAGTCCTCCTGCTACCCCTCCCAAGCACTGGGACTGCAGCTCTGACCTCTTGCTAATGGTCTGATCTTTGATGGCAGCCACCCTCTGAAGAGTGATGTGTTTGCTCCCTTCAGTTTTGATTGACACTTTCTTACTAATGAGTGATGTCCAGCATCTTCTCATGTGCTTATTGGCCACAAAACATCTTCTCTGAAGATGTGTCTATTCAGTTCATTTGTTCCCCAAATGGGTAGGATTAATTTTAAAGAACAGTCATTTCAGATGAATCAAGAGCCCTTTGTTGTAGCTGCTGCTGCTGCTAAACCATTCTCTTTGGGCACCATGTTCAAAAGCTAGTAACCTTGATCTTTGGCACAAATTGATAATTCAACTATCCGATTTATGTCTTCTAACTTTCATGTGACCCTTGAGTCCAGCCTCCTTGGATGTTTACAAACACCTATATATTGTGTCAAATACATGGTCATCATCAGCTTTCTTGAGAAGCAGAAAGGTACTTAGTGTCCTTTAGGTGCACACAGATGGTCTTTCTGAACGATGTGGAAGCACCACTAAGCAGAGCACAGGCCAGGAAGAGAGATGCTCTCAATGGCCACTGTGGTCAAGGACGTTCATGCTTCTCTCTGTCTGTTCAGGGCTCAGCCTTTCTTCCCAACACATTAATATGACCCCCAATCTATGATTTCCCTTCATTGTCAGCCTGATGGCTTTAAGATCTCATGGATCACAGCCAAGGCTACAGGTACAGGCCGCTGTTACAAGTGCCCGTAGGGGCTAATGCATCAAATCAAATACATTTTTAATACACCAGACAAAACTACCAGCAGTTAGCTTTTCCTTGTCACATGTGCTATAAAGCATTCTATCTTTGAGCCCATCTGCATGGTGTCCTTGAAAAGGAGGTGCTAATTTGTACAACAGATAATGAAGGCTACTGGTAGCAATCATCTAGATTTGACCACAGATTAAAGTGTTCTCTCAGGCTGAAGAGATGTCTCAGCTGCCAAGAGTACTTCCTGCCTTTTTAGAGGACCATGGTTGATTCCTGGCACCAACATGGTGGCTCACATTCATTTGTAACTCCAGTCCCAGAGGCATCTGACTCCCTCTTCAGGCCTTCGAGGGTACCAGGCATGCACATAGCACACTGAACATGCATGTAAGCAACACACCCACATACATAGAATAAATTTTTTAAAAAGTTAAAGTGCTTTCATGTTGCTATGGTTTGAATATGTATCTCCAAAGCTTATGAATTAAAAATTTAATTCCAAAATTCATATATTAATAGTATTTGAATGCAGGATCTTTGGGAGGTAATTAATATCAGCAGAGGTCATGAGGATGGGGCTCCCATTAGTGACTTTATAGGAAGAGAGACCCAGGCTGACATATTCATTGTGTCACTGTATGGTTATGGTATAGAAAGAGGGTCCTGGACAGATGCCAAGTAGATGGTGGCACCGTGGTCTTAGACTTCACAACCTCCAAAAGCAAATAAACTCCTCTTTATAAATTACCGGGTCTCAAGTATTCTGTTATAACAATAGAAATGGACTAAGATACATGTTACACACAACTGGGTGAGACCATGAAAATTAGAAGTGCCCAAGGCACATCTACTAAACCCATCCAATCGGTCTCATTAGAGATAATACAATATAATAAGATGAATGTTGATTCGTGTACACATCTGAAACTCCAGAACTAAGGAAGCAGAGGCAGGAAGATTGTTATGAATTCAAAACTAGCCTGGATTCCACATCAATTCAAGCCCAGTTTGGGAGACACAGTGAGACCACATCTCAAGGCCCTCCTCCTGCTGCAGACACATATAGGCCAAATCAGATGAGCCTTCACTAGAACTATCCTAGGAAAGCTAGGGCAGATGGTGGCTTACCACGACTGTTCCATGGGAACACTTACGTGCCCTTTGCCAGAACAAGCTCTGGTCCCCGAATTATACCAATTTCCCCTTTGCTCCTCTACAATGGAGTTCTCAAAGGCACCTCACTTGCATTTGATATTTCCCAGGCAAGAATCAAATACCGTTTCCCCTGCTCTCTCCTGCTTCATCTCAGGACATAAGCACCAGGTCATTCCTTTGCAAAGACTAGGAAGAGATGTACTCAATGATTGACAGCACTGTGGCCAAGAACTCCCATGCTCCTCTCTGCTGGCCAGCTCAATGCTCAGCCTGTCTTTCCAACACATTAATATGACTCCTCTGAGCCCACCTCATTGTTGGATGGCAAAGAACCCAGCAAGGCTCTACAAAGGAGGAGGTTCTGGATTGAGACTTTCAAGTCCAGCCCTCTCCTGAGCAGCTGTGTGAAGCTAGATAGATACCTCCATTAGTCTGTGTCCTAGCTACAAAGTGGTATGAATATTTGACTTACTGGTCATAGGCTTACCAGATAAAGTTAGAAACCAATACAATTGGGATTGAGATTAACAGCTATTTTCAGTGTATGCGTGTCCTGAATTTAACTAGGCATCTTGGAATATTTATATGCTATATCTGGCTGATCCACAGATCTACCAGATAGGAGGATATCTGGCAAGTTGTAAATGACCTGTATAGTTACTAACAGAAGGAAGCAGTTGGTGGTGCACAGAGAAAGAGATGTTTCTTGGGTGCCTTGTGACTTCTGGTCCTTGGTTCTGTGGACCTCTGTAGTTAAAGTCTCTTGGTTTAGTGCCTCACTAACATCTGACTCAACAAGAATCTCCAGACACATGCTTACATCAACTCATAGAGTCAACTGTATCTTAGTTTGGGTTGATGAAGAAACAGACCAAGGAAAAGAATTTCAGATGAGTAGTCTGTTTTTGAGATACCCCCGAAACACCTTTAAGGGGGTAAGGCAGGGAAAGGAAGTTGGTAAATGAGGTATTGTCAAGCGATTATTATGGGCAACTAAACTGGGTCCTCCTTGAAAACTCGAGGGCCTCTGGCATGGGTAGAATGCATTTCCAACATTCCCAGCATAAGGCAAAAGTCCTTGTGTGCAGATGCCCTCTCTCTCTCTCTCTCTCTCTCTCTCTCTCTCTCTCTCTCTCTCTCTCTCTCTTTCTCTCTGTATGTGTGTGACACAGAGGAGCTACATATGGGACCCCAACAAAATCTGCCAGATTTGGGTATCAGATGTGGGTAAGAATCGCAGAGGCCTTCTCACTTGGGCCTGAAATCTTACAAAGTTGACAAGGACAGCTGGCAGGCCCATGGGGCAGAAGACTGGCCCTGGCTAGATCTACCTTGTCACAAATGTCAATCAACACTGAGGTTACTGCTTCTAATGGGGCCATTCAGGAGAGGGGTGAGCAATCTATGCTGTGCTGCCTACACTAAGCTACCTGTCTGAGAAACCCTGAAGAGTTCCCAGTGATGGTGGTGTCTTCATTTCAACAAAGGGAGGACAAAGGGTCTGTCTTGGAGTCTATCTCTATCCTTCAAGATGGGTGGGTTTCCTTGCTGGAAATCTTCCTTCAAGTTTTTGCCAGGGGCATTAACTAGGATCAAGACAAAAGACACAACAGAATAAGCAAATTAGTCACGTCAAAAGGAAGCCAAGCACCAGGCCTGATGAATGGCATGCTCTCACCTGGCTCCTTTCAATTATTTCATGCAATTTCAGGAGCCCAGCCTGCAGCTCTAGAGCCACCCAGGGCTAGATTTATCTTGAGTGGCTTCTCTGTCATATAGGGTTGGTTTTTCCTGTGTGTATGGACATGTGTGCATATGGAGGCTACAGGATACCTCAGATGTTGCTACTCCCCCTTTTTTGGATGCAGTCTGCCTCCTGCTTTCCTTCCCTTCCTCCCTCCCTCTCCTCTCTCCTTCCTCTCTCCCTCTCGGGGCCTGCAGTTTTAAATGCACACCACTATGCCTGGCTTTCTATTTTGCTTCTGTTTGTTTGAGCTATAGTGTGGGGCTGCCTCGGTTGCCTCATGTAGAATTCTATGTGCATTTGCCCCGTGCATTGTACCCCGTTCCTTCTGGAAATCTCTCTCCTCCAGGGAAGCCATCTGATGTCTGCATGTTCTCTCAGTCATCTTCTTCCCCTGCCTCTAGAACAGCCACTTCATAGGGGCAGGAGTCTAATCTGCTGCTTGTTCACAAATCATCAGTACTTAGAATGCTGATGTGTTAACCATCCATTTATCCTTGTATACCCTCATTTAATAAATATTAATTGTATGTCTGTGCTATGCCAAGCACTGGTCTTTATTCTCATTGAGTGTCCTCTGATTTCTCTGGCTTTCCACTGCCCAGGTCCTTTTTTTTTTTTTTTTTTTTAAACACCATGCATAACCAGTCTTCTGGGCTCTAGGCAGAGCCAGGCCTCCATGATTTGCTGTCTTCTATGACTGGAGTGACAAAGAGTGTGCCCTTTTTTGTGTGGCATGATCTCAGGCAAGCCCCTTCTAACAGCTCCCCACTGCCCTTTGAGGCTGAGCTCTTTGAAGCCAGAGCCTCTGGGTTGCTCATTTGTAAGCAATGATAGGTTTACACACTCAGCGCTTCTGCGGGAGCCTCTGACAACTGCTAGCTGATTTCTGTCCTGCTGTCTAATCAGCCTGCTTTTGAGTCAGTCTTTCTGCTCAGTACCAGACAGCAGCATCCCACCTTCACATAAGCACCTCACACTAACTGCCCAGGCCATGGGGCTGACACATTTCACCTTCAAAGCTTATCTTATCAGACTGTGGCAAAGCTGTCTGCCATACAGAGATTTCCCCTGTCAGGCATAATGATTAGAGAATTGACCAGAGTCTCTTGATACCTTCCCTCAGGGTGTGTGAAATGCAACTGGAAGGAAGGCGAGAGGGGTAAGGAACAACAGGAAAAGGAAGGAAGGAAGGAAGGAAGGAAGGAAGGAAGGAAGGAAGGAAGGAAGGAAGGAAGGAAGGAGCCTGTGTATGCAAAATAACTCTTCTTTGACAGACACATTGCACCTTCTGTTCCAAAAAAGCCAAAGGACTCCTGTCAAGATTGAGACTTTAGCTGCTGAAACCCCACCGAAGGCACAGTCATTCCCCAGAGGGCTGCAAACAATGGGGTCAAGACTTGGATGCAGCTGCTCTACAGAGCTGGGAAGTTGGTGGGCAGTGAGTATTTATGATGCTTTCCTGACCAGCAGAGATCCCTCTTTACCCTTGCCAGGTTCCAGAGACAGATGCAGAAATGATAATGCAGACTTTCGAGGGTTTGTCGATGAAGTGTGTCATGTTCTCTGTGGTCACAGTTAAGACAAAAGAGGGAATGTGGATAGAGGGAACTGAGAAGAGATTGATTTCACAGGAGAAAGAGTGATTTCACACTGGGTAGAAGGAAGTACCCCTTACCTGCCCTCCTCTAACCCAGGGCATGTTCAGTATGCTGCCCTTGCCCCGAAGATGGAGAGAACACTCCAACATGGTGGATGCAGTGGGGAAGGATCTTGAAGAACAGGACAAACCAGGACCCCGGGAGCCCCGTGGCATGCTGCAGACTGGAGAGTACAGTCAGCATCAAACCCAATGTTAATTTCCACACAGAGGGATTGGTTAGTCCAGTGCTTGTCACAAAAGCATAAGGATTTGAGTTAGATTCTCGGTGCCCAGGTTTTTTTGTTTTCAGATGCAGTGAGGTGCCTATAATCCCAGCATGAGGGAACAAGCCATACGGCTTGTTAGCAGCTAGTGTAGCTGAGTCAGCAAGCTCTAGACTCAGTGAGAGAGCCTGTCTCAGCAAATAAGGTGTGACTGAGGGAGATGGCCAGTGTAGATCTCTGGCTTCCTCGTGGACATTCACACACATGCATGCACACCTGCGTGGATACATGCATGTATGTGTACCCACGAACATACACGAGAAAAAGACACAGAGAGACAGAGACAGGGACAGCGAGGAAGGAAGGAAGGAAGGAAGGAAGGAAGGAAGGAAGGAAGGAAGGAAGGAAGGAGGAAGGTGCCTGCCAATTTCCACACAGTGTCAAGAAATGTAAATTGGGAGGCTGGAGATATAACACAATGTATGAGAATCAGCATCAAAACAATGTTAACATTAAAAAAGTAAATTGGATTACGCTTCATCTTAGCTTGTCAATACTGCACTTCCATTCTTGCCATGGGGCATTTACACTTACAGCTTTCTCTGCTTCAGAGATGCTGTTTGGGTCTTCACACCGTGATTCAACTCCTTCTCTTGTCATGTCTCATTGAGTGCCCTGTTGACGACAAACCCTTTGGTAGCTGTCCTGTCTGAAATGCCCCCTCATCACACTTCCAGAAACCCCAATTATTTCCCAGCACACCACCCTATTTATCACCTTTATAGGAATTATCACTAATCCAACAGAATGTACAGTGTGGGAATGGAGACAGCTAGACCAGAGAGTCAGGAAAGGGGGAACGGGTTCTACTCCCCAACACACTAGAACGGCAGCACGAACAGCCTGGCATGTCTGTCTCCAGTGGATTCCATTGCTGGCACCAGGGAGAATGTCAAAAGTAGCATAAGTACTCAGAATCCACCCATGATTTTTTTTTTTTAAGAGTAGAAGTTTTGCAACTGAGCATAATGGACCTGCATCTCTGTGAGCACAAAGCCAAAAATAGCACAGCCAAGAGATAAAAGAACGGAGAAAGATCTACTAGCTACAGTACATAAGGAAAGCAGGGCAGTTGTTTCCAAAGAAATGCCCTCACGGGCTATGGTGGCATACACCTGTAATCCCAATATTCATAGGGGGAGACAGGAGGATTGAGTCTCAGGCCAGACTTAGCTATATAGTGCGACCTTGCCATGCAAAACAAACAGCAACACACTCTCCAAACAAAAGGGCAAGCATGGTTCTGAGCACACACATTTTAAGGTCATAGTTCAAGCAGGAGAGATGGTGGGCACACTTCTGAGCATGCTCAGCTCCTGGCAGGTTGCTATCATAGCACTTGGGGCTAACAGCTGCACGAGACCCTTGATGGAGGAAGCTGCCAGCTCAGCTTCTGTTTGACTCCTCTATGTTCCACAAGCAAAATACATGGTGTCTTCAAAATATGGTCTTATCGCCCAGTAAACCACCCAGAACAATGGACTGCATTATGTCAGAGGCTCCAAGGACTCCCTGACCAACAATGCATAAGGAGGTATTGTTTTTAAAAAACAAAATCTCAAACGTTCGATTTAACCAATGAAGACTCAGGAGTCAGATGCTGGGGTGAAAGCTGCTAGCTCAGAGAGGCAGGGACAGCACCCAGCTGACCTTCCCCCTCCACTGACGCCCCAGAAGGAAAAGGCCAGTTCTCCTTCTCCACACTATTAAAAACCCTTCCAACTGAAAGTTCCTCCTTTCTACTTCCTGTGCATCTCTGTATCCCTCCCCCTGACTTCCTCTCACTCTGGATGGTTTTGCCCTATGTTCACTCCCTGTCAATCGGTTGCTGGCTTTGCCTTTTTGACCTATGGTTGACTTTATTTAATCTTGTTTAGAATAAACAGAAAGCTCTTGCATTAAAGAGCTAGGGCTGAGTCACATCACAGCTAGAGACAGATTTTTCCAGTATAATCTCAAGAGTTCACAGTGTGATCAAATATCCTGCAACAAGGTATCCCATACCTAACACTGGGATGCTCACTTAATAACCTATGGCTTCTCAGTCTGCTCATTCTTCAGTGTAATAGCTTCTTCCTCGCTCATCCCTGTGGTCGCAGAGGGTTGACACAATTCCAACATCACACATATGCAGAACAACATGCATCTTTGTAGAAGAGGATACCTATTCAGCTCTTGATCTTACAGAGGAAACCCTTACCCAGGACACACTAAAATGTCCCTCTTGGTGGGCCCATAGAGCGGGATAAGAGTACATATCCCCAGGTTCTGTTCCAAATGGGGTCTGGAGGGGAAGAAGTAAGTATCTGGACATTTCAATCTCTTTGTGGGAGGAGAAGAAAGAGCAGAAAATGGTTGGTGGCTGTTATACTAAGAATCCAAAAACATCTTGGAAGTCCAAAGACCACTAAGTTTCAGCACCACTAAGGATGTGAGCCAAGAAAAGCAAACCCAAGCCCTGAGACAAATTCCTCCAACCAGCAGCTAGGCCTAGGCAGTAACTGGAAAATGCCCACTGCATCAGAACAAAACAACAGCTATTAGAAACTTGGGGAAAGAAGACCTTGTAACTCACAGTGGCTGAAGAGAAGAGGGACTGGGTGGTACATAAGAAGTCATTGTTGCTTCTGGACAGGTTGGAGTTAGCAGTCCCATTACGGTGAACCATGTAATGACCCTGCCTGTCTGCCTGCAGTAATGGAACAGTGAAGATTTCAGCCTTAGCATCTTCCTGTTGATTCTTCTTGCAGCAGTTCACAGGTTATCTTTGCCCTTCTCTAGCTTCTTGTTTTAAGGATTATTTACTTATTTATTTTGTGCGTATGGGAGTTTCCCTTGCATGTATGTCTGTGTACCACTTGCATGTCTGGTACCCAAGGAGATCAGAAGAAGGCACTGGGTCTCCTGGAACTGGAGTTATACACAGTTGCAATGTGGGTTCTAAGAATTAAACCCTGGTCCTCTGGAAGAGTAGCAGTGGTTTTACTGCTGAGCCATCTCTCCAGCCCACCTTCTGATTTCTCCCATTAGGGTATCTCTGATTTTATCAGCTGGATACCACTCTCTGTTTACTTCTACCCCACTTCCCATGCCGTGCCAAATTTTCTGTCTCCCACATTTCCTTTTCCAAACACCCTCCTGGCTTCCTTGGTTGGGGTCTGTCTGGAGATAGCAGCCTAGATATAAGTAGATGAGGACCAAGATCCTCTGAGCATTTAGAAGATGTGGCAAGGTTGGTGAGAGTTGGGCAGAGAACTCTGGATGCTTTTGGAGAGGGAAAAAGAGAGCCTGAGAAGCTGGCAGGTTGGTAGCTGCAGAGCCTGGAGCAGGAGGCAGCGAGAGAACCCCGAGATCCTCTCGGCTTGTCTGGGAATACAATGAGGAAAGGTTTGATTTCCACCCATCATGCTAGTTTCTTCTCACCCTCTTTATGCTCTTCCCTGCCTTTGTCTACTCCTTCCTGTTCCTTCAGGACACTGATGCTCATGGAAACTCTAGCCTTTGGGACTAGGGACAGTAGAGAGGTATTCCTCCTTCTCTTCTTCTATTTTGGGGTGGTAGCCTGTCTGCCCCTAATCCAAGAAAGGATATTCTTGAGGACATTCATGGAGTGCAGGGCCCAGGAAAGCTCTCAGGAGGGCAGGCCAACAAGGCCAGCTAAAGCATGTGCTACTGCTTTTGACTGGTTCCAGATCTTGTGAGCCATTGATTGCTCCCTGCCACCCTGTACTTAATCTCTGGGCCTTGATTGGAAAGATAAGAGCTGAGAATACACCCTTCACATATAGTGGCATGGCGGAGTTTGCAATCCCTCTCTAGAATGGGAAACCTTTTCTTTTGTGGTAAATCTCCTACCTGAAAAGATAAAGCAAGCTTCCTGCCACAGATGTGCCAGACAGGAACACAGAAAACACCCTAGGTTTTTGAGCATGGGGATTTGATAAATTGACCGCATATGTGGAACACAGGGGTCCAGTGCACACACTTTGTCTTGTTAGACTCAAGGGAGGTAAGACTACCTATCTATGTAGAAAAATGCCCAACTGTTCTCCAACATGGCCAGGTCACTTCATTTCTGCCAGTCCCAGCTGAGAGTCCCAGCTGCTCAGCATCTTCACCAGCACTGGATATCATCAGATCAAGAAAGTTGGGCATCCCATTATCCCATTATGGTACTTCATTATAGGTGTGTGTGTATGTGTGTTGAATCAGGATTTTACTCTGGTTCCTGGCTGTCCTTGAACTTCTGAACTCAAGCAATCTTTCCCCCTCAACCTTCAACACCAGTTTTATTATAGTTTTCACTTGTACTTGCTTTGTTGCGGACTCGGTGTGTGTTTTGTAACTGTCCACTGCAGCTGCTATTACTCACTGCAGATTCCTTCAAATCTTTTGCTGATTTTGTATTTTTTTTTTTTTTTTTGCATTCATTGCAATTCTGTTGCTGTGATAAAATATGGGTTCCTTCCCTCAGTGCTTGGAGAACTCCACAGAAGAGAGGGAGGAAAGATTATAGGAGCCAGAGGGGTCAAAGACACCAGGAAAACCTGACCCACAGAATCAACTAAGCAGGATTCATGGGAAGCAGCAAGCATGAAGCCTGCATGGATCTGCTTTGGGTCCTCTGCATATATGTTATGGTTCTGTAGCTTGGTGTTCTTGTGGGACTCCTAACAGTGGAAGTGGCGATGTCCCTGGCTCTTTCACCTGCTCTTGGGACCCTTTTCCTCCTACTGGGTTGCCTCGCTCAGCCTTGATATGAGGCTTTGTGTCTAGTCTTTTTGTAACTTGTTATGCTACAATATTCAGTTGCTATCTCTAGAGGCCTGCTTCTTTCTGAAGGGAAATGGAGAAGAGGTGGGTCTGGAGGAGAGGCGAGCAGGTAGGGAGCCTGGAAGGCGTGGAGGGAGGGGAATCTGTGGTCCAGATGTACTTTGGATCACTGGTTCCAAGAGATAGAGTCCATCATGGGCAGGAAAATGTGGCAACAGGAAGAGAAGGCGGAGGTAGTGGGAAGCTGGTCGGCCATATTACATCCACACTCAGGAAGTTCAGAGGGAACAGCAAGTGGGACTTGGCTGTAAAACCTCAAATCCCATCCCCAGGGACATACTTCCCCTCTCCTAAAGGTTTCATGACCTTCCCGAACAGTGCCACCAGCTAGGGACCACATGTTCAATCACAAGAACCTCTGAGGCACATTTCTCTTTCAGCTCTGTTTGGAAAATGAGTCTTTCCAGTCTGTGGCTTGACTCTGTTTTCATGAGTATCTTTCAATGTAGAAACTCTATAAATTGTGTGCAATTTCATTTTATCTTTTTTTCTTTTGTGACTCATGTTTCCTGTATACCTAGAAATACTTATCTAGCCCTAATAACAAATATTTTCTCCTGTTTCATAATTTTAGCTTCTTACATTTAATAGTTCGAGATAGCTCTTGCAGGTGGCATAAAGTTCCTTGTGTTTTGCATGGAAACATCCAATAGTTCCTTCGCCCGTTGCTGAAAGAACCAGCCTTCCTCTATTGAACTACCTCAGCATCGATAGCACAAATCACTTGTTGTGCATTTTTCCAGACTGTTCTCTGTTGTATTGACCTCTGTGTCTGTCCTATTGATTGCATCTCGCTGTGCTGATCCCTACAGTTCTACCTACAATAAACCTTGAAGTCAGCTCATGTAAGTCTCATAGTTTTGCTTTTTGTCAATACCATTTGGGCCAATGTAGGCATTTTGTTCTCTTATATAAATATTAAAATCATCTTTCCAATTCTCGATAGAAACCTGCTAGTATTCTGATTAGAATTGCATTGACTCTGGAGATCGATAGGATAGTGAGGGTAGCAGAGGGGGTTGGGGAGATACTGACATGTTGATAAGTTCAGGTTTTTTGAACCCATGAGCACAGTATCTCATTTAAGACTTTGGGATTCCTCTCATCAATATTTGGCGTTTTCAGCTCCCATATCTTGCACACTGCTTTTCTCCAAGGATCTTATGGTTTGGGTACTGCTGTTAATGACATCATTTGAATTTCTTCCAGCATTCCACTGCTTGTTGCTAGCATGTGGGAATGCAATGAAATATATATTATAACGTGTTGAACTGGTATCTTACATTCTCCTAAACTCATGTGCTAGAATTTCTTTGTGCTTTCCTATGTAAACACAATGCAAGATGTTTTATTTCTTCTTTATATAAGATATATTTCATTTCTGCCTCTTCTCTCGTTCTCTCATCTGTTTATACTAACTACATGTTGACCAGGATGGTGAGAGCAGACATCTTTGCCTTTTCCAATGTGGGAGGAAGCATCTAGTCTCTCACATTAAGTATAATGGTAGCTACAGATTTTTGCAGACCCTCTTTATTGGGGTAAAGAGGTCTGTGCTAGTCCTAATTTACTGAGAGTTCTTGTCATAAATAGATGTTCATTGACCTTTTAATACATTTCTTTTATGCTTAAATCAGCCAGAGATGGTTTCTGTTTCAAATAAAGTTCTACCTGATTTAGCAGCATGGTGAAATTTGTGATGTTCCTCGATTCCATCTGACCCAGGATCTGAAGAAAAGATTAGGGATGGAAAATTTAAGTCTTTTAATTTTACTGCCCAAAAAGAATAGACATGGTGCTGCTTAAGCAGTACGTATATTAACACTGAAATGGTCCAGAGCAGTGGTTCTCAGCCTCCCTAATGCTGAGACCCTTTAGGATGGCTCCTCACGGCGTGGTTATATCCAACCATAAAATTATTTCATTGCTACTCCATAACTGCAATTTTGCTATTGTTATGCATTATAAAGTAAATATCTGATATGCAGGAGACCTAATATGTGACCCAAAGGGGTAGCAACAGTGTCTGTACACAAGTTGAGAACCACTGGTTCAGAGAGTAGCATGACCCCTGCACAGGGGTGATACGCAGAGGAGTAACCATGGCGATCTACTTCAAGGCTGTCTACTGTGTTACAGAAAAACTCTGAGTTGACTATTATTTTTCTTTCATCTTACCTCTAATAACCTTGATGATTATAGTAAATTATATAAATAACTTAGACACCTTGTAAGCAATCTGAATGGATCTTTGAAACATGAAGACAACCAAAGGTACCCTGGATGTCTCCATCTTGAGATTAGTCACCATTAACCATTTGGTGGCCATCTTCTGGATTCTTTTTATATATGATCACACATACAAAACTTCACATGAATGAGCACAAAACAAAACACGCAAGCTGCTCTATCACAGGCATGTGGCTACTTCCTCTCTCCATCTGCATATATAAAAATCTATTCCATCTCCCGTGGCTCTTTGGGGTGACTACGTCCCCCCAGGTGGCTCTGACATGGGGTCTCTCATGTTATCGCAAGCAAATATTTGCAGCTATGATGATCTGAATTCTCATCTAAATTGGGCGTCTACACTGGTCCGTGCTGTGGGCAGCAGTTGGCAGTGACAGTCAACCAGGACTTGGGTTTAGCTGCTGATAGTGTCCGTACACAGCCTCTTCTGCCTTGCAATGCTTTGAGGAAGAAGAACTGAGTCCAAAAGGGAGCCACATAGGAGTGAGTACTCCAAGAACTCCAGGCAGAGCCCTAAACACTTCTTACAACGGGTTCAGGGATCCCAGAGAATCACTTCTGCTGGGCTGTGTTGGTCAAACGAGCCACCAAGGGAAGCAAGCCACTGAAGCAAGCAAGCCCCAAAGTAAGTGAGCTACTAAGGCAAACAAGCCACCGAGGCAAGAGAACCACCAAAGCAAGTGAGCCACAGCAGCAAAGGAGCCACCAAAGTAAGTAAGCTACAAGGGCAAGCAGGGCACTGAGGCAAGTCTTCATGCAAAGTAAGGAGAGACAAACCCTCCTCTCAGTGGGAGAATTCACGCAGATCGCATACCCGCCTTTAACATATGACTTCAAACAAATCTGTATTGAGCACCTACAGAATACCAGACGTTATTGTAAGGGCTGGAGATGCTGTGATTGTACAGAGCACCTTTGTTTCTGTCCTGAGACCTGAAGCTGGGAGTTCAGTACAGGAAGTGCTTACCACTGGGCTACATTCTCAGCGCTCTTTCTACTTTTTGTTGTGGGGCAACTCACTGAGTTACCTAGGTTGGCCTTGAAGTCAAAAGCAGACCTTGACTTTGGGATCCGCCTACTTCAGTCACAGCTGAGGTCACAGGCTCAGGCCACCAGGCCTGGCTCAACACTCCTATGTTCATAGAACTCACATTTTATTGTCTGTCTCCAGACAATAGGCACAGCAGCAAACAATACAGCTAACAAACATATGATTAATGTCAATTGCATATTAATTAATAATGTTCCGTCTCCAGTTCTGGAATCTGATTCTACTTGGCTTTGAGTATCTCACCCATTTTTTGCCCAGAACTTCAGGTGTTGTTATTCTAGGTGGCATTTGGAGTGTGGGGGGTCATGCCACTTCTATCTTAGTCTCTTCTGAAGGGCATAAGGGGTGCACGCATGCAATAGCTGCTATACAGTGGGGTACTTTGGGGCATGAGGGCTGTGAGCCCTGATAATATGGCTTTATGTCATTGTCCTATCTACTGCTCTGTGACCTCTGTGAATAGCCTCATTTTCCCAAGCCTTAGTTTCCCTATCTAGAAACCGAGGAACTGGAGCTAAACTAGAAACTGGGCTAACGTTTGTGAGACTCTTGGATCAGCCCTTGGTACACGCCGGTGCTCGCCTGGAGTCTGTAGAATGAACACAGAGCCCCAAGCCTTGGATAAACTGAGCCAGCTTTTATCGCAGGGTTAGGGAGGAAAGGTCTGGGAGCCAAGTGGAAACCTGAAGTGGCCACACACCCACATAATGGCACATACTAGCATGTATATGCATGCGCAGGAGCCATGCAGAAGCCCACCCTGAGGTCCCCGTTCTCAAATAATCCTTTGGTGATGGAGATGAGCAGCCTGACCCATGTGTCATTTCAAGGATGACACACTGACAATCCCCTCAGGGGCTGCAGCAAAGCCACTCTACCACAATCACACCTCAGAAAGGCAGAAGGGCTCTGAGGGAGGCAGGAGTTCATTAATAATTCACCACACAGAGGGCTTCATCTTTTCCCCAGAGGAGCTTCATGGTGGAATGCCAGAATTCAAGTCCCCGGAGCTGTGTAGCCTGGGACAGTGACAGCCTCGCTGAATCTCAGCTCCCCTATCCAGTTTGTGCTTGTGAAGCGATGTGGATCTCTATCTCCCAGAGGTCATTAAGCCACTGGCTTACCTCCTGTGCCTTCTAGCCTTGGAATTAGGCTAAAGCCGGCCTGGGAGATTATTTGCAGAGAATTAGCGTGGGAGAGAGCAGGATTAGAGCAACCTCAGTTAGGGCTCAGCAGCTCCACCTGTGAGGAATAGGTGCCACCTTCAGTTGAAGAGGGATGCTTGGCTGCTCTCCACGTTTAGGGTGAGGGGTTACTGGCAGGAGAATGGGTGACATTAAAGCAGCCATTCAGCAAGGACGATGGCTTCCCCACCCCCATTCTTCCCCTACCTAAATCCTCTGAGCTCCTCCCCCAAGATCACATGCCATTAGGGTAGAATTGCCTATGACTGGTTGGAAGGGGTGGATAGATACTCAAGTAGAGTTCTGTGACCTCTCCCATCTGCTGCTTTTATGAGGGAAGGTAAATAGTCAACAGGTTCAGCTGTCCTGATGTTATGGGAGCTACCCAGAAGAAGATAATGGCGGTTTGGCTCAGAGAATAGTCCCATACACCACCTTAACTACTTAACGAAAGCAGTCACCGGGTCTGAGATTTGCACTCCTCCTTAAAGCCAACTGTTCTGGTACCTTTTTACTGGGTGTCGGCTGCAGAGCGACAGTGTACTCAAGGTGTCGGAGGGCCAGGTGTGTCCTTTAATGCTCTTCTGCCATTGGAAGTGGGAGGTTGGCAGTTCCTTCTGTTGCAACATCAGTAGAAGAGTGGGCACATGTCCCCACAGTGGGATAAGGGCCCTGGCTGTTCATGGTGTTCTTCATCCTGGTGAGAGAGGAAGAGCGAGTGAGGAGCAGATACTAGAGTGAAAGCACTGGAGACCACAAGGAGCCTTGAGCTGAGCAACTATTGCCTGCTTTTCTCTGTCTTCATAGGTCACCTGTGTTCTGTCTCCTAAGATCCAATCTGAAGAATTTATGGATCGAGCATTGAAAAATTCAAAGTCAATCCAAGTCCTGTCAGTGCCCAGGAGTGTGTTGTTTTCCTGTGTTTCCAAAAACTGAACTTGCTCTGCTCTTCACAAAGCCTGGTCTCTCTCTCTCTCTCTCTCTCTCTCTCTCTCTCTCTCTCTCTCATGTATGTATGGTGTCTGCATGTATGTGCCAGTGTGCACATCCCCCCATGTAGAAGACAATGTTAATGCCTGCTCTCTCTCTCCACACCTTACTCCTCTGAGACAGGGTCTCTCACTGAGCCTGGAGCTAACTAAGCTGGCAGCTTATCTGGCTTTTTATGTGGGGACTGAGGATTTGAACTTTTTGTCCATTTTGTGTTATCTACATACTCAATGGAGTACCATCAAACTCTCAGAGGCCTGCCCCTTGAATAGAACTGAATGATTCCCTCCTTGCATCCCAGCCAGAGGCCATCAAGTATGGAGCTCTAACTTCAGCATCTTTAGTACACATTTTAAGAGTTCACTTCGATGGTGTCCTGTTTAGGCTACTACTTTTGGGGTGGGGTAGGGGTGGGGTCGCGGTAGGAGTTCTAACAGAAGCCTTCCATGTCCCTCTTTCTCAACTATGCATAGTCAGCGGGATTACGGATCATGGGATTCCACATGGTTTCTGGTGACAGCACAGCACAGACCTTGAACAGCCCATGCGCCCTCCCCCCATCAAGACAAGGCCCTTGGACCACTGACATCATCATAGTTTTAGGTGGCAGCGCGGGATTACTTACTTCAATATGGCCCCAGCGACAGCGCGACCAGGGCATCACCATGGACGCAAGTGGCAATGCAGGACTGGTCCTCACTGCTGGTGTGTCATATCATCTCCAGTTTCACCTTTTTCCACACCGCAGGTATTGCTCCGTTTTCTCTCTTTCCCATCTCTCCATCGTGTATTTGTTCATCACAGTGGTGCCCGCAGCCCACGCCTCGAAGGCGGGGCGGCCTTACAGCAAGAATTCTTACCCATGGAGCCTTCACCCCAGTCCTCTGGTTAGAGCTTCTCATCATTACAGGAAAAGAAGCGAAGAAAAATTGAAATCAACTTGGTTTCATGGCTTGAAATATTTCCATTTGGAATTGTCAAGAATTGGGGGTATTTGGATTATGTCGAAGGGCTTATCTGTCTGTCCTGTGTGATCCCTTGGTTCTTTGGCAGCCCTGTGGGGTGAAAAGAGCTGGTATTAGCTCCATTCTGTGGATGTAAGGAGCTGAGATTTACATTTTAGGGGGTGAATGCTGCTGGTTCCTATGGACTCGATTCAGACAGAACTCTTGTCCGCAAATTCTAGAAAAGCCAGCTCAAACTAGCGGAAAGGAACAAGCAAGTGCCCTGGATCAAGAACCTATTGGTGTTTGTAGTTAACTTCCTGAGGCACTCAAGTGACAGCTAGGTGGCCTTCTCTTTACTCCCTACCTCTCAGCTTTCTTCTGTATTGATTTCTCTCTGGGGCAGACTGTTCCCCAGGAAGAAACAAAGATGTCTCCTCCCCCAGGGCTAGATCTCACCAAATTAGTAGCCTAGTGGGAAGTGGAGTGTTCTTTTCCACCTGGTCTGGATCTGGAGATGTAATTCAGTGTGAGGGTGTTCACACACAAGGCCCTGGGATTAGTACCCAGTACACACATATACAACTCTGGTCTTGGGCTGAAGTCCTGTGACCCTAGCTGAGTAAGTTACTGTGAGTCTACCTACCGAGTCTACCTACCGTCACAGGCTCAGCCCTGGAGCTCCTTCAAGCAGGGAAGGGAAAAGGGGGGAAAAGGATGTTGGGTGGGCAAAAAGCTGTGGAAATCCATTTACACTATGATCTCCTGAGGCAAGCGAAGTGGTGAGCTTCTTTTCCTGGGTTGTACAGAACAAGTCTGTGTCCAGATCTCAGGGCCTACTTCCACACTGGCAGAGGGAAACCCACTCTGACTCCTTAACTCCGCGCCTCTGCTCCCCAGCTCTAAACCCGCTGTGAGAAATTCCAACTTGTCTCCATCCCTGCTTGGGCTCCCAGCACCCTCTAAAGAACCCCTGTTTATTTAGGTAGTGTCCTCGAGCACAAGCCAGCCACTGTGCAAACCCTCTCCTGTCCTTCTAGATTTTCCTGGAGGCAAAGAGAAATCTCAGGGCCAGCCTCTGTTCCTTCATCTCCTGTTCTTCCCCTACCCTGTCCCAGCTATCCTCCAGTGGGAGGCATGCCCTTTCTCCTCCGTGCCTCTTTCCCTCCATTGTCAGCTCAGGCATCCCTCTGACTGCTTTCTGGTCTGTTGAGAGACCGCACTGCCCAGGCCTCCCATTCTCTTGGTTTGTTTTGTTTTGTTTTGTTTTCTTCATTGCAGAGGATCGAAACCAGGACTTTACCCAGGCAAGGCGAGCAAGATAAGTGCTCTACTACTGTGCTATATCCCCAGCCCAGTATCCATGGCTTAGCCTGTAATTATCCAAAGCCAGGACTCCGCACCTCATGTCTTCCTCCTCCAGAGTACCCAGGATGCTCTCCAGAGTCAATTTCCAATAAATGGTTCTGCGTGGCACCAGTCCCCCTGTGTGAGTTACTTGAAGGTTAACACTCTATAGGCTAGGAAGCAAGACGGGTGACAGGTACTACTCATTTCTATATTTAACTTTTCTAATCATAGGTTGTTCCAGAAGCTATGGATTAGGGGGCATAGATGGAAGCAGTTCTATAAGCATTGTGTAGGACAAAGCTCAGTTCTGGGTTCTTTTGTTAATCAGCGTGGTATCTGGTTGCCCTGTAGAAACCCCCCCTCCATCTGTGGTCAGATCCGTCACCCATTGCTCCACTGACTCATCAGAATGTGCTTTTAAAAAGACTTATTTATTTTCATGTGTATGGATGCTTTCCCTGCATGTATGTCTGTGCATCACTTGCGTCCCTGGTGGCTGCAGAGGCCAGAAGAAGGCTTCAAATGTTGTGGAACTGGAGTTACAGAAGGTTGTGAGCTGCCATCCGGGTTCTGGGAATCGAACGCATGTCCTTTGGAAGAACTGCCAGTGCTCTCAATCACTGAGCCATCATCTATCCAGTCCAAAATATGCTTTGTCAATAACCTCTTCCAATAGTGTCCTGGCTCCTCACTGTAAAAAAAAAAAAAAAAAAAAAAAACAACAACAAAAAAACCTTCCTCAACAACCCATATGTCCCTCATCAGAGGAATGGATACAGAAAATGTGGTACATTTACACAATGGAGTACTACTCAGCTATTAAAAACAATGACTTCATGAAATTTGCAGACAAATGGATGGAACTTGAAAATATCATCCTGAGCGAGGTAACTCAGTCACAAAAGAACAAACATGGTATGTACTCACTGATAAGTGGATATTAGCCCAAATGTTCGGAATACCCAAGTTTCACTTTACAGTAATCGCTGCACTAAGAGTGAGGTCCCAGATGGAGGAGTTGGAGAAGGGACTGAAGGAGCTGAGGGAGTCTGCAGCCCCATGGAGGGAGCAACAGTGTCAACTGGCCTGAACCACCCCCCACCCCCACCCCTGTCCTCCTGGAGGCTGGACCACCAACCAAAGAATACACGTGGAGGGACCCATGGTTCAGGCCACATATGTGGCAGAGGAGGGCCTTGTTGGCCCTCAGGAGGAGGAGAGGCCCTTGGACCTGAGGTGGTTAGAGGTCCCAGTATAGGGGAATGCCAAGGTGGGTAGACGGGAGTAGTTGGGCGGGTGGGTGGGTGGGGGAATACCCTCATAGAGGCAGGGGGAGGGGGAGGGAATAGGGGGTTTCCAAAGTGGAGACCTGGAAAGGGGGAAACATTTGAAATGTAAATAAAGTATCAAAAAATAAAAATTAAAAAAAAAAAACAACCTTCCTCTTCTACGTTTCCATATTCTTTCTGAAGACAGAGAACTATAGATGAAGTCTTGGATTTCATTCTCCTTACATTTTTGTGTCTTCTTTAGATTCCAGCCCCAACTTCAGGCTGAGAAAAGGGAGTTAGGTAAGTCAGAACATTAAAGATTTATCACTTCCACTGCTCCTTATAGAGCTTCTCTTGTTCCAAGGAGCATCTCATTTGCTTAGGTCATTTTGTGTGAGAGAGAGTTTAAAGGGAAATCAGGGCAGCAAGATGGCTCAGAGGGTAAAGGCACCAAGCCTGAGTTTGATCCCTGGGACCTATATGGGGGTAGGAGAAAACCGATTTCCAAAAGTTGTCAGCTGACCCCCACATGCAAATGTGGTACAAATGTGGGTACACACACACACACACACACACACACACACACTTTAAAAAGGGAAAACCAATGTTTTCCAAAGCCCTGTATGAGTTCTTAAAAATCTGTAGCTGCTGAGTTTTTAATGACTCCAGCTAATTACCCTTTCTAATGATTAGATGTTAAGTTGAAATCATTAGTTTTACCACCATTGAAAAGTACTAATAAAACCTATTTATTATCAAGAAAATGTGGTTTCAATATGAAATTACCCCCAGGGGATGGCCATTTGTACAACAAAGAGTGTCCCTAGTTCAGGTCTGTGGGAGGCAGATAGTAAATTGATCCCACAAAGGAATGCTATTTGCGAGTGCTAAAATTCTGTGCTCCATTCCCCCTTAGCTGAAGAGTGAGCTGAATTAATGCAGTAATTGTTTATACCATTGGGTGCTCTTGGCAATGAGGAGAGGGAGGGCTGAGTGGAGGATGGCAGCAGTGGGGACCCAGAAAGGCTTTCATCTGCCAGGTCTTACGATCATTACCTACTCCCAGGGTGTTGCACTTAAAACATGGCAGGTCCTCAGCAACACTGCGTGTGTGACGCAGATGGCAGAATCAGAGTGTAGAGAGGGATCTTATTGATTATCTGGTCAACCCCAACCCTGTTTCCACCTGACAGGCAAATACACTAAGGACCAGAGAAGCCCAGAGAGAAGCAAGCCTTCCAAATCTGCCACCAGTTCTCTCTGCATAGACACTCATCTGTTGTCCCACTATGATGGCAAAACCCTGGCTAAATCTGCTAAAACGAGTGGGCATCTTCTTTAAGCATCTTCCTGAAACCATGTCGAGTATCTGAGCTGGTCCGGTCTTCTTAAAGGGCAATGGATTTCGTATCAGAAATGGAGTGGGCAGAGATAAGACGACACTGTGAAGTTCCCAAAGACAGCAGGCCACTTGTGCCAGGGTAGAATGGAGGACAGCAACGCAGGTGGGGAGGCAGGCTCTGCAGCAGGTGACAGCTTCTGTTTGCCCCTCTCCTTTCTCTCCCCCTCCCCTCCCTGATCTCCTCTTCCACTCCTTTGTACACCAGCATGGAGAGCAGGCAAGGTCAGGATTGTTGTGCCATGTCATGTGTTTCCTTAAAGTTCACTGGGACAAAAGCAAAAGGCAGTGAGCATCATAAACCGCACCCTTGGGGAAAACTTCATCTTCAGTATGGGTGGAGCCTAGACTTCCTCACCTGTTTGTATAGACAGCTTTAAATGACCTGACACTCTTCTCTGCTTCTTACTGACCTTTAGTTTGTGGGGTTTCTTTGTTTCTGTTTTGAGAGAGTCTTACCTTGCAATTCTGGCTGTCCTGAAACTTGCTATCTAGACCAGGCTGGCCTCAGACTCACAGAGTTCTGCCTGCCTCTGCCTCCTAAGTGCTGGGATTAAAGCCATGCAACCGTCATGCCTTGCATTTTACTGATATTTTATAATAAAATAATACTACATAAACATTTTTTCAGGTCTAGATTAGGACCACCCAGTCATAGAAGGTTTAAATTTACACAGTGTGGCCAGGTCATATTATCTAAAAGGCCTAGCTAGCACAGTGCCTGTGAGAGCGAGCAGTCTTCAGCCTCCCTCCTCAGTCCTTCTCTGCCTCCCTGGTCCAACAGAGAATTAGGATGCAAGTGGAGGTGAGCAAGTCCAAGGCCTCTCACTAATCACCTCTGCCCTGGCTGAGCTGGTAGGTTTTCCATTGATTTCTGGTTTGCATTAGACATTAGTCTTTTCCTTACTGTATTTCAGAGGTGAAAATCTTGAAGTAGCTCTGCCAGCAGCAGAAAAATGTCCCCACAGTGGGACAGGTGAGCAAGCATGGTGCTGCAAACACATTTTGTGAATGATGAAGAGGAGGAACAAGGAAAGCCCCAGAAATAATAAACAGATGTTCGGGGGTTCAATCCAACGGAGAGAAGGTTGGAGGTACCTTTTTCTGAAGGCAGAAAATGGAATTTTTGAACAATTTGAATGCTATCTTCCCAGCTACATAATACTGTCTTCCTCTTTTTCTATCTCAGAGTCAGCCTGTTTTCTTTCTTTCTTTCTTCCCTTGTTTCTCCCTCCCTCTCTCTTTCCCTCCTCTTTTCCTCCCCCCCTTCTCCCTCTCTCCCTTCTTTTTCCAGTGCTGGGAATGAAACTTGTGGGCTTCCTTACACATGCTAGACAAATACTCTACTGCTAAGCTACATCCCCAGGGCTCAACGTTTTCTTTTTTCATTTTTTTTTATTGAGATAAGGCTTTTGTTATGCAGTGTAGGTAGGCTGGCCTTGATATCTCTCTCTCTCTCTCTCTCTCTCTCTCTCTCTCTCTCGGTTTTTTTGTTTTGTTTTGTTTTGTTTTGTTTTTGTTTTTTTGGGTTTTTTTTTGTTTGTTTTGTTTTTTCAAGACAGGGTTTCTCTGTGTAGCCCTGGCTGTCCTGGAACTCACTCTGTAGACCAGGCTGGCCTCAAACTCAGAAATCTGCCTGCCTCTGCCTCCCGAGTGCTGGGATTAAAGGCGTGCGCCACCACTGCCCGGCAGGCCTTGATCTCTTATGTGCCCAGCTCTTACTGCCACATTAGGATGAGTTTAACAGTTTTGGCTACTCCTTTTTGATGTTTTGGGTCAATTTTTGTTTTTTGAGCCCTGGTTGTCCTAGAACCCACTCAGTAGACCAGGCTGGCCTTGAACTTAGAGATCCACTTGCCTCTGCCTCCTGAATGCTGGGATTAAAGGCGTGCACTACCATCGCCCAGCTGATTTATTTTGGTTTTAATATATTTATATTTATTCCACGTTTAATTACTGTAGCCCATATGTATATAGGTATGGGGCAATCCACTGGGGTATTAATATCTCAGCAGTGGCCAAAACCCCCAAGAAAAACAACTCTCTCTCTCTCCTAGTAGCCATCAACAGCCAGTTGCCCCTCAGGTTGGGGTGGGTCCTCAGGACCCCTTACTTACCTTACCGATGTTGGGATGTTGACTGGCTTGATCTTGGACAGGTGATCACAACTGTCATGCGTTCATAAATATAGCAGCTATGTCATGTCCAGACGACAGCATTTCACAGCACTCTTCTCTGTCATCCACCCCCGCTTCAAGTGTTCTCCCTGAGCCTTGGGAATCGGGGATGGATGGTTCCATTTAGGGCTGTGTACTCAGAGTCACTGATTAGCAGTGGCTTGACCAGTTCTGAGTCTCTGTACTAACTGCTGTATGCTGCAAAAAGAAGCTTCTCTGACCAAGATTGAGGGGAGCTCTGCTTTGTGGGTGTTTTAAGAAGCAGTTTGACAATATGACCATTTAGCACAACAAGAGCAGGTTGCCCCTAGTACCAAGGCCTCCCTAGCCATGGAGTTTTGACCAGATGGAGAGACCTCAAAGCCAACCAGGAAGTCATTTGTGATCTCTTCACAGCTGTGCCACTATTACACCAGTGGGCGGATATTGCCTGGCAGGTCAGTGTTGGATCCTAAATAAGACCATTGATGTCTTTCTCTCCCAAGTTGAATAGCATCTATCGCCATGAAAGTCAGCCAAAAAGAAGAGTTTCCCGGTCAGTTCAAGACAAATGTCTCTGCCTTGTAACCAAAATGTGTGATGTCTCCATCAGTAGGATCCATAGGTCCTTACTATCTAGTTATGCTGAACCCAAGACCATGACTAGATGACTCTAACCTATGTTGTTTTGAGTCCTCTGGTGTCTCTCTGCCAATAACTTGTAAGAAAGTGTCTGATGCCTCACAGAGATGTCCATTTACTAACCCAGCTCTTCTGGGAGAAGCATTGTGTATCCATGAAGGGTACCTCTGTTTAAACTCCCCTTTTAAATTCTATTTTTAAATTAGCTAACAAAGGGGTGGTTTCCATAGGCCTTTTTCAGGCATCTTTAGTTTTGTTTCTCCCCCCTTCCCTCCCCTCATCCCTCTTTTAAATATTTAATCTACTTTGGGGTAAGTGTGCACTTGGGGGGGTGCTCAAAATCTGAATCATATCCTGATTTGTGGTTTTTATTTCTTAGTGATTGACACCCAAAGAAATTTGAACCTGGGTCTTCACTTCCTCATCTGTAGGGTAGGATAACCTGTTAGATCTGGAAAAGAAGGCTGGAGGATTAAATCGAAGTAATGTATGGAGACGTGGGGCACATGGTAAAGGTTTGAGCCAAGCTCTCTAGTGTCTGGGAGTAAACGCTGGGCCCAGTATATGAAATAGAACATATATGTGCACTGTCATTGTGGCTTAGTTTGCTTGCTGTTTGTCATTGGGTTTTGTAGGATTTTCAACAGAAGTTCATCCTTTCAAAGTACTGGGGCTAACTAGTGTTAATATTGGCCTTGTGTCCCAGGAAACAAAAGTCACAGGATGTTTACTCAAGGCTGGTGCCTGGGTGGGCTGGCAATGGCTGTAATGGCTCCTTCACCCTTGCTCCTCCACTATAACTTTTTTTTTTTATTTAAAGTTTTAAATATATATATAGTTTGTATTTATTATTGTGTAGGGTGTGACGTGTGTGTAGGCATATGTGTGCCATAGCATGTGTGTGAATGTCCAAAGACAGCTTCACAGATTCATGTCTCTCCTTCCACTTTTAGGAGGGTCTCAGGGATTGAACGCCGGCTTCTGTGGGAAGCACCTCTATCGACTGAGCCCTCTAGCTGGCCAAGAGAGACCTTTCCACTCCAACCCTGTAAAATATTTTTTGGATTAGCACACAAAGTAGTAGGTTTCATCATGGCATCTTTATACACGTGTCATTATGCTTTGTTCCCATTCGTTTCCCTTCCACAGTGCCCTCTGCACCCATGACTTATTCCCTTCCTGTCCCCAGATAGTTCCTTCTTCTTTCTTTTAAAAAATGTTTTTATTACATTAAATGTTTTTATTTTGTGCATATATGTGCACCCTCACATGCACTGATGTGCACGTGGAGATCAGAGGGAGAGCTTCAGGAGTCAGGTATCTCCTTCGACCACGTGGGCCCTGGGATTTGAACTCAGGTTGTCAGGCTTGGTAGCAAGTGCTTATATCCTATGAGCCATCTTACTGACCCATCTTTTGTTTTCTTATTATATATATTTCCTGACCTTTCTTATCTCTCATCCCTTTAAGATCTCTTCCTCCTATCTTGTGATCCCCTTTCTAGTCTTCATGACCTCCCCTACACACACACCACACAGCCCCAGGTTACACATATACAAGAATCTTTTGTACGTTTGAATATTTCATGGGGCATAATGCTTTCTGAGCCTATCCATTTCCCACGAATGTCATGATTTCATTTTCCTTTACAGCATGAGTTTCCATCATGTGCATGGCCACATTGTCTTTATCCTTTCGTCTCCTGGTGGGCACCGCAGTTCATTCTATTTTCTGGCTATTGTGAATGGTGCAGCAATAACCACGGACGTGTAAATCTCTCTATGGTATGCTGCCTTGGAGTCTTTCAGGTGTATTCTTGAGAATAGCAGAGCTGGGTCGTATGGTAGGCTTTTGTCTTTTGGTTCTTCGCTTGGTTGGTTGTTTTTCCTCGATAATGACTTCCACAGAGGCTGCATCCAGTGAATAGGAGAATCAGGGTTCCTCTTCCTGAGCATCACCACAGCTTCTGTCGTCTTTCCTTTCCTTGGAAACAGCCATTCTGATTAAGTGATATGGAATTTTAAAGTAATTTTAATTAGCATTTCCCTAATGACTAAATACAGCGATTGATCTTGATTGTCTTCTTAATGTTATTTAGAATCACCATAGAAAACTAATCTTTGGCTATGTAGGAATTATCTAGGTTATGTTCACTGAGGTGGGAAAACCCACATATTCTCTGATCTGGGGTCCCAAATAGAATTAAAAGAAAGTGATTTGAGCTCAAGCAATTTGGCCTTTGATTTTCTGACTGCAGATGCAATGTGATCAGCAAACCAAAGAGTTTGTCACCACGTCTCTCCTGCTATGATAGACTGTGCCCTCGAGGTGTGAGTCATGATAAACTTCCCTGATGTGGTGGACTGTGTCTTTGAGCCTTTAGCCTCAAGAAACCCTTCCTTGTTTCTGTCAGGTGTTTTGTCACAGAAACAAGACAACTGGCATACTAAGAATATTGGACAATTTTCATGTACATTTTGGCCTTTTTAACTTTTTCCATTAATTTATTCATTTATTCACTTTACATCCTGATTGCAACCCCTGCCTCTCCTCCAGAACCCCCTGACACAACCCTTACTCCCTTATCCCTCTCCTCTGAGAAGGGGGAGCCCCAACTCCCACCCCAGGTATCAACCCACGCCAGCATACCAAGTCTCTGCAGGACTAGGCACATCCTCTCCCACTGAAGCCAAACAAGGCAGCCTAGTTAGGAGAACAGGATCCACAGGCAGGAAGCAGAATCAGAGACAGCCCTGTCTCCAATTGTTGGGGAACTGGCATGAAGATCAAGCTGCACAACTGCCACACATGTGTGAGGTGGGGTGTGTGTGTGTGTGTGAACGAATAGTGGAGGTCCAGCCAGTGCATGCTCGCTCCTTGGTTGGTGGTTCAGTCTCTGGGAGCCCCTACTTTTTAACTTTTGAGACCTGTATGTTCAGTCCATTACGTCATTTAGTGATTCGTTTCTTTGGTGTGTTAATTTTGTAGTTCTTTATAAATACTTCAGATATCCATTTCCTGTCTGAAGTGTAGTTATCAAAGATCCCCTTCCCATTTTCTACTCTGCCTCTCTTCTCTGGTGATCATCCGTTGGCATGCAGATACTTTTGAATGCCACATAATCCTACTTGTTAAATCTTGAGATTTGAACCCAGGTCCTCTGAAAAAGCATTGCTCTTAATCACTGAGCCAAGTCTCTCCAGCCCCATAAAATCTTGATATCAGAATAGCTACACCAGCTTGTGTCTGTTCATGTGATAGTTTTCATCCTTGACTATCAAAAACACAGGAAGCAAGCCCAGGACAGGTTTGTATACACAGAGCATTTGTCTTTGTGCGTTCAAGACCTCCTGAGTGGAGGGATGCAGCTGTGGCTCTCAAGTGCATCCTTGGGAACTCAGCATTCTTGGGCTCTGAAGAGCAGTAAAAGGTGGCTCTAGAATTTGACTTATCCACAGCCTCAGAGCTGTCAAACTCCAGAGTTTTCTCAGATGATGAGATATGCTCCTGGCTCCAAGGATGGAGCTAGCCCTCCCTATGCTCTTCTCAGGAGGGGCCAAGTCTCTGGCCACACCCTGATTTAGTTCTCTGGCTCCCCACAACGCCTTTCTGCTTCCCCTCACTCCAGCGCTGTGGCAGGTCAGCCCGGGGCTCTTTGACCTGTTTGTTTCCTGACTGCTGGCTCCCGTTTCACTGCAGGAGCTCCAGGGTTGCAGAGGTGCAGTAGCTACCATGTCTGTTTCATACAAGTCCTGAGATCTGTACTCTGGCTCTCACAATTGTCCAGCAAGTGATCTACCCTCTGATCCAACTCCCCAGCTCAGTTCTTGTTTTTGTTTTTAATCACTGATCTATAGGATTCTCTGTTTGCTGATAAATTTTGAAGACTTTTATCTTCTCCAGTCTACTACACACAAATGAAGGACACTACTAGGGGATGAAGGACATTGAAGCTTACTTGAACACCAGTTTCTTAGAGGCCTGCTGATCATTAGCTTGCATCTTTGAAGGATGGTGTCTCTTCCAGATGAACCCTACTGCACATCTAACCTGACAATCTTTAGTTCCTTTTTGCTATGCTTTCCAGGTCCTTCAATATGCTAGCTTCTCTCCTCTGCACCTACATCAGTGATTAGTGTTCTTAAATAGTTGTACTTTAGCTATTTGACATTGTTTGCTAGTATTAGATTTTACCATGTTGCCTGACTTGATGCATGTCTGTATTTCCAATTACAGAGAAAAAAAATTGGAAACCTTATCCAGTGATTAGGGGAAAAAAATGAATGAAAAATGATATAGGCATTTGATTAAGTATTTGTTTATAAATATAGGAAGATTCTCCAGTAAGGGCACAATATATACATATATGTTTAGTAATATTTCATTTTTTAAAAAGGTTAAGTATTGACCAAAATGATAAAAATACTTTACCTAGTAAGGACATTTCTATCATGTTTTCTAGTACCTAAATTTTTCTATAATGAGTCTTTACAACTTATCTGAGGTGAACATAAAAGGTTGGGAGGGATAAAGTTTACTGAAAAAGTTCCCAATGGAGTCTTACCAGTAAAAGGACGCAGGATCAGCCCATCTTTATTGTAAAATCTACTAGTAATTAGAGTCCATTGGTCTGTTACAATATAGCCCTACAACACCTACCTTTCTTTCTTTCTTTCTTTCTTTCTTTCTTTCTTTCTTTCTTTCTTTCTTTCTTTCTTTCTTTCTTTCTTCTTTTTTGGCAGCCATGTTGGCGCTCAACATTTAGTCTCAGGAAATGCTTCTTTCATAAAATCTAGAATTCTAACCTTTACCTCTACATTATATACTTGTGCCGCTGGTATAGAACGATGGGTGACATTTCATTTTTGTAGATTTAGCCCATCACCCAAACTTGTCAAGATTCAGGTGTCTCACACAAGGGCTATTTGTTCCGGTGGCAGGTCATTTGCCAAGTTTCCTAACTTGTCATCAATCTCTTCAACCAGAATTTATAAAAATGTCAAGAAAGGTAAGACGAAGACAGAGCCTGCAAATTCAGATCAGCACAGATCCACCAATGAGCAGTCTTTGGAAATAGTGCTGAGAGGATCCGAAGCCCACTGATGGACTCCAAACCAGCACATCTCTCTCACTTATCCATAAAGATTTTATGAGAAACTGCCAGGGGGCTTTTTAAGGACCCCATAGAAGCATTCCTGGCTAAACATGTTTTAAGACTCCCATGGATTTTCTTATTTTTGAACAATGGAAGGCTGTTTTCTCTTATTCTGTGGAAAAGAGCATAAAACCAGCAGTAGAGAGAATATTCAGTAACTTTAAAATGAATGCATTATCTCATTGATCAAACTAAAAGCTTGCTACATTAAATGTGTTAGACCTACATTAGGCCACATGGTAGAAATCCCCCTGTTGTTTAGAAGACATTGTGAGCAATACAATGGGAAGTTATTTTAGAGGGTTCTTGTCTAGAAGCTGAACGGATAAATGTTAAGAGTGCTTTTTTGTAGGCAAAGTGGCATGTTAAAAGCTCCAGCTCACCAGTAATCAGCTGTATGACTTTGAAAAGCCATTTAGACCCCTCAGAGCAAGTTCTTTAAAATTTGGAAGCGGAGCTGACACCTAGCCTTAGAGTCATAACACAGAACCAGGAGGCAGCGCCTGTGGGCATGGCATTTAACCACGAACATGCACTGGGATGAGCCCCCTGCACATACTGAGGGCTGTGGATGGTTCACATCACCGATCCTCATTGACTTGAAGAGTTAGGAAGGTCACTGGTCCAGTCTAAAAATGATGGCGGTGGCATTTGAGGCCCCTTGAGCCTTCACTCTCAAGCCTTATGCCTGTGGAGTAGATATTTGTTTTACCTCACAGCATGCTCTTCTACCTTTTGATAATAGCTACTCAAATCCTCATGGAGAAATCTCCCTAGCTACTTTTACCAAGAGCATCACATTAGTCATGGAATTGATGCACACTAAAAGACGTCAGTAGGGAAGGGCGCAAACTGTAGCTGACCTATGCTTTTACTGCTACCATGAAAAACTGTCAGGCCTGCTGCCTTGATCCTTAGAAACAAGATTGTGTCAGTAAGGTTCTTTTCCTTAATGTGGCTCAAACCAGAAGAGTTCTGATAGTATATCAAAACTATCCACTAAGGCTGGACATGGTGGCATACACTTTTAATCCCAGCATTCCTCTGAGTCTGAGGCCAGCCTGATCTACCTATCCAGTCCCAGGCCAACAAGGACTATATAGTTAGAATCTGCCCCAAACAAAACAAACAAAACAAAACACTATTACACACTCTTGAGGGCATTAAGGTGTCTCAGAGACTTGAGTTCAGTTCCTGGGAGCTACATGGTAGGAGAGAAGCAACCCTCCTCAGACTGTCCTCTGATCTCCACTCACACACATTTGTGACACACACACACAAACAAATGTAATTTTGAAAACTATTTTTAAAGGCCATCATATACTGTATACCTATCATATGTAAGAACTAGAGGGCAGTCAATGACAGACTGCAAGCCTCAGCTTCCTCCTTTGTAAATGGGGACAACTGTGGAGACCAACTACATGTAAAGGACTTAGTACAGGATGTAGCACAGACAAAATACTCAGTGAGAGGTACTATAGGTTAGGGGCTTGGGTTTTTTTTTGTTTGTCTTTTGCAAAGAAGAAAATTATTCCCATTAAGCAAGTCAAGTCTGTAAAATGGAAATAAATACGTCCATAAAACCCATTTTCCCCACAGGTAAGAACAAGTTCTAGTAACAATTACACAGGTTGCCCGCACTGGTTACGTAACTGGACTTACAAAGGAAGCATTTGTCCAGGGGCATATTATTCCTCCCACTTCAAACTGCTAAGACTGAAAAATGACTGTTTAATAAAAGAACATCTCAACACTCAATGTAGTGAACTTGGTCCTGACACTCCTAAAACTTCAGCGTTAAGGGGGTGGATGATCCAAATGAACTGACAGTCAAAGTTCTTTGGCAAGGACAGTTATAAAATCATGCTGGCACGTTACTTAAGCTCTGCAACCACTGTTTCCTAGCTTAGAAAGTAGACTGAGATCAGAACGGTTCATTCTTTGCATCTGTTCCTCTACTCAGAAGGCCCTTGCATGGCAATCATCACTTTATCTCTGCCTGAGCAGTAAATATAAAGTTTACTGACAGAGTAGTGCTATGGGAAAAATGTTTGGCAAAACAGCCAAATCAGGGGGGCTGAAGAAATGACCCAGGTTTAATTCCCAGCACCCACATGGGGGGCTCACAACCATCTGTAACCCCGCTTCCAGGATCTGACATCCTCTTCTGACCTCTGTAGGCAACAGGCACCCACACGATACACAGGTATACATACTGAAAAACCAACAACAAAAACTCACGTACATAAATCTTAAAAAGCAAAAAACCCAAACAGCCAAAAGTCCAAAGACTACAGTGCCAGAGTAGAAACCATCAGATCCAGTGTGTTATTTTACCAGTCCAAGCACTGGGTGAACTGGACTGAGTTTTGACACTTCTATCTGAACTAAAGGTGCCAGTTTGAGGATGCCCCTGTGGTGCTCACCGGTAGGTGCCACTCTTAAGCAGTAATGCATGGGAGCTTGTAGCAAAGAACCAGCCCATATGGAGGACTGGAGGGGAGGGGGGCTATATTTTAAATATTAAGGAATTAGGAAGATAAGAATAAGCTCTGTGAAGGAAATTAGAGCTCAGAACTTGTGGGTTTAAATAGGCACTGATAAAGAAATGTGTACATCATTCTTCCCTAAGGCAATTGAGACTCTTTGGGGATACATGGTTGCTCTCATGACTGGGTTAGGGAGCCCTCAGGATGACATCTTGTGGCACCAGAAATGTAAGGAAGTATTCCAAGGAGCATGGGGGACATGTCAGGACATTAGAGCTTGCCTGATCCCTGCATTATATCGCAGGAGCCCTCAGATATAATGCAGGGCTCAGTGTTGCCTACTGATGGAAATAAATGGGAGGGTGAAACCACCTGGCAGATGGAAAGTCAGTCAAATGTAAACACAATGGTAGAGTTAGGAAATTAACAATTTGGCGATAAGTGACTCAAATAAGAATTATTAATGGATGTTAAAACTAGGGTATAAAGTTTGAGAAAAAAAAGAATATTACCATAGTTTCAAAGTTGGACCCTGCTCCCAACACCTCTTTAAAATAAGCACCTGTAGTGTTCAGTTCACTGTGGATGTCAACACGCCATATGGCTGGGGAGGCAGTCATTAACTTCTTAGCATAAAAACTTTGAAGATAGCATCCAGATGGTGGTGGCGCATGCCTTTAATCCCAGCACTCCAGAGGCAGGGCAGGTAGATCTCTAATCAAGGCCCTCGTGGTCTATCAAGTGAGTTTCACGACAGTCCGGGCTACACAGAAAAATCCCGTTTCTAAAAACCAAAAACCAGCCAAAAACTTTGAAGACAGCATGCCCAATTGTTAAAAATTAGCATGACCAGTAATGGGGAAAACTGATACATGCACCTCCTGATACAATGCAGAGAACACAGGATGGCTGCTTTGAATCTAATCACTACAAAACATCCCACAAAACCCATAGTGAAACTCATTCTATAAATTGACCTGCACTCTACAAAAATGCCCAGCCCTTGAGAGAGAAACCAAGGAAGGAACTGCTCCAGCTGGGGGAGACTAAAGAGAAATAGAATTAAGTGCGTACATAACCACAGTCATAGGAGGACTTACTAAAAGAACACTTATGGCAGCTTCTTCCTTGGGGCTGCCTGTGAGGTGGTTGCCAACATGGTTGATGGTTCTAGCTTCTGTTGAAGTCCAAGACTGTCAAAAGGACCAGAAGCTCATTTGGCACAAGTCAGACCGATACATCAAAGTTAGGCTCAACTGGTGGAAACCCAGGGGTACTGACGACAGGGTGTGAGAAGACTCAAGGGCCAGGGCCTGATGCCTAACAGTGGTTATGGGATAGGAAAACTGGGCACATGCTGCCCGGTGGCTTTCAGGAAGTGCCTGGTCCGGCGTCAAGGAGTTAGAAGCGCTCCTGATGTGAGCAAAGCTTACTGTGCTGAGATCACTCAGAAACTCAAAACCAACATGGAAACAGCAGCACGGCTGGCTCACCAATCCCAACACCAGGCTGTGCAGCTAATAGATGGCTCACGTGCATGTTTTATTTGTGCTTAGGGGGAAAAAAAAAGGCTGCAAACAAATAAATAGCAACATCTGAATGGGGCTTGTGGGTGAAATGGTAGAGTTTTATCAGTCTTCATTTTCTCAATAGAAGTGATGTGTGGTAAGGAGCACCCTGTTTTTTCAAAAATACACAGTGAAAGGCCAGTGTGGTGGCTGGTATGTGCCTGTAACTCCAGGCCTTGGGAGGTAGAAGCAGGAGAGGTAGCTCAGTGGTCAAGAGCCCCTGCTGCTATTGCAGAAGACCTAGGTTCTGTTCCCAGTACTTACATCAGGCAGCTAATAGCGACCTGCCATCTCTGGTCATCTTCTCATGCTAGAGTCCTATCAGGTGCCATTCTTAGAGCAGATAAGCTGGACATGAGTCCTAAGCTGAGCAAATAGACTAAGTGGTACACTGGATTCTTTTAGAGACAGTCTTGCTATGGAACCAAGACTGATTTCTGATGGGTGATACTTCCGCTGTAGCCTCCTACATACTAGGAAACTTAGGGTGGGCCGCCATGCCTGACTTTGGAAACTAGACTCTCCACAGCAGGGCTCCAATTCCAACTCTGCCTTTAACCAGCTTTGTGCCTCTCAAACTAATCTTTGCTATCCTACAGCTTTGTTCTTTCAATACTAAGCTGTGTTGGACTAGATATATTCTATGTAGTCCTTTTTAGGCACTACATTGTAATATTTGAAGTAATACATTTCAATAGCCCCCTTTCCTATTAAGAATGGGTGTTGTACAAAATTTGATGGACTGATTCCAAAGTTCACACAGGAACACAAAGGACTCCATACAGAGGAAGAAAGTCTTGAAAGGAAACAAGTTAGGGAATCAAATATCCTGATCTCAAAACATATAAAACTAGCGTGAAGATACAGAGACCAATGAGAGATCTGGTCAGCTGACTTTCAAAATGGCGAAACGGTGATAGAAAATTCAACAACGGATGCCAGGACAACTGGTCATCTACATGCAGAAAAATGAACATAGATGCTTACCTCAGAAAAAGAATGAATTCAATGTGGGTTAAAAAACAGACAGACAGAAACCTACCTGTAAGAGCTAAAAACTATCAGGAAAAAAAAAGTTCTACCTTTGCAATTTGGATGAGGCTTTCTAAAAATGGTTTTTAAGGGCACAATGGCTTAGCAGGTTAGGTGCTTGCCACCAAGCCTGACAACCCTAGTTTGATCCCTGGATTCCACCTGGTGAAAGAAGAGAGCCGATTCCTGCAAGTTGTCCTCTGACCTCCACATGCACCCTATGGTAATCCTATACCTGCCCCTGCCACCAACTACATTAAAACACCCAGAAAAAGAAAATGCTAAGAAAAACACCAATAACACAGGTGACAGAAGAGAGAGCAGAAATGGACTTCACGATTATAAATTTTGTTTTGTACCAAGTGACCAACAAAGTGAAGACAAGCCACGCACATATAGAAATATCTAGAGAACACACAAATCCTCTTAACAATGAAAAAGATAAAACCCTTTACAAACGGACAAAGGAATTGAAAAGACATTACTCCAAAGACATATAAAGCATCCAATAAGCACAAGAAACACGGCACGCTCGGCATCTTTTATTTATTATCGAAATATAAGTCAAACCCTCCAGGCAGTACCTCCTCACATGCTGAGGATGGTGAGAACAGAAGACAAAGTTAACAACGCATGCAGCAAAAAATGGACCCCTTCCTTACACGTATGCTCATCGGAACACGAGACAGTGCAGCTGCTTCACAAGAAGAAGTTCCTTAGATGGTTAAGCAAAGTTACCAGATGGCTCAACAATCCTATTAAGCATACACGCAAAGAAAATGTACAATACAAATGTTCATTTTTTTTTTTAAAAAAAGTCTAGTACAAGAATGTTCAAAGCAACATTCTTTATAGCAGCCAGGAACACTGGGAACCACTCAGTGTACATCAGCTGACAGACATGACATCCAAACAAAGGAGTATCATATGACTAGAAAATGGACACTGAAGTATACACCTATAATCCCAGCACACCAGAGGCAGGAGGATTATGAATCTGAATCAGCTTGAGCTATATAATGCAAGACCACATCCCGAAGCAAACAAAAATTATGCTAACACATTACTACATTAACGAATCTTGAAAACAACCGTTAGTTGAAATGAAAGAGGACACAAAAGGCCACATGTTGCATGATTCTTTATGAAATGTCTAGAAGAGACAGAAAGATTGACGATTAACTAGCGAGAAGAGAAAATGGGGTACAAATGGTTACTGGGTTTCTTTTTTGGAATTACATAGAAGTGGTTGCAGATTTCACCAATACCAGTGAATTGTATATTTAAAAAGTGTAAATATTTTATGGTATGTAAACTGCACACAGACATCAAAAAAAAAAAAAAAAAAAAAAAAAAAAAAAAAGGTGAACAACCCGCCTTACAAACTAATTTCTTCTTTATTGTATCAGGTCACCTAGTGAGTTATAAAAATATAGAAATAACTGTAAAAATGCCTGACATGTATAACCACACTGCAACTGCCAACAAATACAGTAAGCAACCCCTCAGCCTCTAGACCTGGGGTCAAATCCAGGGCCTCACACATGCTAGCTAAGTACTCTTCCACTGAACTATGTCCCCAACCCCTTTCTCTTCTTTTGAGCAGGGTCGTATGTGGTCCAGACTGGCCTTAAGCCAAGTTTGAAATGAAGTTGATGAAGTTACAGGTATGTGTCACCATGCCCAGATACAATTTCTTTTTAAGAAAATTATCTGCAGTTATCGGCTGGTGTCTCACACACTGTGTTTATACTTGCATCTGAGAACCTCTCTGCTCTCAGGACTTATCTCACTGTTGTCTTTAAAAGTCATGTTTTTCTTAAGCAGCTGAGGCTAGAGTGAAGGTCTCCATTTCAGGAACTTTAGGATGATGTCATCTAGACACAGGCAGTAGTACTGCTCTCCAATGGCATTACTGTACAACAGCCATCTTCAAGGAATATTTTAAACTCTAATTCCTGTTCGTAGGTCAGCAGAAAGGTTAGGTAAGAAATAATTTTAGATATAATTACCATGTAATGGGTATATCCAGAGATTTATAGCATGTAACAACTGCGGGATTTCTTCCCCTGGAATAGAAATAGAATTATAGGCCTCCTCTATCCAGTAACAGGAGTGAAAGAGGAATGTTTCGTGACTGCTAAAAGGACGATACTTCCTTTACGCTCATCTCTGCAACACTATTCTGTGCATCTGTTTTTCAGTATCTAAAGGCTACAGACTTTGCTTCAGTGCTGTAATCCACAACAGAAGGCTCTGTCAGCACATGAAACTGAAAAGACTGATTCTAGACTGATGGCGGATCAATGGGCTGAAGCAGACACAGTTCCAAAGTTTAACAAGACTGACTTGAGCGCTAACTGTAGAGAAGAGGGCTTCCATGCTTAAGAAGGCACAGGGTTGCCTTGTTTACACTACCTTCTAAAACTTAAACCTGACAAACTACAATAGGACAGCATGGTTCATTCTTCAAGTCAACAGAATTACATATTTTCAGTTTTCACTCTCGAACAGAATTCTTTTGTACTGTACCGAGGGTGGCAATTCCGCAGGTTCAGTACTATTTTTGTAATAATAAGCATAAAATCCAACCACTGTTTACATAAACGTAGAAAACAAGCTCAGAAAGGAAAACATTTACACCCTTTAATTAAATCACACTGTTACCTCTTAAAAATGTGAGGCTCCACACTTGTTTTTAAAAAACAGAGCATTGGATGGTTTCAGAGACAGACACTGGACCAATAGTTAAGAAGAGTCTTAATAAAATACATGCAGAACTGGTAACACACCAGGCTTTCTTTTTGCTGGCTCAGACAGGCTCTCACCATGCAGCTCAGGCTGGCCTCTAATTCGCAACCCTCCTACGCCAGCCTCCTAAGTGCTGGGATTAGAAGCGCACGTACCACAGCTTAGAGGCTTTCTTTTAGATAACATTTATTCAAATGATGAGGTTATAAATTCAAATTGAATAACAACAAAATCTTAATAAACAGGAAATGGGAGAAATAAAAATTTGTTTCTAAACTAACTGTGTACTGCCTCACACTGCACTGAAGGTAGAGGGCAGAGGCTCCGTGTGGAGCAATTGCATATCAGAGCTCAAAAAGGAGCAGCAGCACATCACCCCTGCTTAAGAAAAATGTTCCCGAGGCTTCTGTCATCTTTGTAGCATTTCTTCCTATACAATTCTCCCTTCTTATTCCAGAAAACACAAGAAACCGTGTGCACAAATGCATGTGCACCAGTTTCTGTAAGGCCTTGAACTGGTTGCTAAGTTCCACTGTTCTTTTGTCTGTCTGTCTGTTTCTCCTTTTTCTTCTCCAAGTAATGAGCCCTTGGAACGAGGGATCTGCAGAGGTCACCGATCCCCTTCGGCTCTGGGCCTGTCTCTTTGTTGGGCCTCTAGCACTCAGAGCTAGGCAGGAACATTTACAAAATGGGTTCTATTTACACTTTCTTTCTTTCTTTATTCAGTTCAGAGAATCAAACCTAGGGCCTTGCACATGCTAGGCAAGAGCTCTACCACTGAGCTACACCCCAGGCCCTTGATTCATATTTTTCAAAATCTAACACATGCTCACATTTTCTGGCAGATTCTTTTTGTATGTTACAAAACAAGACAGCAAAAGTTTAGCCTCAGATGAGAATCCTTTCTTCCTGAGAAAGGTCAAGCAGACACGTCTTGACATCATGTCCTTTACACAATGGCATACTGTTCATATAAAAGGTCTCGTATCCTATAAAAGTCTTGACAAAGGCAGCCTTCTAACCCGATGCGTCCAGTTTCTGTCTAGAAAACAGTTTTAAAAGTGCTTTAGTACATCTCCCATTCATCAACATGCAGAAACAATAAGCAACATTTATAACATGGACCACTTTATGACTGGTCAGGAAATGGGTTGCCCTGACTCCAGAATATAGGTAAAACATTGTAGTAAATGGGTTTTTACAGACTCATAAATGTCAGAGGATTCAAATAATAAAAATTCACTATAAAATCATGTACCATTCATTTGAATCACTGCTTTAAGTATTTACAGCCATCACTGTGGATGGAAATGGCTGGTTTTCAGTTTTATGAAATTATAAGACTGCAGAATCTCGATAAAGCTTCAGAAGCACACGCTCAACCCAGCCCTTATTAAAAATAAACTTACTCAGGCTGGAGAGATGGCTCAGTGGTTAAGAGCACTGACTGCTCTTCCAGAGGTCCTCAGTTCAATCCCCAGCAACCACATGGTGGCTCACAACCATCTGTAATGAGATCTGGTGCCTTCTTCTCATGTGTCTGAAGAAAGCTACAGTGTACTCATATAAATAAATAAATAATCTTTAAAAATAAATAAATAAACTTACTCTGCGGACTGCTACTTGATTGTTGCAGACAAGTACACCCCCTACAAATTCCGCTTGAATCCCCTCCCGCAAAAGAACTTGCTTGAAGTCAGACAGTCTTGGTTCATTCATAAAAACTGACTGATGTCCAGGAACCTTGAGTAAGGTCAAAGGGGAAAGAGGAACTTCAATAGAGCAGTAGACACAAAGCTGTACTGGATAAAGTGGAACACTGCACGATCTCTAAGATAGTTTTATTAATCCCCTGCGTTCTCTGACAGATTGTTAAGACCGTAAATTACATTCCGAGTTTGTTATTCTGGGTTCTGTCTTGTCATTTACCTTACAAAGCCCTTCACATCTTCTGGTGTTTCACAGTTTTATTACTCATGCCTCCTGTGACAGAGACTCAAGGTAATACTATGCTCTTCCCTCACCCACGTGCTGGAGGGGTCAACTAAAGTATCAAGAGGCAGAACAGAATTGAAACCTCATTTTCCAGAGCTCAGTCCCCTGCTTAGTTCAGAGGCTGAGTCCCTAATCCCACATCCACATTCCCTCCTACCTCAGAGTGACTGCAATGGATACTATGAACTAAGGATCAGAAAGGCAAGTGGTTTTGCCTAATGCTGCTACTCTGAAAGTGTTCTGAAGAGCATTATAGCTTTAGCACAGAGAAAAAACCTCACGTCTCCCCTGCATTTCAAGAGTCGTGCTAGCTCAGAAGCCAGCACAAGGGGCCATCTCTTTATCTCAACCCCACGGCAGGCTAAAGGCTTCACTAGACAAGTCTGGACGACTCTTACAGTATTAATAATTGCTCTAGTTTCATTACCTAGAAGCCTTTCTAATTAACTACGTCCCTCTTGAGAACATGTAACCCGTAGGCTCGCAGTAAAGCTGTACTCAATGGAAGATGTTTAGCTGCATCAAAACCAAAGTGATTTGAATGGAACTGACAACAGAAAAATAGCATTCTTGGAAACCTTCCATCTCCAGGGAGGCAAGCCCCACAATCGGACTTCACATGTCAAAGTCCACACTAAAAACCCAAATCAGGAACAACTGCATTATTAGCTACGGGAGGGCAGTATGCACACGTGCCATGAAAACATAAAGGAGGGCCAGGGGATGAGGGAGAACAAAGAGGAAGAATTAGCAAAAAATGCTGTTTAAAGGTAAATTATAAAATATAATTCTGTGTCTGCTACCTAACAGTTTTTAATAACGAAAAAAAAAAAGATAAATTATCATTCTCTGGCTGCAGAGATCAAGGTACACAGACGTATGTCCTGGGAATTTGAAATGGCTGAAGCCACAACAGGGAACTAGAAGAATGACCAGTGGAGAGGCCGTCGGCGCTGGGACGCAGCTCAATGGCAGAGCACGTGGCGAGTGAGTGGCGAGCACGCGTGAGGCCCTATCAGTCCCGGCACCACTGAACAGACGCAAGACGGCACAGGCTTCTCACCTCGTGAGGTGGCAGGGGCTCCAGGGTGGGGATGACCTCACTCTCCTCGCCCAGCTCTTTCTCATCCTCGCCAAACAGGCTTTTCATGGCCTTCTGCTGGGCTATGGCGCTAGAATCTGAAGGGGCGTCCACTTGCATTTCAGAGTCTTCTCCGTCATCCTTGAGTTCTCCTTCTTCTAAAATAACTCCCGTGTCCACTTTGGAAACTCTCATGTCTAAGACGCCATCTATCCAAGCTAACTCAGCATCTTTAGCTTTACAGAACTGAAGGGAGCTGACAAGTGAGTCCTTTAATCTTACCTGGATACGTAAGGGGAGGGCAAGGAAGAAAACCGACAGGGTGTAGGTAACCAATTAAACATAACCTCTGCCATTATCTAACTCTGGCAATATGATCAACATCTAAAAACCTCTCTCCTCAGATCTTCAATCTTCACAATGGCATAACTATCCGTAAGGTCTTAAGGATCCTTGGCCACTTTCCAAAACAAGGTTCTCAATATGACTGTACAACAGAATCACATGGAATCCCCTACACCCACCCAGATACTAATAATGGATGCTACCTCTAGTATTCCTCATGTACTTACTAAAACAAAGCCGAGAGCCCAGATGTGCAGCTACAGCTGGTGCACCTTAAGAGTGCCGGCTCCTGTGCTTTCTGGAATGTACTGTCATTTCACACCCCCATGTCTCTTCCTCTTATTTACCCAGAATAATTTTTCTGCTTGGCAAGTTCTAACTTCCTCCAGGGAGAGAAGTCACCCCTACCTTCAACTGTCACTACCTCCCACAACCAGGTAAGACTCTCTCTCTTCTAACTAGCCTTGTTTGCTATAACCTGTTTCTATTTCTTCCAATTAGGAGAAGAACTGTGGCAAAGGTTAATTTTTGTTTTTTTTAATTTTTTGAGGCATGGTAGTACATGCCTATAATTCCAGCACCTTGGCGGCTGAGGCCGGAGAAGAGAGTTGAGGCTAGCCTGGGCTACACAGCTAGACACTGTCATTCACGAATGAACATGTCCTTCTGATTCTTATCCCCTCATGTCTGCCTATCTTCCCCCACTCTTTGATGCTCTGTGTCCTGATATCTAATGAGAGCCAGCTCAGTTATCACTTTTCCCAGAAAGCTTTTTCCTGAACCTCCAAACTTGAGCAGGAGCCCCCCCCCTTCTTTATACTCTCCTGGCGCCTTGCACACTGCCGCAGGAGTCTGTGTGAGGGTATGCAGTCTGTCTGCTTTAAGCACCCTGAACTCAGGACGTGTTGGGGCTGTACCCACCTCACTCACCACGTTCCTACTGTAGTGGGCTAGTGTGAACAGCAAGGTCTTCCCACGGCTCCACCCACTGATTTACCTGGTAGATGTGCGTCTCACTGGTGGCATCGACTGTCTCGTGCAGCTTTGGCATGTACACTTTAATATCTTTCCCACCAAACGCGCGGCAGCACTCGGCCAGATCCTGACTGGCCTCTGGTGGGCCGTGGACAATGATCAGCTGCCGTGGTTTCATCTGATTGATGATCTTTTTAATGGAGTCTCCGTCGGAGCGTCCTTCATAGTCTATGTAAGTAACTCTGGCTCTGTAATTAGACATCATTATTCAAGTTCATTTTCTTGGTAAGTTAATTCGAAAACGAGGCTTTTACTATTAGGAAAGAAATGTAAATACCTTATGTAAGGGGGGCTGTGAAACGTGTTACAGTGTGTGTCCCAACTAAGCTCTGCCCAAGAACATATGCCAAAGATGTCACTGGACAAACAAACCACATGTCCTCTGATGATTCAAATTCCAAAATAATGACTTCTTGGCAGTATTAACTGTATTATGCAAAAAAGCGAAGTTTCCTAACTACCTCTGATCCTGTTAAATTTTCTACCCCCAGGTACTGGAACGTCTGAGTCAAGGAGGACATTACATCAAATAAGCAGAATTAGCTTCTCAGCTGCACTGTTCTCGCACCTGCTACCAGACTTATTAAAAAAGCTGGAAATAATGTCTCTTCATATAAATGTATATTTAATGTTCCGCTCCCTCTCCATCCTACCGCTAACCCAGTTACTTTCATCAATGAAAACACCACCATCCTTTACAGGTCTTCTCACAGAAAGGGGGATTTTAAAAGCACGAGCTTATTAGAGGCTCTGCTGAAATTTCACTTTTGAAACAATCTATGTTACATAACTCAAGTGCTTGAAACTATCTTACAACCTAATCTCCAAACCCCAAGGCACTTACTTTATCTCAATAGACTCTGTTGCAGAAACACACTTGGTAGGAACATCAGACAGGTCCTGGTCCATGGGCTCCTCTCCATTTGTCAAACCGGATTCTAATTTGCTTTTTTCTTCTTCAGTAGCCTGAAGTTCTGGCACTAAGAAATCTTCTGGTCTAAACAGTGAGTCTCTAATTAGACATGTGGAAGGCATGCTAACATTATATAACATATGTAATTGACTAATAGAATTTTAAGACTCATGTATTTTAAGACTTAAACATTCATTTAATTCAGAGCTAATTAATACATGATATTAAACATCAGATGACTACATGTATAATGTTTCTCATAACCATTGACGAGTGCTATTTATTTATTTAGCTAGCAGTGCCCTGCACAACCCAGACATCATGCTATTCCTGAGCTTCATCCCTAACCCAAGAGAACTCTTTAAGGATGCTGTAGACCAGTGAGAACACCTCAACAAGTCACGAGAAGATCGGAACGGCTGTAATGAGCACTCTGTAGTCTGCACTCTTTCTATAATTTACTTATGAGTGAGTGTACGTGTGTGTGTGTGTGTGTGTGTGTGTGTGTGTGTGTGTGTGTGTGCGCGCGTGCGTGTGTAGTTCTTCCTGTGAGCGTTACTGAAGTGTGAGATAGCTGGTTTTACAATTCCCTCTCTAACCTTGTGGTCATCCTTCTGACTTTCTGGTCCATTCTCACTCCTGAGAACCCAGGCCTCATTCCCCAGCACCCAGATTGCTACAGCTCCTTATTCCCCACAGCCAACATTTCCAGCTGTAACAACCACAGAATAACAGTAGCAGTACCAACCACTTAAAGCACATTTAAGATGATGCAGGCTGGCCACCTTAAAGGTAAAGGGTAACCCAGTGGTGTTAAACTGCCGAGCATGTATCAGCCATGGGTTTGATCCCTAAGTCTCCTTCCATCTCCTCCCTTCCCCCTAAAAGACCAAAGCAACAAAAAGTTCCTGCAATTTCATTTAGTTTGTATCCCTGTTTCTCAGGAAAAGTCAAGTTAAATAGTGTCCAGGGCAGTGAGATGGCTCAGTGGGTTAGGAAATTTGCTGCCCAAATTGACAACCTGAGTTTGATCTCCAGAACCCACAGTGGCATCAAAGAAGTGGCTTTTGCAAGTTCTCCTCTCGCATAAATATGCACACGTTTCTCTCAGTTGTTTTAGAGGGCCATGTAGACAATGAAATTTTCCTAAGCCCAAGAATGATCTGAGTCTATTACCTGCCCCACAGCATTATGGGAGTCCTATGCAAGTATAAAGTACGCTTATAATCCTGGCTACATAGGCGGTAATTAATCGTGTGTCAATACACAAACACTTAAGTATTATCTGCCATAGCCAGAGAGGAAGAGGAAGAGAAAACATGAGAGAAAAGCAGGAAGATCTGAGTGTCAGGCACTGCATTAGACTGAGGGAAGCAGAGGGAACCCTGGGAGACTTTACTTAGGTTAGCAGTGCTTTCAAATTTGTGATTGTAGCACGTGTTTTCAGTTGTTTTTCATGGGCCCACCTCTATCCCATATTTATCCCCTTATAGTCAACCAAAGCATCATAAGCTGTTCCCCAGATAAACACAATCACAAACAGAAGTTCTTTTTCTCTTTCTCCACAGAATGTCTCTTACCTCTTCATCAGGGGAAAGGATGTCTAAATTGTCTTTTTTTTTTTTTTTTGGTTTTTCGAGACAGGGTTTCTCTGTGTAGCCCTGGCTGTCCTGGAACTCACTCTGTAGACCAGGCTGGCCTCGAACTCAGAAATCCACCTGCCTCTGCCTCCCAAGTGCTGGGATTAAAGGCGTGCGCCACCACTGCCCAGCCTAAATTGTCTTTCTTAAAACCTTTCCTGTAACTAGATAACGAAACTAGACTTTCCCCTTCACTACCAATGCTCAGGGTGCCCCTCAACACTTCCATTTTTGTGCTTCAAATCAGAAGCCTTCTGTTTTTTTCAAGCCAAGACACTTGGCAGCAAGGCTCATGATGACCACAGAGATCAAATTCATGGAGCCAAGAGAGTTTGTTTTGCTCACATACTTGATGATCTCTCCATACTCATCCCATTTAATTCTTTCTTCTGGGGCAGGAAACATGGGGTAGGACTTTTTGGCCTGTTTGAAGAAGCTCCCTTTGCGGCTGCCTTCCCCCTTCATCATCAGGTCGTGCTTTGTCTTGTGAGCCGACGGCTGGTCAACGTCTTCCTCCACGTCACTCTCGTCACTGGAGTCAATGTCTGCCCTACAAGGGTTTGGCAACATAGCAAGGTCATCACATCCCTGAGACACTGTGACTATGGATGAACTACTCTCCAACACTGACCCCAACCATCATATAAGTCGGTATAAGTGGATCATTATTTTGTAAAAAAGCAACATTAATTTGCTTAATAAATTGGTATTAGCAGCACTGAAAGGATCTTATTTTTGCAATTTAAAAAGTTTGATAAAAGTCATAAAGTCCAAGGAAATTTAAGTTATTTCCACTGAGTGTTAAACCCTACAAATGTACTCTTTGTACACTGTATGCACAGACTTGACCTTATGAGTGACCCGGAAGTTGCTCTTGGTAAGAACGACTCACTCTTTTGACTGCTCCAGTTTCTTAGCAGCTTCTTTCTTTAGTTTTTCTTTTTCCACATATTCCTCAAGTTCCTTCCCTTCAAGCTTCACACGTTTCCTCAGCTAATAGAATATAGACAACAGAAAAGGCAGCGTCAGAGGAGAGCTGGGCAGCGGGTGTGAGACGCATCGTAAGGTGAAACCTTACCTGAAAGTAATCAGGATTCCGTGGCACAAAATTACAGATCTCGTTTAGACTAAGAGTGAGCTGTGGGGGCAGTGGATTTACATCAACTCATTAAATTACACCAGTCCATCAGGGAAAGGAGGAGAGGGAAGTTTTTTATAATCTGAAGCTGAAAAGTCACATAAAAGCCCCAAAGCCATAAGGAAAAAAATGAATAGCGAATACATAGAAAATACATAGAGAAAATAAAAGTCTTTTAAATCTCACAGAATTAAAAGGAAAGATGAAAACACTGGCCGTACTCTGCCTGTCAGAAGCTGCATGTTCCTAAGAACTCCCCAAAACCAAGAAAAAGATGCCACCATCAAAAAGGACAAACCAGACAGAGGATATTTAAACAGTATGGAACACGGATGGCTTAGAGCCACAGACAGATGACTTAGTTTAGCAGTGGTTGTTGACACATGCAACACATAAGTTATCACGATTTGATTAATCTGCAAGACTGGAAATGCTAATTGCTACCTGGGGAAAGGGTACCTTACAATGTTTCCAGCGGAAAGTGCCCATGAAGGCCAGAAGAGGGTGTTGAGTGCTCTAAACTGCACTTACAGATAGTTGTGCGCTGTTATGTGTGTTCCAAGAGTTGAACCCAGATCATCTGGAAGAGCAGTCAGCCCTCAGCCTGTGAGCCATGTCTCCAGCCCCTCGGTTTTTTTGAGTATGTTCTTAAATCATTACGTATTGTGACTTGTATATACACATAGTGCACTCGTGGAAGTTGGTTCTCTCCTTCCACAGTGGGTTCTAGGGTTGCAGCTTAGGTCACAGGGCCTTCATAACAAGTGCTTTTCCACACTGAGCCAACCCCCCACCCCCACCCCAGGAATTCTCTAGTTTTTAAGGTACTCTGATAAGAGAATAAAAACTGCTAATTCAATTGTTGCATATTGACGAATTTTCCCTGTTCTTTTATTATTTTAAACATTACTATTATATGCTTTTAAAAAAAAATCTCTTTCAGTAGAATGAATTCTAGAAATAGAAAGATCTGTGTCAAAAAACCAAGCACAGACATACAAGCAGACGTACAAGCGGGCAAAACATTCATATATAAAAAGCAATGACAAAATATTTAATGTAAGCAGAGCCTAGATTTTAATTTGTGTGTATATATACATGTTGAGAGACCATGAAACTAGAAATGGGATCATGAGAAAGGAGGAAGAGATATGAAGGGAGAAGTAGAGACAGTAATGGGGTGAACTTGGGAAGAGCAGAAAGAGGAACTCTTTAGGGGAGGGCAGGCGAGTGGGGGCAGGGGGGAGAGCAAAGTGCAACGGCGCATGTGTAATGACACTCACCAGTTTGCATGCTAACCTAAAAATTATTAGCAGTTTTAAATGTCAAGTCACACGATTCAGTGCAACCTGTACTCCTGGGTAGTGTCACGGACTAGAGTTAGCAGGGTCAGAGTTTATCTCCTGTTTTCTGTGGCTCCGCTTCCACATACTACACTGTGGTACCATCCAAGGCAAGGCTGGTATAACTGCAATTTCTCTCAAATGGTTTAGAAACAAAATGTGTGTGATGCTGTGCCTGTGTAGATACGCGATGTGATACAGTAAGTCCAGCAAAACCCTGACAACTGGCTAGTTGAAGTATTCATGCTTTTTTTTTGTTTTTGCAACTTTTGGTTAAATTTGAAACTATTTCAAAATAAAAATTAAATCCCAAATTAAGTGACAAACGCTCACAAATGTGGCGTCTCACATTTGGCTAGTAGCTTACTTGAAACATGTTTTAAAATTATAAAACGTTAGCAACTCACATAAATACCTTGCCCACAAATTTTAATTAAGTATTTAATTCCTTGATTTAACTTGTACCTCTTGTTTAAAAAAAAAAAAAAAAAAGTCCGTCTTGGCCTCCTGGTTGGTTCAAGCCTGTAATCTCAGAACTCAGGAGCCGCAGGAGGGAGAATTTAAGAGTTTCTGGCCAGGATGAACTACATAACAAATTTGTCTTAGTTTTATATTCCATTTCAGATATCTGAAATAACTGCTATACTCATAAGGTTTCCAGAAAATCAACCTTAAGATACACTGCTTCTACACTTGCACTATATCATTCCAAATTATGCCTTTTCCTAATCTAAACCTCTAGTCCGTTAATTGTTCACCTTTTTTTTTTTTTTTAAATTACTGGTTTTCTTCTTCTAAATGATCAAGGCTTAGGTTTCAAGGACACTGTATGTACATGAAAAAACTCCATAGTAAATGCTAGTATGTCAGAGAACTGGCCTGTTATGAACTCAGCGTTTTGTCATTGTGATGGCAACCAGCACATTCAACAAGCCACCAGTACTGGCCATTAAGAATATGAAAAAGTTCCTCTTCTGGTACTTTATTCAATTTGGTGGCAAAAAGACAACAATAAAGAATACATGGTAATAAAAAAACTAACAAAAATAATACAAGGTTGTACCTAACTAGGTAGTTGTAATTGAGGTCCTTTAAACGGACTGAGAGGACAAGGAGCCAGCCAGGGTAAAGCATGAGATTCCCCTACAGGCAGAACCGCCAGGGGTACATAGTGCACTGATCAGTGTGTGTGGACTGTGCTTGGGTCGGGAGCCTGGGCGCTTGCTGGGCTTAGTGGCAGACACCCTTCCATCCCAGTACTCAGGAAGAGGCGGCAGATGGACCTATTTGAGTTCAAGGCCAGTTCAAAGCTAGCTAGGATATACAGTGAGACCCTGCTCATTAAAACAAAAACAACAACAAAAATAAAATAAAGGTGGATGCAGACCAGACCCTGTGTGACCACAGTGAATATGGGTTGTCCTCCAAAAGCATAAAGAAATGACAAAGCAAAGGAAACAGCCACCAGAGTAGAGTACAGACGCAGTCCCCAGAATAAGAGAAAACGTCTGACAAGAGGCAGATACTCAGAACAACACACTAGGAACTTGGAAGACTCAAACATTAAAAACCCACATGATCTGGTCTAGAAACATGCAACAGATTTAAAAAGATGTCTCTCAAAAGAAGACAAATGGCAACAGGTATGTGAGAAAGTGTTCTGTGTCACTATCAGGGACAAGCAAATCAGACCATAAGAAGGGATTGCCTCACCCAGCAAGAGCGGTGCTTATCAAAAAGAAAAGAGAGGTAAGTGCTACAGGAAGTCACCGAAGAGCAAGGGGGCAGGCCGGCCACGCAGGAGTGCTGATTGAGAAGTCAGTTAGCACAGACACTGGCCAGTGTACACACTTCTGGGAGTGCTGCTTTTCCCATGAAGACGCTAGCAAGCTGGGGGCGAGCAAGAGAACACACTGCACTGGACGTGAGCATGAAGAGGGAGAACATGGCGGTGGGAGAGAAGGAAGGATGGTGTGAGCAGGGACAGAACAGAGCACACTAAGTAGCCTTTTAAAACAAAGTCTGTCACTCTAGGTTTTCGCTATCTCAGATATCATAAAGACGCTCTGAAATGTCATTTTCCTACTTTCTGTTTTCCCAAACCTTTAATGTCCTTTTAATTCCTCAATGGCGTATCAGCTCTAATTGAGTTTCTAGTAATTAAAATTTTCAAATTCAGCATTTCATCTCTCATGAAACCATCTCAAGTACTTCTCAGTTCTTTTAACTTGGTATTTCTAAGCTATTAAATAACCCAAGACAGTATTTTATTTTGATATGCTTGCTGATGATCCTTGATCAGCAATGCTGTAGTTACAGTGAGTGTTTATCAGACTTTATTGCTGATATTATGCTTCTCTTAAATGACTTATTATATGGGATAATATCATGCAGCTTTTCACAAAGTAAATATTCCTTTAAATGCTGCTATGGGGACGCAATACAAAATAGCCACCTAAAACTATGCAGAGCCCTGCAGTTACAGGTGAACCCACACAAAATGATAGCTGGGAGCTTCTAAGTCAGCAATACTGGTGTGGAAAGCTGACAGATTTGATGGCTTGGTTATTAAGGAAAGCCTTTTCACAGCTTGGTCATTCTGCTAGCTGCCTTGTAGATGATGGCACAGAGGCGGGTTACTCTATTTAGTGGTAAGACAGGAATTCCTGACTGACCCTTCTAATTTCTCTGTTAAAATTCCGGACAAGCTCTTGCACTAGCCATGAGGCTAGAGGCTAATTGCAGGATATTGTAGGAAAAGGAAGGCATATCTGGTTTATTGGAGGATGAAAAAAATGAACCTGCTACCAAATGCCAGTGTCGGTGCCATTTGAGGTCTCCACATGAAGGGAATGCTTACAGTTCCTGTTTAGCTCAAACGGCGTCAAGCTGCTTGAATGCAGACACACACGGGGAAAGGAGAGGCTAGTCAAGATGACAGGGAGGTTTGCTAGCAATACCTGCATCGTTCTAATCCTGGGGCACTGTCCCTGTGCTAACAGGACAATGCATAGTAAAAGGTAAGTTTAATGAACTGAAAGTCCCAAATGAGACTGACAATAACCGACCCTGTAGACAGGGGAGCAGCCAAGGCACAGTGAAAGAAAGGTCATTAGGAAATAAGGTATTTTTCAAGAAATGGAAAGATGTGTGTGAAGGATGTGAGTTCCAGTCCAGCCAGAGTTAAGTGGCTCTTAAAAACAAACAAGGAAGAAACAGAGACAGCCGACCTTTGACTGCGTAGGGCATATGTATGTATGCACGAATACACAAACTAAAACCTACGGTGTGTGCGCGGGTGCTTTCTTTATGTGTAAAGTGCCTGCTGCCAAGCCTGGTGGTCTAATTTTAATCCTTAGGACACATGTGGTGGGAGGAGAGAAACGACTCCAGAAAGCTGTCCTCTGACCTGAAGAATCAAGGTCAAAAGTCAGCAATGGGGCTGGGGGTGTGGCATAATATCTGCCTAGCATGGTTAAGGTCCTCAGTCTTAGCATGGGAAATAAAATTAATAAGTGCCTAAAACAGAAATGGGTTAGGAAATCATCACGACTGACAGCATGTACTTCAAAGGAAGGAAAAAGGAGTCAAAAGCTAGGATACGAAGCGAGGACACCTGCCCAAGGTACAAAAGCAGGAGAGAATATCTACTCGACTGTGGCCACTGGTGCAACAGGGCCATGGCCGCTATGGGTGTAACCGACTGGCTTTGAGGCCTGCTCTACAGGAGGGACTTCATGACTGGCAATGCTCAACCTAGTCAAAAGTCCCTGACCAGGAGGGTCTTTGGCCCTACTGGGAACCTATTGTTGGCTCTGCTCAAACGGTCACGTTGCCAAACTGCCTCCAAACATTTCCGTTTACACCCACTGATGAGTGCTGCTCCTGACTTAGGTTGGAAAAGCTTTTCTTGATGGGCAGCAGTTAATGAAGCCGTCCCCGGTCAGTGGAGGCCCTGAGCCTAGACGGGAGCTCTGTACAACTGCTGCACGCCTCCAAGGCTCAGGGGACACAGCAGAGAGGGCGGAAAGGATTTAAGGGCTGGAAGCCAAGGAAGAATGCTGGAAATGCTGTCTTCTGGCAGCTGTGGTGACCTGCATGAGACCAAGTGGGGCAAAATTCCAGCCCAGAGAGGAGAGGATCCCCACCTTAAGCTGAAGAGCTGCTGGCAGTTGACAGCTGCTGAGGGAAGGATGGCTCATTTTTCTTTGGGGATACGGCCCAAGAGTGCCTCCCATGCTTCAGTGGATGGCCTCACACACATATGTACACAGGCAGCATTAACAGGACCCAGTGCCAGATAAATAGAATAAAGTTCAAATAGGAGTGCTTACCTCTATTTCTGTAACTTTCTCAGAAGGATTATCAATTAAGAAACGTGCTAAAGTCCCAGGAGTTGTTCTATAGGTTAGAATGATTGAGTTTTTAGGGTCCTGACACCACTGAATAAAGAGGTCCCTTGAGAATCCACACTCCAGGTCAGGCTGGCTGGCAAGTACAACTTTGGGGCTTGGGACTCGAGCCAAGTCAGAGAGGCCATGGCACAGAGAGAGATGGCGAAACTGAAATGGGTTATTTCTTTTGTCTTCAAAACATCTCATCAATTTATCACTCATCCATTCGACCTAATACAAGTGAGAAAAATGACGATAATTAGAAAATGCCATACCCATGAGACAGTTAACAATAATCGAGCTAACTTTTCCCCTACTAATTGATTAAATCTGTATAATTCAGACAAGTGTAGCCAGCTTCTTTCCCCCATTAGATCCCCCCCCCAAGTTTTAATCCTAAACAACAACAACAAAACCACTTTTGCAGTTCCACTTATATCAGCTTAAATCTTTTTAGGAGAATGTAGGTGTTCTCTATGAGTATTATAACCCAGGGGTTGTCACTTGGAGGGAAAGAACTCATTTCAAGAATGATGAATTCTAGCATTGATATTTTATTTTTACCCCCATTTTATAGATCAGAAAACCAAGAGAGTAAGAAAACAAGCAATTTGTTCAATCTGCAAAATGGAGACAAAAATAGACTTTATGTTTAATAGAAAAATGTATATGAAGAGCACAGAACTAAGTAGATAATGCTTAGCCATCATTATTATTAATTGCAGGAAAATAAAATCTGAAGGGCAATTAAGACACCCCACTCCCCCCCTTTCTATTCAATGGCACATGAGAACAAACCTGTGACTTAGAAAACTCCACCACGTTGTAGCTGACGTTATTCAGGAGAGCCAGCGAGTAAACGCCCAACCCTGCGTCTTTAGTTCTCCAAATCTGGTCAAGAAGTTGAGCAAGCTCCAGAACTCTGCCTGCCGTGTCCACGGCTATCAGCACGTTCCCGTCGCCCCGAAGAGTTTCCAGGACATTTGCTTAAACAAGAACAGAAGAACCCTATCAAGCATGTGCTCTGCAACAAAGTTAAGCACAGCACAATTTCCCAGTGTGTCTTATAAAGACTGCATAAATGATCACTAGGACACACGGTATTTATTCAGATTAACAGTTACTTTTCACTGGGTTGAATATTCTTTCCTAGGAATAAAACACATGACACACGTTTTGTATGCATGTATGTAGAATAAAACACAGAACACGTTCCTTTCCAAGAAAAAAAAAAAAAAGCATCTCTAGCAATAGATGTCCCTGTTCTCAAAGTCACCTTGAAGTGTTGGGTAAAGGCAAACTCTAGCTGGCAAACACACACATAAAGACAAACACATACACTCTATCTGGGAAATGCACATACACACACACACACACACACACACACACACAAATTGAAGAGTTTCTTAAAGTTAGTGGATTAGTAAGCAGACAGATGACAGTGTTTGCTCATACATTTAAAAGTGGAACCCAGCTTTCCTGTTGCAATCACATATGGCTTATAAAAAAAATAACAAAGCACAGCAGAATGAGTCAAAGCAGAAGTGAGAAGCGCTGGCTCAGAGGCACCTCTGTAAACACAAGATAACTCTCAGAATAATACACCCAACACCCAGCCAGCAGACCTGTGCACCTCCACTTCTCTCTGGCTCATTGTCTTTCTGATCTGTACATAAGCAGTTGTTATACACAGAGACCAGTGAATACATGGGGGAAGCTATCTATGAGCAGGGTGGCAGGGGAAGCCAACCTTTAGAGAGCATCTTGAACTGGTCACATTAACATTTCTTTAAAATAACACAAGAGTTATGGGGCCAGCACAATCGTTTAATGGGTTAAGGCGCTTGTTCCCAAGCCTGGTGACTCAAGTTTGATCCAGATAGTAGAAGGAGAGAACTGACTTCCACAAGATGCCCTCTGACCTCTACAGGCACTCTGTGGCAAGCATGTGCCCACACATATACATACATACACAAAATGCATTAGAAAAATATTAGAGTTAGCTGATCTTTTACGACCTAACAGGTATCCCAACAGAACAGTAGACATACGTACTCAGGAGCTGCTCATCTCTCTGTTTCCTTCTAGGCTGCACATAAGTAGCATTAAATGAATCTGTGATAAGTAGAGAGGGTCTGCTTAGCATTTCCAGGGAACATCCATTTAAGTGGCTATGACAAAGTTTAAAGACAAAGAATATCTGTCATTTCAAATGAACAGTAAAGCTTCACCTATTACAAAACTAAGAAACTGCTTTCAAAAGGCCTCCCTCACACTAACAAGGACCACCTCTTCGAGATAATCTTTCTAAAAATACAAGTTTTTCTCTGTACCCATATGTGCATTTAGAGCATAGATAGCTCGTGTATATTTCTACATATTCATTCTATATTCTAGTCTTTTCTGTGACATTAACACTTATTCTAAATCTAACTTTTAGAAATTGTAAACATTTTCTGCCTGAAGCTTGTTTTCAGAGAATCGGGCTGCATGCAGCCTAGGTGCCAGTGCAATCCGCCTACCTCAGCCTGGCAAACACCAGGAGTACAGGCACGTAGCAGGGTGTCCATCCATCTCACAGCTGTACACACTTCCTGCTGCACCTATCTGCACCATATTGTATTCATCTGACCGTCTGTCTGTTTTTATCTGCTGAATGCACCTTTTCACCACTTTATCTTTGAAAGAGATGTTTTTGGAATCCCAGCCTCCTGTCTCCAGCTCTCAGCTCTCAGGTACTGGGATCACAGAGGTGGGCCGCCACATCTGGCTGTATTTTTAAAAATTTCTTTAGGACATAGTCCTTGAAATGTATTCACTAGAGTATACAATTATTGTCAAATGCCCTTCTGAAAAGGCTTAACCTTTTCTGGAAAGACTCAACTTGAAAGACTGCCAAAGCTATCAATATTTTAAAATAATCTAAACATACAATAAGTACATATTATTTCAATATCCGCTTTGTGACTAATTCTTGGCCATCTTGCAATTTGTGTATTTTTGATTTCTTGAGTTAACTCCTAGTTTTATATGTATGTGGCTAATTGCTACAGCATTTTCTCTGTTTAATGGCTTTACTGTCTTAATTTAAATTTGTATATAATCAAATTTGTGACTTCTTTTGTAAGTAACCTGAGCCTTCACCTTTGTGCGTACAATCTCTTCCAAGTCAGAGACCGGACACAACAATACAGCTTCTGATTCTAGTTAATTCTAAACCCACCTAGAATTTACTGTCACCTTTTAAATTCATTTGACTTCATTCACCATTTACTTCATTTTCCATCCTTCTCATTCACCCACAATTACAGGTCTAGATTGTCAGTCCTTAATGCTTCATAATATAGAGACCCTGAGATGACTGGGATCTAACACAAGATGCCATGAACTTAATGCACAGATGTAACAAAGGAAGCACAGACACACAATTTATAGTATTCTTCTTAATATTAAATGAATAATATAAAATTATAACTGTTATGTACCATTATAAAGGGATACTATCATTAAGTATCACTAAATTAGATAGTAATCACTACCTTCACCGCCCCTAAAAAGACAAGAAGTCACAAAGTCCTATCAATAAATAAGTCAAGACCATATAAAATATAACTGAATGTACAAGAATTCACAGCTTCTAAGCCCTCGAGGGAAGCATCAGCTTATAGACTGGCTGTTGATACAGAGAATGCTGAAGCACTTATTATGTCTTATAAGGAACCTCTTGCCCTACAGTGAAAACACTCAGTACTTCATGGTTTTAAATTGCTGTAGAGTTCTGATTAAAAAACAGAATCAAAAAGTTGCTTCTGAGTTTCCCTTCAGTGAAGGAGACGATAACCACATTTCCTTTAGCCCGTGTCCAGATATACTTACATCTCCCTCTTGTGGTTGAAGTCAACGGCATAAACAATTTCTTCTTCTCCGTCTTTGACTATTTTCCATATTGTTCCTCCTATCATATGACCGGCTGGCAGAGGTGTGATAGACAAACCATGTCCTTTGCCTACATCAACAAGATAATGACAATTCTGAGATTTACTTTCACAACCCTAGGGCAGTTGTATTTTAAGTTATGTTCATAATATTGTTAGTACATATTCAACAGAGGCGCAAAGTTCAGTGCTTACAGTACAGAGAAAGCCTTCTCTCCTGCCTGCAGCTACTCTACTCCCTTAATGGAGATAACTGTTCTTCTCACTTCATTATGTGTCCCCCCAGAGCCCAGAGCCTCATGCACACCAGGCAAATACCACTATGCTACATCCTGAGAACTAAGTTTTGATATTTATTATTGCACAAATAATCGCCGAGTTGGTCCCATATCTGTTCAGCTAAACTGATGGCATAACAATTCAAACCTCATTATGGTAAAGAATTTACCCACAGAAAAGCTAAACAAAGTAAAACTGCTAAGACTACTCCACTCATGGTCATTCTGTGGCTTAATCACTGGCATCAAATGCTGCTGTGTCACTTTTCTTGGTTGGCTTTTTTATTTTTAAATTTTTAGATTTATTTTTATTTTATGTGCATTGTTGTTCTGACTGCATGTATGTCTGTGTGAGGATGTCAGATTATCTGGAACCAGAGCTACAGACAGCTGTGAGCTGCCATGTGGGTGCTGGGTATTGAAGCCAGGTCTTCTGGAAGACAAGCTGAGCCATCTCTCCAGCCCCCACTTTTTTTAAAAAAAAAAAATAGGGTCTCACTACATACAGTCCAGGATGCTTGACTTTGCTATATATCCTAGACAGATCTTGGATTCATGACCTTCTCTTAGCCTCCCAAGCACTGGATTACAGGCAAGACCACACCAACTACTGTGCCATGTATTTAACGCCAGAGTTCATGTTTAAGAAAATCTGTCACAGGCTTCCCTGTTGCAGACTTGGTATTTAATATCCTTATTAAGTAATAAATTTTCCACTCTGCCGCCCAAGTATTTGCTTCAGTTACTACATTTAAGGCTCTGAGTCTGTTTGTCTCCTGAACCTAACTGAGTTCTGAGGCAGATCCAGACATATCAGCTTTGTTCACTTTATACAGTTTAAGTGCTATTTTCCACCCAGATATGAGGATCCCAAGCTATTAACATTTTGTTAGTATTTAGTCTGAAATATTTGGAAATTCAAGTTGAAGTTCTAGGTAGAAAATGCTAATTTTTATTTTGACACCACACTGCCTGTAATTTTTATTATGAATTCCTTTTAGTACTCTTCAGAAGGTTAAGTCAACTCCATTATCCCAAGCTTGGCATGACGCAGCTAAGGGGGGCTCCTCGCCCAGCATGAGTAAGGCTCTGGGTTGGACCTCCTGGGACTGTAAAACCTAAACAGCTAAAAACACGGAGACAGAAAAACAGCAAACAACAAGGCTTCCACCCCATTAGTCCATGGGCTTACTACATTACCTTTCAGGTTCACGATCTGAGAGAATTTTAGCTGCTGTATTTTATCAAAGGCTGCATCCACATCATCCAGTGTAAAGAGGGTAAAGTCTTCTGTATTGTGTCGGGACTGAAAGGAAAACAAGGCAAGGGTTCAGAGTGGTCGCGGGCGGGGCAGAGACGCCTCTCTCTGTAATTGTTTCAATTACCTGGTAAAGGTCGTACATGAACATCTGCCCCATTTTATAAACGGGAATTGTGGCATAGATGGCACAGTTCAGACCCAGCTTTCCCACAGCGAATGGGAGGGCGCCGAGGTGGAGTGGGTCAGGGTGAGACAGGAGCACTGCGTCGATCTGGTGAACATGCCTGTGAACACAACCAGAGGGCAGCTCTGTCAGTTCTTTGAGCAGAAAGGGCAGAACCGCCATCATGGTTCACCCATTCTAGACTCGAGGCTACGCTGAGGTTGAAGAGCGAACCCGAGGGCTAACACAATGACTGTCCTCCCAGCCCCTGTGAATTGAAATTATTACTATTATGGTACCAGATGCACTTTAAAATACTTAAAAAGGAAAACAGAGACACCACATGTAAGTTATTTTAAATGGGTATCACCTATGCTATGAACTGTTAAAGAGGCAACGTTTAAATGCTCGCAGAGTTGTCACTGACTTTGCTTCAGCTTTCTAGCTTGGTGACAAAAATGAAGTGCCAGTTGCAGAAATATCATTAACAAGGGAAGGACACATCCTCAGGGATAAAGGAGATTCCTTAGAGATTTTTTTTCTTTTTGACTTCAAGTTCTCCTTTTTCGTTCACTACTAGTAATAATAATGCAAATGTAACTGATTTATTTTTTTCCCGACATATTTTTTGTATCAGGTGGGTATCATTTAAAGAATCAAGTCCCAGTGTTGAATATGGAGACACAGAAAGTGAGGCCATGTGATGTGAGGACAGAGCTTTCTCAGGGAAGTGTTCCTTTCCTCAGGTTTTGACAGACTTGTGCTCTTTCCAAAAATTACAGAGCATCCTTTCTCTGGTCTACTAGCAAAGTAACAACAAGGTTTTGCTGTATTTCAGAAGCATTACTTATCAGCCAATCAAAACTTTGTAAATTTCAATGACCACAATTTAGTTTTTTGTCATAAATAAAATTTACTATAAACTAAATAAAAATAATTTTTTTGTTGTTTTGTTTTTTTGTTTTTCGAGACAGGGTTTCTCTGTATAGCCCTGGCTGTCCTGGAACTCACTCTGTAGACCAGGCTGGCCTCGAACTCAGAAATCTAAATTAAAGAAATTATAGCAACAGTATACAACATCAAATGATGTTATGAAAATGTAGAAAAAAATCTGAGAATTTTTTTTTTGAACATGGTTTCTCTGTGTAGCCCTAGATGCCTGAAACTTGCTCTGTAGACCAGGCAGGTCTTGAACTCATAGAGATCTACCTGCCTCTGCTTCTTAAGCCCTGGGATTAAAGGCTGAGTTTTTAAAGCTGATTTAATAAAACCTTAGAAGTCTGAAGTTTAACTTACTTCCTCAGGGAATCAATAATGTCCACAGAGAAGTGTTCATCCCAGCCACAGTCCAACAAAAATCTAAACTCATCAACCTGAAGAAGATAGCAAAGAGCAGACTCTTCTTGGACCCCAGAGAGGGTAGTTAATTTGATGATAGAGGTCATCTTTCTGGTCCAGTAACGGGTATCTAAAAGGTGCTTGGGAATAAAAATATAATTAAACATAAAAGCACAATCCATATAATAGGCAAATTATTTCAAATTTTTAAGTACAGAGAAATTCCAGACTTTGATTAAAAGCTAGCATGTTAAAATCCATTCTATCACAGTCATATATGTACAAAACCTTGCTTACAGAGTCCTTCAGAGTCCCCCCCAGGGTAGGTCTGTGAATAGCAGTGGACTTTAGAATCACTAATCCAGAAGTCAATCCACTCCTACAGGATTCAGGGCAAGCTAATCAACTTCTCCTCACCTGGGGACTCCAGGTCATACAACATTAGTAGTAATATACACTTACAAAGGGTGGAGGAGTCCACATAATGTGGAGATTATCTCGAGCAGAGTCTACACCACCCAGTACTAAGTGGCAGTGAATTAAGAACTCACTCTCCCAAGGCCAATCTTCTTCCTTTAGCTGGACAATAAGTCTGCATGGCTTTTTTTTTCTCTATACAAGAAGTCATGTATACACTCTCCCGAGAATCTAATTAGAAACCACAGAGCTTCCATTCTCCCCCAGCCCTTAACACACACACGCAAAATGTACACAATCATAGAAACATGGTTTTCAGGAAGCTTAATGTTAACACTTGTGCTACACTGTAAGTGACTGAAATCTATCTTATGTCTGCAATTCTCAAGATAAAAAAAAAAAATTGACACAAAGTAGGCATTCAGCATACTTCTGATGCAAAGTATGTGGGACACCTACTACACATTGTCCAAAAAGACATGAACAGTTCTGTAGGAGACTTGTGGGATGCAGGTTTGGGTGACAGAAAGTGAGATGCCTCAGCAGGTAATGCAGGGTCGACCCAACTCCCTTATGTTGATTACTTTTTTGAGATGCTGGGCAAAAATTTCTACTCTAGAACAATGTTCATAAATATAATTTTGAAGAGAATCTAGGCAATAGTCTCCAAAAGCGTCTTTTTTTTTTTTTTTTAACACAAACTTGGGATCCCATGCATGTTAAGCAAGTATGCTAGCACCGAGCTAAATGCCCAACTAAGTCTACTTCAGTTCTCACTTTAATTATGAAATCAAATTCAAAGTGCTTGCAGATAACTGAATGAGTTCACATTAACTTTTACAGAAAGACCCAGACTTTAACAGATGAAAAGGATCTTTTAGGTCCTCATGGTAAGTCTGTATCTTTACCAGATTCATTACCTACTGATATTTCACCCGGAAGATAGGATAAACACAAATTTAGAAGTTCTTTAAAAATCTTTTTTAAAAAGTCTTGTGAATGTAATTTACTTCTGTAGTAAGAATTTTGGTTTTTTGTTTTTGTTTTTTAAAAACAAAACAAAACAAAAACCCCAGTTATGCCACGCGAGTATGTTTTTGTTTAAATCCCAGGTGTGGGCTGAGCGGCTGCTTCACAGCAGGTGATAATTTGCTGAGTGTACTAGCAGGGCATGATTTGTTTGCCAGCTGCAGATAGTTCACACTTGGACTTCTGGGAACTCTGGAGAGGGGATAAGGGGAGAGCCTCCAGAGGGCCTGCGGTGGCTGCTGCTGGTTCCTGTTGTTGCCGTTTGTCAAGTGGTCCTGAGCGAAGAGAGAGAAGTTGGAGATAGCCTGACCATGAAGACTGGATCTGTGCCAAGGAATCCAATGCTCTAATAAGCAGGAAGTAGTCTTAAGAGGCCTTCGCCCCCTTTCCCCTCTAACCTTCCTAGTGTTGGGGGAGAGGTTGGAAGGGGTTAGGGTAGAATAAGGACTGGAAGGGAGGCAGAGTGTAAGAACCCAATAAAATAGCTAAACAAACACACTTCTAGTTATAATTATGGTGTTTTAATTTCTGTCTTTGTCTAAGATACAAACAGCAGAAGAAGTGCATGCTTTTTTAGATAAGTTTTCACTGTGAAGTCCTGTTGCTTGACAATACAGCCTAAATGGCCTCAGATTCTTTATCCTCCTGCCTCAGCCTCTAAAATGCTAGGATTCCAGGCATGTACAATCATGCCGGCCTGATATGTTCCATCTTAACAAAAAAAATGGGGGCTGGAGAAAGGACTCAGAGGTTAAGAGCACTCGTTTTTCTCATAGAGGAACTGGGTTCACGCCCCATCCTCTACACCGTGGTTCACAATCATCTGTAACCTCAGCTCCAGGAGATCCAAAGCCCTAGACTCCAAAGCACCAGACATAAACGTGTTGCACATGTTTAAAACAGGCAAAAACTCATACACATAAAATGAATCTAGACAGAGAGACAGAGAAATTGTAAGGAGTTAAATTTACAAAAGAGATAAAACATAAGTAATTATGGGCCAAATTGGTTATAACCTGCTTATATACACCACCGTTCAGTAAATTTTAAAAATTCTCAATTGTTTCTGTTATTAAGCGAACTAAGATTACTTATTAAAGACTTATATGGTCAGGGTAGAAAGAGAGAAGACATTCAAAAGATTGTAATACCACCAGCTAAGATGAAAACCACAAAGCTAGAGGGTATCAGTGAAAAATTCAGCTTGGCATGCTTCCATAGAAAGACAGACAGACTGACAAAGTGAGCAGGACAGGCCCAGTGGAAGGGCCCTGGATACCCTGGACCTGGTTCTGTAGGCAATGCAGAAGCATTTAAAAATTCATTCTTAAGTAGGAAGGCAGCATGATACAGGTAACTGTACTGATGGAAAACAGGAAGATGTGCATGGGTGAACACCAACAGAACAAACACAGAAAAAGGGAAATTGGTCAATTACACTCACACCTCTCCACTTCACTGATTCTAAGACTAAACTTTTTTTTTGTCTCAAATGTATTTTTTAATTCCGTATCAATGAATTGGTTATTAGCTAAGTAACCAAGGCTGAAGGTCTTCCCTTTATTTCCCTGTGACTTCCTCCTATCAATTCTGGATTGCTTCTCCCTTACAAAAACTTGCGCTTTTCTGTTCTTACTGCCAATACCTGAATGGCAGGCCTCATTACCTTACATTTGGGTTTCTCCATTTCGTTCCCAGCAGATTTTCCCCTCTTTGTCTCAGTGGAAACACTACTGCCAGAGTAATCTAAAACACACACTACCCATTGTTCAAAAGTCTTTGAAAAGGGCTGGTAACTTAAACCCAAGTTCAATCCCTTGAACCTACTTGTTGGAAGGACAGTACGCACTCTGCTAAGCTGTCTCTGACCTTCATTTGTACACTGTGGTAGATGTGTGCCTACACACACACACACACACACACACACACGAGAACATTATCGTGAAATGATAGTTTAAAATTTAAAAAAACAAAAACAACAACAACAATAAAACCAACCTTAAAAAGTATCTACTGCCTGAAGGGGGGAAAAATGAAAATAACTGAATGTCTTTACTGTGAGTGGGGTGAGGAGTAACCAACCAACCGGAAGCTGCCTGGCATTAGCTTACTATTTTCTCAAGGTCTAGCTCAAAGTTTGCCTCCTTACTCATCCTTCTCTCATTATTAGTCTAGACTAATGTGAGCCACAGATGTAATTTAAAAATTTTCACAGCCACATTTAAAGCACAAAGTAAGGCCTGGTGTTTTAACAGTGTCCAAACCATCACTTCAACAGGCCATCATTTAATGAGTCAGTTCACATTGGGTTTGCACTATGTTCAACGTGTACTTTCTGGTACAAGCGCTCCATACTGCATGTGGCTAGTAGTCACTGTAATAGCAGAGGTGCAGACTCCAAAATCAATGCTTTGGGCTGGGGAACATGATGTTTTTGCCACTGCTTAGGAGCAAAGTTGGCACCACCCTATTTTTATGGCCATGTCTCAGACTGATTTCAATGGTATCACCAACCATCAAGTTTCCCCGACTAAAAACCATCCACCCACTACTAGCAAACCGGTAGTCACTAGTGAAATCCTATGTAGGTGGCATTTAGTTCACTTCTCCAGATCTTTCTTCTCCTGCCTCAATGGAGGTGCTTGTTGCCTTACCTGAATGGCTGAAATTGCATCCAGTTTTCTTGTCTCAGGTTGGTCCTGCATACCCTTAGATGCTAGATCATCCTAAGAAATAAATACCTCATGCCCACTCCCTGCCAAGTGTGCACTAGCTTCCTGCTAACTAAATGAAAGCCAAGCTCCAAGACCACTCACAGGCTGACCTAATTTGCACCAGTCTTCACCAACACTCTTTCAGGTTTTTGTTTTTTGTTTTTTGTTTTTAAAATCTCCCAAACAGTGCCCAGCCTTCTCAAGTTTTTAATCCCTCTTCTGCATCCAGGAGTAACTTTGTTCTCTCAGGCTTAGCAAATTCCTCTTGATCCAGCTCAGGTGCAACCTTTTCATTGTCCCCAGGTAAAGCATAATTACTTAGCACAAAGGAGGTAGAAGGAGTATTTGCGAACAGATGATGAATGTCCAAAAGGCGCTCATTGCATCTCCCAAACCAAACACAGTGCTCACAGCAATAGAAATAAATGTGCTGAAAGCAGAGAACCCACCATATCAGAAATTCCCCCAGGACAGTGATTTTCACTATTTCTGCTTCATCCCGAACATGTATCGGATACATATGATCGTTCACGGTGAGGACAACCAATGAGAAATAATTGATCTAGACTAGTCCTGGGCTTACAGAGTGGGAGAAGTCTCTCTTTAATCGTTCGGGTAAAGAAAAAAGAAAGGCTTTGAAACAGGCAAGGGGGTTGTAAAATTAAAGGTTAAAGGGTAGGCACAGATGACGCTTAAGTTCTACCTGTCACAGGGACCAGAGTACTGGGGTTGGAAATGGCCTGACTTCTGGTTTCCTGGTAAGTATGTAAGCAAGGAAACTAAGAATGGGATCTTGGGAAACAGTGATTGTGGAAGCGCTGAGAGCGACGTTAGTGCTAACAAGGCGTGGCATAAACCTCTCAAGGTTTAGGAAGTTAAGGAGCTAGGAGGGCACCTGCTGACCTTGTGGTTTCTGAACCCAAGATGGGAAAGGCACAGATAGGAAGGCTTGGGGAGTAGAGCGGCAACAGAGGAAAGAGCCCAAGCTGGATTCGGACTATTAGCTCCAGAGGATGAAAGAGAGGAAATAGACAGGAGGGAGGGCAAGGAGCAAAGGAGGAACCATAGGAGCGCCCCAAACCACCCGAGGTTTCAGCCCGTGGAAAAGTCACTTCTCTTCTCTTTGCGGAACGCTTGTTCCAGGAACCACGGAGACGGTCACAACCGAAACCGCCGGAGCGCGTCCGGGCGACACCGGGCCGACGCGGGAACCCAGTCCCTTGAGGGCCTCCTCCCCACCCGAAGGCTCCTTTCTTTCTCCCGTCCTCACCTGCCAGGTCACTCTTCCCCCGGCACTGTCCGCCGCCCTTCCCAACCCCTAGTGGAACGCAGGTCGGAGAACGAGCAGAGCTAGCGCGCGCTCAGCGGCGGAGAGCAGCCGGCAAGAGCCCCAGTGTGGTGGCCGCCATCTTGCGCCTGAGGCGAGCGGCTGAGGCGGGGACGACCCGGGCGACACCATCTGTAGGGGTGGCGTGCAGCCGGGTGGGGGAAGATGACAGCGCAAAAACTCGCAAACCTTGTCAGCTTGGATCCAAGTTTTATTCAGAACTTGTCATGATTATTTAAAACCTAAAACGTAGAGGACTCACTCGTGAGAAGGGCGAGAGAGCCGTCGGTCTGCCGTCGTCACCCCTCTCCTCAGGGCTGGCGCGGCGAGTGGCAGCTCCTTAGGTCACGGCTTCCGCCGGCGCCAGTGGCCTAGTTCCCTGCGGCTGTCCTTGGTCGCGTTTGGCACCAGGCTAAAGGTGGGTCTGGGGACCCAGGCACCACCCGTTGTGGTGCAGGCGGGAGGGTTCTGGGGAACGCTTGCATGGAGGGGAAAACAAGGTCGCCTTTGGGTGACCACTGCGCGCTGCCCGCTCCACACCTTTTAAAAAGAGTGCTCTGATGCTGGCTTAACCAAAGCGTCTTTGGGGACGATCCGATGGCCTCGTTCTCGAGGGACTGGGAAAGGATCCGACTTTTGAGCCCACAGTAGGGAATGCAGCTTCTATCCAGAAGCAGGGCCCACTCTCCCAGGCATCTGTCTCCTCGTCAACTCTCCTAAATGTGAAACCCGCACTTACCCATTTGCCTTTTAAAAACATGGCTTTCAGCTTGGTTTCCAGCGTGTGTTATGTCATTATCTCAACGGTTTCGGTTTTGCTCCATGCATTCACTTCTGTTTTCCAAGGCTTAGGTGACACTTTGTAATAATTATAAAGAACTGTGGGGTCCAGTCCGACACGAGGTATCTCTTAAAAAGTCTACTTGTTTCCAACGTGAATCCAGAGTGACTCACCAAAAGAAGACTCACAGCAGTTTGTTTTCTTCTTGAAAAGGGAAAGAAACTTGTGTTAGAGAAAAATATTAGGAAATATGTGGGGGTTGTTTTGTTTATGTTTGTTTTTACAAAGCAAAAGCTGGGTGTGGTAGCGCATGCTTTTAATCCCAGTGCCCAGGAAGCAGAGGCATCTCTGAGTTGGAGACTAGCTTAGTGTACATTGTGAATTCTAGGCTCTCTCTATATATACAGTTAGGCTCTGCAAAGAAGAAAGAAGAGGAGGAGTTATTTAAATGTTTACCTCCGTACATAGAAACAGTAGAACATAAGAGCTTAAGCCATATCAGGATACAGATTGTCTGGGTTCTATGCTAAGCTTGACTCTTTACCCTATAACTTAAAGCAAGTTACTTTACCATAACTAAATTTGGATTTCTTCATCTGAAAAAAAAAATTGCCCCCAGTCTTGAGACATTGTTACTTAACAAACCTGCAGTCTCTGGTGAGGTGTACATGAATTAGTGATTATGCAGAAACACCTCTTCCATGTGGCCCACATCTGTAATTCCAACTACTTGTGAGTTTGAAGCAAGCCAGAGCTTCACAGTAAGACTGTCTCAAAACAAAACAAAACACCAACCAATTCAGTTCTTAGAAGCTTGCCCCCCCAAATGGATCACTTTAATATTAAAAAATAAATGACCAATACAGAATGTATGGCTCTGTGATACAGTATGTGCTTGTCAAAGACAGGATGACTCCTTAATCCTTAATGCCCTAAGATAAAATCTCTCTCTTCCTTCCTTCCTTCCTTCCTTCCTTCCTTCCTTCCTTCCTTCCTTCCTTCCTTCCTTCCTTCCTTCCTTGATAAAATCTCTATCTTTCTTTCTTTCCTTCCTTCCTTCTTTCTTTCTCTCCTCTCTTCCCCCTCTTTCTTCCCCCCTCTTTCCCCCTTCTCTCCTCTCCTCTCCTCTCCTCCCTCCCCGCCCCCTCTCTCCATACAAGGCTGGCCTTGAACTCACAGAGATCCTCCTGCTTGCCTCCCGAGTGCTGGGATTAGTGCACCACCACTGCCCGGCCTCCCGGTTTTGTTTTTTGTTTTGTTTTTCAATACTACAGCACCAGGCAGTGGCACGGGGAGGCAGAGGCAGAAGCAGGCAGATTCCTGTGAGATCCAGGACAGCCAGCATTTCAAAAAAACACTGTCTTGAAAAACAAAGCAAAAATATGGGGCTGGAGAGATGGCTCAGCAGTTAAGAGCTCCAACTGCTCTTCCAAAGGTCATGAGTTCAAATCCCAGCACCACATGATGGCTCACAACCATCTGTAATGAGATCTGATGCTCTCTTTTGGGGTGTCTGAAAAGAGCAACAGCAAGTGGGGCTGGAGAGAGCAGAAAAAGTATCTGAAGACACCTACAATATACTTACATGTAGCAAATAAATAAATCTTTAAAAAAAAAAAAAGCAAAAATACCAGAGCTGCTCCAAATTTCTGAAATATTATGGCCCCACATACAAAAAGACACCTGGAGCTAGAGATGGCTGGGCTCAGTGGTTCACAGTGTGTGCTGCTTTTCCAGAGGACCTGAGTTTGGTTCCCAGCTCTTGACTCACAGCTCACAATGTTGGGTGGCTCACAACTCCAGCTCCAAAGGACTCTGATGCCTTTGGCCATCTTGGGTACCTGTACTTATATGCACAGGCGCACACACATGTACAAAAAGTTAAAAATAATAAAAATAACTCTAAAGAGCTAAAGAGACTACTAATATGCGCTCTCTTAAGCTCCAGCCAGGAATTTATTCCTTAGAGCAGTTCATTGGTCCTGTCCTCTTGGTAACATTCTTAGCTCACCCAAAACCTGAGGTGAAGCTTTTCCAGGTCCTCACCACCTTTACCTATACTAGATGAAGCTCTATGGATTTAGGCTCATGACCAAGATCCTCACTCTGCTTCTCTTGTCCATTTCTGCCCTCCCTGCTCATCTACTTGCAGAAAAACATCTCTGTATATAATGTTCACTGCATTGCTCCCCAAGCCAGTTGAGTATATACTGTAATATGAGAAGATCTGTCATTTTCTCTTAACGGATATTCATTCTTGATGGCGGAGGCCAGCCATGGATTCTGTGAAGAATCTGTTTTAGTATCATTGTCATGCCTCCAGCCTATAGAAGCCCATATGTGGCAAGAGGCCCATAAGGCTTAGCTCTTCTCTTCTAAGTGGAGCCTGACCAAAGCCATCTCGTAGAATGCCAGTAGTAATGACTCAGCCTACAGGTAGCTGTGAGCTTAAACTGCTGTGAGCTGGGAATCAGCAAGTACTTGTTAGTTTAGCAATGCTGTCTTAACAGCTGTATAAACAATGAAACTAAGAGCTTTAAAAAAAAAACAAAACATTTTTGTGTTTGTGTATGCATTTTCATGCCACAGCACACTTGCTGGTGCAGAGGTTAGCAGACAACTCTCATGTGTCAGCTCTCCTTCCATCATGTGAGTCCTAGGAATCAAGCTTGGGTCCTTAGACTTGATGGCCAGTGCCTTTACTTGCTGACTCATCTTTCTGACTCTAAGTTTGCAATAAGGACAGAAAGTGTAGGTGACCACTGAGTTTGCCAAACTCAAACACAGTCTCATGAACACAGACACTGACTAGTATTTTGCAGTTGACTGCTATTAAAAGTAACTTCACAATGGTCTTTATCATCTCCATACTTGACTGGCTCAAGTTTATAAAGGTAATTAGTTCTCATGGTGAGCTCTTGGTTAACATTTCGAGAAATACTTTAAATATAAATGATGCTACTTAATAAAGGGTAAGAGAACAACTTTCTTATAGGAAATGAAGATTGACTTGACTTACATTTAAATCCCCAAGAAACATTTGTATCCAAGTCAGTGGGTGAGTTCTGGGGTCTGTAAGAGCCTATATGTGGCAGAAGCCCCATAGTTCTGACTCATCACTTTCCTGAATCGAGCCAGATCAAATCAACCTTTCAAAATGCCAGTAGTAATGGTTCTGTTATTCTAGTCTCATCTTGAAGGTAAAGCCAGATTCTCCAGTTTAAAAAGGACTTCCCAGGTGCTTCTGATGTGTAGTTAAGGTTGAGAATTCCAGCTGTAACTAGGCAACAGACTATAACATAACTAACAGATGGCTAAGTTGTAAGTATATATTTATTTCATCGTGTGCCACAGAATAATTTTAGAGATCAGTGATGTTCAAACTGGAATTTGCTACGTGGACTATTACATATTATAAACTTTATAGTAACTGCACTTTTAACTTAATGGTTATAGCATAACACTGTGACTTTAGGAACTAAATTCTTAAAACTCTGAGAAATAATTAGAACTGTGTTAGTATATAGACCAATTCAGGTAAAGCAAGAATGTAATCTGTGAGCACAGATTAAGCTACGCACTCTCGCTGGCAGTCACGTGTTGCTTCTCCTGGGGTTACATGTCCTCTCGACCAGTGTCTGTGATGTAGTCATTCACATGTGGATGTGGCTTTGTTTCTCGTCTGTGCATACAAATCTTAACAGAAAATTGGCAATTGGGTGGTATTTTTATTGAATTAGTACACATTTGCTATTTTTTACTTGATTGCCAGTTCTGTTCTCCTTCATCTGCTTTTTATAAAATGTTAAAAGCTAAAAAGCACTTAAAAAGACAGAGATATCAGCTCAAAAGGAGGGCGAGTGTGCTGTGATGCAGGAGCATTGTTTGGAGAGACCTGAATTTGAACTGCAGCTTGCAGTTAATAGGTATTTGAGTTAAGCTGTTGTTTTTTAAATGTGAGCTGTGAGTAGGTACTGGAAACAGACCCTACATCCTCTGAAAGAACAAGTGTCTTTTTTTTTTTATTGGATATTTTATTTAAGAACAAGTGTCTTAACCACTGAAGCATCTCTTCAGCCCCAAGTTAAGCTGTTTTCATATCCATATAAAATGAGAATAAGAGCTACTCCAAATCCTATATAGAAATGATAACTTAGTATCTAGTACCCATTCTATAAATTCTCTTTTCTTTTATAGTAATTTAACTTTCTGATCTTGTGACATTGTGGGGTTTTTTTTTTTTTTTCAATTTTTTTATCCTACAAAACCCAATTTTCAATAAATTTATCTTTACTCAACAATTCCACTACTAGTAAAATATTAAATTTGCATTGCATTACGAGAACATCTGCAAATAGTTTACACATGAAAGTTCTGAAGCAACACAAAGTACAAATACTGTATTTGTAGATAAATTTAAAATTTTCTATTTCTTGGTTTGACAGCATATCAGATCACTAATGAAGTAAGAAATAAGATTTCATAAGTAGTGTAATTCAGTATAATTTTTACTTTTTTTTTTTTTTTTTTTTTTGGTTTTTTTGAGACAGGGTTTCTCTGTGTAGCCCTGGCTGTCCTGGAACTCACTCTGTAGACCAGGCTGGCCTCGAACTCAGAGATCCTGCCTTCTGAGTGCGGGATTAAGTGTGTGCCACCACTGCCAGGTTTTTAGTTAAGTTTTAATTACTTTCTGATGCCAAGCAAACCTAAAGAGGCTTATGCTTTTAACAAGTCTCATGTCCACAGCTATCTTCCTACTTCAGATGCAATTTAAAAGATGACTTGTTTTAAGCCAGGTACGGTAGTTTACACCTGTAGTCTGAGTACTAGGAAGGCAGCCATGAGCTTCTGCTGCAGGTTCAAGGTCAGCCTCAATACATGGTGGGTCCCAGAATATAACTGTAGTAAGATTGAGCCTGTCCCAAACTAAAGTGTACTTCTTACCACGTTCATTGTTCATATTAGTAGAATCCCTGTTCATATAGCTTGTTGATTATATCCACCCTTCTTCCACCCGTCTTCCTCTGTGGTGTATTTTTCCCAGCCCATAGTAATCCCTGCCTACCATTTATTTCATTATTTCAAAGGCAGTTGTATTTTGCACTTACATTTTTTTTTTCTGTTTCAGGGGTCAAGATGACCTTACTTCATCTTGTACGTGATCACTGGGTTCATATACTTGTCCCTGCGGGATTTCTCTTTGGATGTTATCTAGACAGAAGGGATGATGAAAAGCTAACTGCCTTCCGGAATAAGAGTATGCTATTTCGAAGGTTAGTTCATGGCAGCATTGGGAGTTCTGTCTCTTTTGTTCCACACGAAGAAGTGTTTTTCCCTACTCTAATGGTTAACAGTCAAGTGATACTTCAGGTTTGTTATTTAATCATTGGATGTATGGTGATTACCTCTGGAGTGCAAACAATCTTTATGATCTAGCCATTTCTGATCTTTGAAAGTTTCATTTTTTATCTTTATTCATTTTTTCACCTAATATATAAAATGACTTTAAAAACCCTGTTATTTATGTGTGTGTCACATGTTGTGTGTGGGTGCCCTTATAGGCCAGAAGAGGGGATCGGATCCACTGAAGCTGTAGTTATAGGTAGCTGGGAGCTCCCCAGTGTGGATGTCCTTGGAGAGCGCTCATCTTCATACAAGCATGTATTTGTACTTTTCATTCCCTGTCCCTGGCTCCCTTCCTCTCCAAATAGAGTCCCTTCTGTTTCATGTCACATGTATTTAAATCTAGATTTCTGCATATAACAGAAAATATGAAATCTTTTGTCATCTTTTTAAATTACCCTTTATTGCTGCCCTTTTCCTTGGGGTCTCCCCTTGTCATGCTCCCTTCTAGAAAGTCAGAAGTTTTAAAACTTAAAGAGTGTATTTTAGTTTAGAAACAAAATTCAAGCCAGCTGCCCCAAATCTATCATACACACTTTCATATATGTTACCGTATACTGATTTGATACTGCATGAAATAAACGGTATGCTTTACATATGGTGACTGAGTTGTAGCACCCACCATTTTGCCTGAACCTAACATGGCTAACGAGACCAGATAGAGTAGCCATCTGCCAGTGGGTATAGCTGTCTACGCTCAAAGGGTTTAAGACTGAGTAGCATCCAAGTGTCACTATGCAGGTGTGTGGGTCTCAAGTCTAGTATTTCAAGAAAGACGAAAGAAGCTGTAAAGGATCTAGAAACCACTAAATGCAGGCAGAAGAACAGAGCTGTCATGTAAACCAAGAAATTACATTTCTTTAAACTGGGAAGGACAGTACAAGTTTGAGGGTAGGATGAATGAATGGATATGATGAATCTAATATAAGACTTAGTCAGTTTGATAGAATATAATCATATAAACTTCAGGCCCTTTAATAATTTTTATTTACCATGGGGCTTAGAGATGGATTAGTGATTAAAAGCATTTGCTACTCTTAAAGAGGACCAAGGTTTGGTTGCCAATACCCACGTGGTGGCTTACAATTGCCTGTAACTCCAGTTCCAGGAAATCCAATGCCCTCTTCTGACTTGCCAGAGCACCTACACAGACATGATGTGTGAATATGGTGGAAGGCACACACACACACATAAAACAAAATTTTAATATCTTTTTAAAGTTTATTTACTGTTTTTCCTTATTTCTTTTCACACAGGGAACTGAGGCCCAATGAAGAAGTTACTTGGAAGTAAAAACTGGTTAAACCACAGAATGTTGACATTTTAAAAGTTATCGGAGAAATAAAAAAGTTTATTATTTAATTAGAAGAATTTAAAGTGTGATTTTTTTTATACCTTTTATTTACTTACTTATTTATTTTTAAAGACTTATTTTATTTATTTCATGTATATGAACACACTGCAGCTTTCTTCAGACATACCAGAAGAGGGCATTGGAGCCCCCATGTGGTGAGAATTGAACTCAGGGCCTCTGAAAGAGCAATTGGTGCTCTTAACCACTGAGCCATCTCTTCAACCCCCTTATATCTTTTACTGAGGTAACCATTTATATCCTTTTTATGTTCTGTTGAGGTAACCTTCAAGTATGAGGCACAGCTGACTTAAAAAGTGGCTACTGAGGCCAGGGGTGGTAGTCAAGCCTGTAACCTGAGCACTCAAGAAGCAGAAGCAGAAAGATTGTTGCAAACGCAACACCAGCCTGATTTACATAGCAAGTCTAGTCCAGCCAAGAATATCAAGACCCTGTCTCAAAAAATCAAAAACAATGACAATTGAGCACATCATTGTATAGATAGGCACCCCATTTATTTTTAGCATTTAATTTTCTGTTTCTCTTTTTGGAATAGTGTTATTAAGCCATAACTACCATTTCCCTCCTCATATTTTCAGTGTGTCCTTTAGAAATTCATGTGTTATCTCCATTGTGAAGCGTTAAAAGAATAGAAAGTTCTTAGACTACCATATATAGAAGTAGGGCTTCTGAGAGGTGCTTAGGGTTAGACCAGACATTAGGGTACTACATCTGTTATTGAATTCCTGGTGGCCTTAGAGATGTATCCTTGCTGTGTGATACTTTATACCAGGCAGTTATCAGGACTGGCAACAAAGCCAACCCTGGATATGGCCCTGGACCTTGGAATTTCAGAATTGTGAGCAAAATCAGCCTCTGTTATTGTCTGGCCTCCAATACTTGTTATAGTCTATGGAGACTAAGTATGCTTCCACAGAACTCTGAAGGATGAGGCTAGGGGTTTGCTTGGTAAAATCATAGCTAAAACAGATTTGGCAATGATTTTCCAAATACAAAACAGCATTATTTTTTGAAAGCGAATTATATTTAATCAAAATTTAAAACTTACTCTTTTAGGGGTGGAGATACATACAGCTCAGACAGTGGTAGAGGCTATTCTGGATAGTTCATACAACTATTCACCTAACATAGCCTTCCTGTGTGGGCTCCCTCAGCGGCTTTTTTTTTCTTTGTTTCAGGTTTTATGTTACAGTATGTATCAGTGCTTCATCTGTCTAATGGCTAAATCCTCCTTGTCTCATGTTGTGTGACTTCCAGGGGAGATGTGAACCAACACTTATTCACCCTAGACAAGGGCACTAACAACAGAACGAAGAAATTATCCCATCCAAATCTGTCTTGATGAACCAGTAAGCTTACTGGGGTTACTTACAAGAGCATGGGTGACTCAAAAGCAGCTCCGACACTAAAAAGCACATCCCAACACAGGCAGCAACTCACAAAAGCTGCCGTCTACAGGCAGCCCGGCTGAAGAGCTCCCCCGCCCCATGATTTTATTGCTTACAGAACCTTGGGGAAAGGCTTGTGATTTTGATAACATGTTTCTCTGGAGTTTTGTGCCTTGCACACTTCTGTTTTCTTTCTAGGTTCCATATCCATTTACCAGATGTTGGTCACTGGGTTGTTTCTACTTATTATTATTCACATATATATGTATGCATACATATATATAAATGGGTAACATCAAAAACCTGGCCACAGATGGGACAAAATATTGGCAAACATAACAAAACATGGAATATTTTAAGAATCCTAATAACCTAAAATGGATGAAATGATATGACCGTTGTCTTAGGGTCTCTATTCCTGCACAAACATCATGACCAAGAAGCAAATTGGGGAGGAAAGGGTTTATTCAGCTTACACTTCCACACTGCTGTTTATCACCAAAGGAAGTCAGGACTGGAACTCAAGCAGGTCAGGAAGCAGGAGCTGATGCAGAGGCCATGGAGGGATGTTTCTTACTGGCTTGCTTCCCCTGGCTTACTCAGCTGGCTTTCTTATAGGACCTAAGACTACCAGCCCAGGGATGGCACCACCGGCAAGGGGCCCTCCACCCTTGATCACTAATTGAGAAAATGCCTTACAGCTGGATCTCATGGAGGTATTTCCTCAAGGGAGACTTTTCTTTCATAACTCCAGCTTGTGCCAAGTTGATACACAAAACTAGCCAGTACAGCCAGGAATAAATTTAAAGATACTAAACACACAAAAATGTTATAAACATATTAAGTACAATGTAACAGCTATCCCTCAAAACTTTAAAGACAAAAAAAAAAAAATCTTGTAGTACACTCTACTGGGAACACTAGAGAATAAGACTTAGAAATACTCCTTTAATTTCAAATATGAAAATGAATTCATAAATAATGCTGTAAGAAATTAGCAATTGTAAATAAAGAAAATATCCAATAAAAAAATTAGCAATTAAGTACATAACATAGACATAATATTTTCAGACTGGACCAAAAAAATAGAACTTCCAGGTGGGAGAGGGGAAGAGAGTAGGAGGTGAGAGAGAGGGCCCTTTTGGACGGGAACAGAGTGAGGATGAGATGTAGCTATTAGTGTCTCCCAGTTTCAATGGCAGATCTGTCAGGATTCGCCTCTGGAGGACTTAAAATTAATTAGGCTTACAAGATTAGGATTTTAGTTGTCGTGCCTAGAGATTGAGTTGCCATTGTTTCTGAACTAAGTTTGTGTTGCATTTTCCTTCACGTGGGGGTTCGTCTGGGTTCCAGAGAGAAAGGTACAGCGGCAAAGTGAGGGTTGCTGATGTGCACCACAGAGGCCATGGGGGCATTGAAGCATGGGGCTGGTGTGGTAGTGACCCGCCAGGGGGAACCTAGCGAGCTGGGTGGAGAGATCGTGGAGCTCTGAGTCAGAGACTCCATGAGCCCTTGTCCGCCAGCGCATGGCTGGCCAGGCCCCACAGGGCAGGGAGAACCAGAGTGTAGAGCAGGAATGTTTTAACTATTTCCCTCAGTAATAGAACTATATAGTAAGTTCTAGGGGCATCGGGACTACATAAGACCTTGTCTCCAGAGGAGGCTAACGTTGGGTTAGGGTAAGCACTTACCAGTAAAGCTAGGCTTTGTTTGGTCTGCTTCAAGCATATGTACCTTATTGCCAGCACTAATAGCACTAAATTTTTGCTTGTTGAAGGATGCATAGAAGGTTTAAAACAAACTGAATGTCTCATACAACTTGTTGCAAAGATTGATATTAAATAAATTAGATTTCCTCATGATTCACCTGCCTGTTTTCAAAATACACTGTGTTGGAAACCACATTCCATGAATTTGTTTTAGGTAAGAACAAATTTAGGAGAAGTATGATTACAACAAGTCTACTCCCTAGGTACCATTGATCCTTGTCAGAACACAGGAGACAAAACACTGTAAAAAATTAAACAGCAGACATTTAAATGGTTTGGTCTGGGGCAATAAAATTAATGCCACCTAAAAGGTATAATACTCAGGAAGATGGAAATATTTTTGTACAGTATCACTTGATACACAAACTTAGTGAATAAAGCCATATCCACAGTAACAAAGAGCATACCAAAATGTATCTACATGGTTATTTTTTCTAATTTTTAAAATTATTTTTATTCATTTTTAAATAAGTGTTTTGCTTCCACGTATGTATGTGCACCACTTGTATGCCTGTTGCTCATGGAAGTCAGAAGAAAGCATTGGATGCCCTGGAAATGGAGTTACAGACAGTTGTGAGCCACCTTGTGGGTGCTGGGAATCTAACGCAGGTCTTCCCAAAGAACAATAAATGCACTTAAGTGCTGAGCTATCTCTCCAACCCTTCATGACTATTCTGACTCAGCAAAATATCTATCTCACTAAATTATTGTAGTGCTTTCTTTGTACCATTCACTCAAAAAGAATCTGTATTTATTCACTGTTCTGTACCAACCCCTAATAAATAAACATGCTCAGAAGCTGAAAGTTTAGTAGCATATAAAGTGACAACCCTAGTATTAACTATGCCAGCTCAGTCAGTCAACAGGTTCTTCAGGGAGGGTGTATTAGTCAGGGCTCTCTAGAGTCACAGAACTTATGGGTAGTCTCTATATAGTAAGGAAATTTGTTGATGACTTACAGTCTGTAGTCCAAACTCCCCAACAATGGTCAGCAGCAGCTGTGAATGAAAGTCCAAGGATCTAGCAGTTGCTCAGACCCACAAGGATCGCAGGCGAAGAAGAGCAAATCTTCCTTCTTCCAATGTCCTTATGTAGGTCTCCAGCAGAAGTGTGGCCCAGATTAAAGGTGTGTACCACCACGCCTGGATCTGGGACTTGTTTTGTCCCAGGCTGACCTTGAACTCAAGAGATCTCCTTGCCTCAGTCTCCTGGGACTAAGAGCTTGTACTACTTTGCCTGGGTCTAAGCTTTTCATGGCCACTCTGCCTCAAGATCTCCATGCCAAGATCCAGGTCAGACCCTTGTTTCTTCCAGCCTCAAGATCTAGATCACAGGTGAGCCTTCTAATTCTGGATTGTAGTTCACTCCAGATACAGTCAAACTGACAACCAGGAATAGCCACTGCAGAGGGAATGAGGATTAAAAAGAATAAAAGGCAATTAGACAACACTGCAGCAGGACCCCAGCCAGTTCTGAGGCTGAAACGGGCTTATTTTTTTCCCAGTCTGCTTTTATACCATTTTAATTACATGCAAATAATAAGGTCAGTTCTAGGTTAAGGAACAAACAAGGAGGCAATAAACACAAATAGTGAAGGAACAAACAAGGCAATAAACAAAATTCCAGCTGGGCAGTGGTGTTTAATCCCAGCACTTGGGAGGCAGAGGCAGGCGGATTTCTGAGTTCGAGGCCAGCCTGGTCTACAGAGTGAGTTCCAGGACAGCCAGGGCTACACAGAGAAACCCTGTCTCAAAAAACAAAACAAACAAACAAAAAAACTAAACAAAGTCCCTTGATCAATGTTTCTAGGGGCTTATCAGGATGATCAAGACATCTGAGCCTCCATAACTGAGCAGTAAATCTCTGATGGTAATTTACCCAGTGCAGACATTTATAGCATCCCAGCTTTATTTACTCACTTGAACAATTGTATCTTTAAAAAAAACACTAGAAAACATCGATTGCATTTCATCAGGAGGCTGTATTTTCCTGGTTAAGCCACAATTCCTTAAGCACATAGGCTATTCCCATGTTGTGTGACAGTGTTCCTGGGGAACTGTGAACAAACATCAACTCAGAGAACTGATGACAGGCCAAAGTAAGGATAGCCCCAAAGTCCAACTTGGTGAACCAATGAGTTTTATTGAGATTACTCACAGGAGCAGAAACGACATCAAAGCCCACTCCAGCATGACAACAGCCCACGAAAGCTGGAAACATGGATCACACTACACAACTTACACGAAGCTCAACAGGGTGGAGTGTCCCTTACAGGCAGCTTGGCTGGTCTCTTCTTCCAGGCAGTTCAGTTGATGTGAGCCTCCTCTAGGCAACTCTGCTTGTTGGAGAGTGTCTCTCAGTAGTCCTACGGTTTATATATGCTTGGGGAAGGAGGAGCCTAGTGAATCTTGTCAGTTTCAGGTACTTCCAGAAGCTTCACAGTTGTTTACTTTCTGAGTTAAAGATGCCTTTCTGTAAGACTAAATGTTTTCCCTGTCCTTAGAATATTCTATGATCTCACTAGCTTCCTTGCAAGATGGACTTCATCTCCCTTTAGAATATCCTGGGTGGTAAAGAGCTTCCCTCCAATATGGCCAGCTCTATCTCTTGTTTTACCTCAAGAGGAAACTGCATACAAAATATTCAACAAAGAATTTGGCACCTCCTTTGATTAGCTAGCTGGTCTTCACTGGCAGTCTCCACTTTCTTGCCTCTCATTTCCTTCCTTTTCTTGAACTTGCCTCACAAAAATGATCTCAATAACAAAACTGAGCAATCTCGAGTCTTTATGCCCCTAGACTTCCTGGCAGCTTGGGACACTGACTGGTCCTTGACGCATTCTCTCCTGGCCTTACACATCAGCATACTCCCCAGCATTTGCACCCTTCTTGTCTGCTGCTCTGGTAGCTTCAGGGCTTAGCTCTCCATCCTCTTTTCAATCTCTTCCCTTTCTCTAAGATTACACTCAGTCTTTATGGTTTTAGTTACCTTGTATTTAAATTTTTTTCTTTATATTTTATGTGTATGAGTGCTTGCCTGCATGTATGTATGGGCACCAATGTGCATACTTGGCATGTTGCAGAAGCAACAGATCTCCTGAATCTGGATATACCAACTGCTGTGAGCCTCTATGTAGGTTCTGAGAATCAAACCCAGGTCCTCTACAAGAGAAGCAGTAAATGCTCTTAACCACATACCCATCTCTCTAGCCCTTCAGTTACCTTTTAAATAGCAACCAATCTCACCTTACAGCTCAAAACAGCTTCTGTAAACTCCAGGCCTGACATCTATTACTCGACAAAAGTACCTTTTATGTTGCACAGACATTTAAACTCATTATCCTTGGGGCTGGAGAGATGGCTCAGCGGTTAAGAGCACTGACTGCTCTTCTGGAGGCCCTGAGTTCAAATCCCAGCAACCACATGGTGGCTCATAACCATCTGTAATGAGACCTGATGCTCTCTTCTGATGTGTCTGAAGACAGCTACAGTGTACTTATATATATAATAAGTGGATGGGTCTTTGGGCTGGAGGGAGCAGGGCCAGAGCTAGCGGGGCTGGAGCGAGAAGAAAAAAAACCAACTTATTATTCCCCAAATTAAACCCTTGTCTTCTCTTCCCAAGACCTTGCTCATTCTTCTGAGTATTTCTGGTTGGAGTATCACTTCTGCTTTATGTGGGGCCTACAGTGGAAACCCACAAGTCTTTCCTAACACCACCCCCTTTCAACCCAGTTCCTCACCAAAGTCTTCTGAGTCTGCTTCCTAAAACTTCAAAGTGATCTCTCTCCATTCTCAAATCACTTCCGGAGTCCTGACCACCAAAGCCTCTTCATTTCTTCCAAAATGCCTTTCTGTTCCCCAGTGATCCTCTAAAATCCTAAGTAACTGTCTGTAGCTTTTTTTTTTCTCTTTAAGTGGGGAGGTGGCAGACAGGATCGTCCTGTGTAACCCTGGCTACAGACTGGCATAGCCTAGCTGACCTCCATCACAGAATACTCCTTCCTCTACCTTCAGGTGCAAGGATTAGGAGAATGAGTCTTTGTACCCAGTTTCTTTGCTGACTTTGAAGAATCTAAAACGGTTCCACCATACAAGATCTGTGCCCATCCAATGCTTAATCTTTGTCGATCATTCCAATCCCCCCCCCAACCCCCGCACGGGCCACTCAACATTTTGCTGGACTTTTCATTTCCCCACCGATGGTTCCTCCTTCAGAGATTGAGCATTTACCCTGGGACCTGATATTTATTCCAACAGGCAACTAAGTTGGACACTGTGCTGTTCTAATTTCTTCGTGCCTCCATTTCTTCATTTGTATATTACAACAGACACACACATCAAAAATGCCGTATTAAATTGCACTTAGAAGTTGGCTATTATAAGTCAGCCCTAACTAAATATTAGCTATAGTTTTTACACAAATACTAGGTATTGGGAGAAAGCTTTTTCTGGAATGAGGTTTTCAGTGGGAGAGGAGATATTACATGTAGTTGAGCAGAAAGCACCAAAAAAGGTGGAAATTGAAAAAGAAGGACCTAAAACCTGGCTGCGAGGATTCTCATCTAGAACCCTAGAATCACAAGATTGTCCAGCGTAGAGAAGTTCCTCCGCACAGCAGGCGGCGCCGTAGCATCACACACGCCACAGGAGGGCCAGCGCCACTCAGGTCACGTGTCCTGTGCTCCCAGGCTCGCGTGCCGCGTGACGTGCGCCCGCAGTAGTGATTGGTTGGCGGGAGACACGTGGTTAGGGCGGGGCGGGCCGGGGCGGAGGGGTGGGACCGGGGGCGGAGCTGCTGGAGGGGGCTGCTCCGCGCCGGGGCCGTTGGCTCCAGACAAATAAACATGGAGTCCATCTTCCACGAGAAAGTGAGTGTGGGCGTTCGGTGGGGAGCGGTCCGCGGCTCGGCGGCGGGCGTGGGGAGCAGCGCCGCCGCTTCAGGAACTCAGGCGGGGTCCGAGCGCCCCCATCCCGACCTGGCTGGGTGAGGGGTGCTTCCTGCCTTCTCCCAATGGCTCCGCTTGTGAAGCCTCCTGCACGCGTCCCCGGCACCCTCGCCCTAGAAGACCGGGCGGGTAATCTGAGCATTTCGGGGGGGCTTCACCCGGAGGATTAGCGCGGGCGTTCCTTGTTCACTTGCCACGCCTTTTCGGGTTTCTTCTCTCTTCTTAGGATCTAGTCTAGCGAGTCGCCTTTTCACACCTGGCGGACCCTTCCCAACTCCACCCACGCCCCCTAACCTATCCTCTGGCAGAACCAACTTTCTCTCTCAACTCAGTTCTATAATGGAATGTCCCATGCATTCAGATCTTGATGATCTATCCCACGTCCTTCTGCAGTTGTGACCGTGGCTCTCCCATTGAAGGGCCTGACACTTAGGAAGTAAAAGTAGGAAACCCCGGAGGGAAGTCGTCATAAGAGTTTTTATTACGGGATGTTTGGGTTGCTCTTCCATTTTTCCGGACCAGGAGGCCAGTTTTGTTTTTAGGTATTATGGATAGATTAGAGTCTTTCTACTGTGTAATTTGGCTAGTCGCTTCCTCACCTTAATTCCTAAGTGACTACGCTTAAAAGTATTGTTGTGACATCTTGAGAAACTGGTCTGTGCTCGCATACAATTATCAAGTCATTTGGGTGTTCCTCGGACAACTTTGGCATGATACCATGTTTCATAATCATTTTAGGTTTAGAGAGGGTTGCTAGTTGAGACTATGATTTCGTTAGAGCAAAGGCCTTTGTTTTTATCACTTGTAAAGGAGCATTCACTCATAGCATTTAAAGTCCGTGCACGACAAAAGAAAGACAAAAATGATGTAAATCTAAGGAAGTTGTTAAATGAACTGCTCTTTTTTTTTTTTTTTTTTTTTTTTTCGAGACAGGGTTTCTCTGTGTAGCCCTGGCTATCCTGGAACTGACTCTGTAGACCAGGCTGGCCTCGAATTCAGAAATCTGCCTGTCTCTGCCTCCCAAGTGCTGGGATTAAAGGCGTGCGCCACCACTGCCCGGCTAAATGAACTGCTCTTAAGAAGACATTTTTGAGTGTTTGGAGCTGGAACAAGTTAGTTTGTGACAATATTTCTTGTAGCCCAAGCTGGCTCCAGACTCTCCATCCTCCTGCCTCTGCCTCGAGTGCTGGCTGGGATTATGACCATGTGCCATGACTCTTGAGTGTGCCAACCCCCCTCCCCCATTCATTTGTAATTAATTTTCCAAAGGCTTTGGAATAAAACCCATTTTAAACATGTTATACTTTGAACACTTTATACACTGTTTCATGAGACTCCTGCCATGCTTTTTTTTTTTTTTTTTTTTTTTTAAAAGTTACTGTTTGTGTGGTGATGTTTATAAAGTCGATTCTCCCCAACTCGGTGTGGGTTCCGGCTGTCTCAGGCTTTCTCAGCAAGCCCCTTTCCTCACTGAGTCATCTCTAGAGTGAATGAGAGAATTGGAAAGGACATGACTTCTCCTAGGTGTGGTGGAGGAGAGAGTGTGTTAAAGAGATGTGGGAATATAGCCAGGCAGACACATTGGGAACAGTCCGGAGTGGTTGTGACCCTGAGCCATGTGGGAAAGGGAGAGAGGGGAACAAGGTACAGCAGCCAGGAGGCCAGGGGTGCAAAATGATACAAAAGAGGGCAGGTAACCGAAATGTATGGATTACATAGGCAAGAGCCACTAGGGGAAGGGCAGCATAGTCCATGGTCTGGAGAGTATCCTGTAACAGGTAGGGACTAAGGGAATGTGGGAGAGCCTGGAGCCAGGTCTACTTTGGTATCTTGATGTGATAGGTACCTTAGCCTCTTGTCCTGGGATTGAAGCTTAACATAGGGCACCTAAACAATGCATTTAAAAAATATTTTTGGCTGGCAGTGGTGGTACACCTTTAATCCCAACACTCGGGAGGTAGAGGCAGGAGAATCTCTTGTGAGTTCAAGGCCAGCCTAGTCTACAGAGAGTTTTAGGACAAATTTCAGTGAAGGTGACTACTGAAGTAGTATATCCAAAATGCCAGGCTATCAAAAACTTAACTCAGGCCGAGGATGTGCCTCAGCTGGTGAAGTGCTGGCTGTGTAATCGTGAAAATCCGAGTTCAGATCCCAGTGTGTGTTTGTATCCCCAGTACTTGAGGCAGGGAATGGAGCCAGGTGCGTTTCTGGTTGCTGACCAGCCAGTCTGGCTGAATCAGTGAGCACTAGGCTCAGTGAAAGACTGTCTCAAAAAATGAGGTGGAGAGCAACTGAGGAAGACATCTGACTTGGACCTTTAGCACAGGTATGTATACATCTGCATGTACACATATACAGAACACATATTCAAACATGCATGCACAGGTACACATCTGCTTACCCAGAAGTCTCAGTTTACTGTGTGTGTGTGTGTGTGTGTGTGTGTGTGTGTGTGTGTGTGTGTGTGTGTGTGTTTGGGGGAGGGGGATGGAGGTGTACAGGTGCATATGCATTTAGAGGCAGGAGGACAACCTTGGTGGTGTTCCTCAGAAGTAGGCTTAGGACCTCCAGGTATCTGCTCGTTTTCACCTCCTCAGCACTGTAGTTACAAATGAGGACCACCATGCATGGCTTTTAAAATGAGGGTTCTGGGGATTCAACCCAGATCCTAAGGCTAGGATGGCAAGCACCTTACTGACTGAGGCATCTCCCCAGTCCTGGAGAGTACATTTGCCTTTATCATCAACTTAAATATATGTAGCAAGTGAATGCTTAATGAAGTTGTAGCATATTTCAAGAGAATGCACCTGTAACTGTAGGTTATTAATCATATAAGAGGCCATACTGGGGATATTTAGCATAATTGCTATTTTCCAGAGAATTCTTTTCCCTTCCATAATTTGCCTTTAACCAGGAAATTAACTAGAGAAGATGTCAACCACTTCCTCTTGGAATTAATTTTACACTTAGCCATTTGAATACTTACTATTAAGTTAGAAGTTGTCAGCCAGGCATGGTAGCACATGCCTTTAATTCTAGCACTTGGGAGGCAGGCTTGGCTGCGGGTTCCTTTTGTGATTTTGTAGACTACCTCGGTAGAGTGGAAGTGTAGTGTGTTCATCTTCTGAGCCCAACACAGAAAAATATGAAGCCCAAATCGTAGAATTTTAATAGCAAAGAGAGTTTCTCTTCCTCTTGTGTGAAATACAAAAGTGTTTTACTATATTTTATTGCATATGCATGTAGGGGTTGTTCCATGCGTGCCATGGTGACATTTAGTGGGGGACAGTTTAGTGGGGGTTGGTCCTCTCCTCCCACTGTGTGGGTCCTGAGGATTGAACTTGGATCTGCATGGTCACAACAAGCACCTTTTCCTGCTGAGCCATTTCGCCAGTTCCCTGCTTGGATAAAACCTTGATTAGAAAGAGCTAACAGGATTAACTTGAGGGGTGGCAGTAAGACAGAAAAATGCATGGGCAGAGGTGGAGAGAGGTGGAGACATGTAACTTTTTGGTTCATGTAGAATTTGACAGTCTGTGGCAATTTGATTTTTAAATTGCTTTGAACAATTTGTTGTTTCCTTCCATTAATCATATTAAAAATTTAAAACATACTTCCTGTACAGTACCATTTTACTTGGTCATGGTTTGATTTTAAGTGTTTGGTTTCATAATAAAACTACAATTGTTTTAGAGACTGTTGTAGCACATTCGGTACAGTGCTTGTCTAGCATGGATAAAGCGTAAGTTTTTTTTTTTTTTTTTTTGGTTTTTCGAGACAGGGTTTCTCTGTGTAGCCCTGGCTGTCCTGGAACTCATGCTGTAGACCAGGCTGGCCTCGAACTCAGAAATCCGCCTGCCTCTGCCTCCCAAGTGCTGGGATTAAAGGTGTGCGCCACCACTGCCCGGCTAATAAAGTGTAAGTTTTATCTGTCTCCAACACCACATGAACTGGGTGGGCATAATGACATAGGTACTTTTGATTTGTAAAGATTTAATTATTTTTATGTGAGTGCCTTCCATGCACATACAGAGGAATCCAGGAGAGGGCGCCAGATCCTTTAAGACTCCCCTGTAGATTCTGGGAACCAAACCCAGGACCTTTTCAAGAATATCAAGTGTTCTTAACTCCTGAGCCATCTCTCCAGCATCCAAATCCCAATTTTTAATAGCAAGAATGTTTTATCAAAAAATTGGGTGCCATTATTTCTGGATGTTAAATATGGTGGCCAGGAACTAGAGATGGCTCAGTGATTATGAGCACTGGCTGCTGCTCTTCAGAGGACCCAGGATCCCCAGCACCCATACGATGACTTAAAACTGTCTGCAGCCCAAATCCAGCATGAAGCAGCCAGATGTCATGACAAACCTATTCCTACTTTGCCATCACCTTTTTCTATTGCCCCCTCCTCCCTCTCTTGCTCTCTTTGACTCTCTTTTTCTCTCTTGCCCTCTTGGGCTCTTCCTTTCCCCCCTCCCTTCTCTAGTCCCATCCCCCCTCTCTCCACGGGTTCATGGCCAGCCTCTACTTCTCTACTCTCTCCCTCTCTGTGCCTTTCTCTGACTCTACTACCATCTTGACTCCCCTCCCCATGCCCTGAATAAACTCTATTCTATACTAAAAAAAAAAAAAAAAAAAAAAAAAAAAAAAAAACTGCAACTCCAGTCTCTGAAGGTCCAACACCCTTTTTTGGCCTCCATGAACACCAGGCATCTACATGGTGCAGACATACATATACCTATATGCATAAAAATATCTTTAAAAAATATGGTATCCATAGTTTATGAATCCCACACTGAATCATATTGCCTAGCAATAGGAATGAAGATTCATCATAACTGTTCCCCCAAATTGAGTGTCTGGTTACCATGTTATATATCTGTTGATTTCTTTTCTTTTTGAGATAAGGTCTCACTATGTAGGTAACAGACCAGGAGCTCACATGGATACACATCTGCCTCTGCATCCTGAGTGCTGTGATTAGCTGTGATTAAAGTTGTTTACTGCCATGCCTGGCCCTCTTATCTTAAATCAAGCATTTCATATACAAGAACACACAAATTATGAGAACATGCAGTTGAGGGAGCACACATGGAAACAGCCCTTAGGCGAAGTCACAGACTGCTTCCCTGAATCCTCTACGTCCCCTTACCCTTTCTTCCGGGAGCCAGCTCTTCATCAGTGCTTACTACGACAAAGGAAATCTAACTTTGAAGACTAAGAGATTAATGTCCCCTATTTAAAGCCCTTGTAAGAAATCCATATAAGCCTTTAATCCCAGCACTTGGGAGGCAGAGACATGGGGAATCTGAGTTCGAGGCTGGCCTGGTCTACAGAGTGAGTTCCAGGACAGCCAGGCCACACAGGGGGAAAAAAAGAAAAAATGGCATGCACTTAAATTTTTTATTGCTGTGTATCTGCATGATAACTTGTATGAATGGACACACATACCAGCATATATGTATAGAGATAAAGGGAAACTTTGTGGAATTTTCTTCCACTTTTGAGTCAGTTCAAGGGATAGGGCTCAGGTCTTTAGACTCCTCTCACGGGCCCCATCCTGCACTCTGTCTTTGTTTGGTGGTGGTAGTATTGGGGATTGAACCCAGGTCCTTGTACAGACTAGCTACATCCTTAGTTCTGGTGTCTACTCTTGAGTCTTATGTGTTTTTACTTTTTTTTGTTTGTTTTGTTTTGTTTTTCGAGACAGGGTTTCTCTGTGTAGCCCTGGCTGTCCTAGAACTCACTCTGTAGACCAGGCTGGCCTCGAACTCAGAAATCCACCTGCCTCTGCCTCCCAAGTGCTGGGATTAAAGGCGTGTGCCACCACTGTCCGGCTGTGTTTTTACTTTTTAACAGTATTTGAGAGATTCATCCATATTGTTGCAGCTACTTGTATTTAATTTACTTTTGTTCTTACGTAGTGTTCTTATGTTGATGTAATCCTGTGTTCTAAACTGTCTCTGGGTGCTTTCCAGCTTGGAGAGCTTAAGTAGTGCTTTAGTGAGTGCATTTGCAGTGTGTGTCTAACCACAGCACACAGCTTGGGTAGCGATGGAAGACTGTTGTAGAGTGGTCTCACTAATTTACCCTCGCTCCTGTAACAATGGTTTTCTGTCACTCTGAACCCCCCCACTGTAATAGCCGTTCTGGAGACTGCCTGCATAGTCGGAACACCATGTGAGAGTGTCTTTTGTAAAAGTACATTTTTTCTTAGCTTGGCGTGGTGGTTGTCTTAGTCAGGGTTCTCTAGAGTCACAGAACTTATGGAGTGTTTCTATATTGAGGGAATTTATTGTGATGACTTACAGTCTGAGATCCGACTAACTCAACAATGGGCAGCTGTGGATGGGAAGTCCAAGAATCTAGTAGTTGCTCAGTCCCACCAGGCTAGTTGTTTCAGCTGGTCTTCTGTAGAAGTAGATTCCAACAGATATGCTGGCTAGTAAGTGCAAGCAGGCAAAGAAGAATGAATCTTCCTTTTTCCAGTGTCCTTATGTAGGTCTCCAGCCGAAGGTGTGGCCCACATTAAAGGTGTGTGCCACCACGCCTGGATCTGGGACTTGCTTTGTCCCAGGCTGACCTTGAACTCAGAGATCTCCTTGCCTCAGTCTCCTGGGATTAAAGGCGTGTACTACTTTGCCTGGGCCTAAGCTTTTCATGGCCACTATGCCTCAAGATCTCCATGCCAAGATCCAGGTCAGACCCTTGTGTCTTCCAGCCTCAAGATCTGGATCACAGGTGAGCCTTCTAATTCTGGATTGTAGTTCATTCCAGATACAGTCAAGGTGACAGCCAGGAATAGCCATTATAGCGGTGCACACCTTTAATCCAAGCACTTGGAGTGGGAAGCAAACAGATTTCTATGAATTTGAGACCATCCTGGTTTACATAGTGAGTTCCAGTCTAGCTAGAGCTACTAAGTGAGACTTTGTCTCAAAAACAACAAAACCATTTTTTAGGGGCTGCAGGATAGCTACGCAAGTAAAGGCACTTGCTGCCAAGCCTTGTAATCCTGAGGTGGATCCTTGGGACACAACACTGTGGAAGGGGAAAATTGAATTCTGCGAGTTGTCCTCTATCATCCTGCATCCCCTCCAGTCAGTCAATACGTGTGTTTGTGTGTGTGGCGTGTATGTGTGTGTGTGTGGCGTGTGTGTGTGTGGGGGGGGGGCGTGCATGTGAGTGTAGGCATACAAGTGGCTAGGTGTGCATGTGGGGCTCAGGGATTCAGGTACTCAGCAGTCAGTTCCTTTTTCTACAGTAGTATTTGGGGACTGACAGTAGGCGCTGTTGGCTGCTGAGCCATCTTCTGTTGGGGTTTTGATGTGCATTTCCCTGATGACAGTGAAGTTGAGCATCTTTTTGAATCTTTTAGCCACTCAACTATCTTGTGAAATGATTACGTTTCCACTAGCATATAAGTAGAGCATCTGTCTGTCCCTACCTCATAGTAGGCAGTATTCAGTGGAAGTGGCTCCTAGCGGTAGATGAACATGAGAAGGAAAAAGAGGCAGAGACAAAGAATTGTGGAGATAAGCTGTTCCAGCTCTGTCAGACTAGAGCTTCAGCACTCTGCCTTCTATTCCATAGCAGACGTGTAAACTCTACTTCAGCAGTTATATTTTGTTCCTATAGGAATTCATGGGGGGGGGGGGTGCATCTTGCAGGTGCTCTTGGAGTCATTATCTGCCATGTGACATAGCTCAGACCAGGAGGCATGTTGAGTCAGGCAGGTTGAGTTCAGTAGGTCTCATTGGCCCTTTAGAGGGCCAGAGTTAACAGAAGGAAATGTTCTCCCATCTGCCTTGCCTTCTAGAAAGGCAGACTTCGGGTCTGTGTCCACAGGACTCATCTACTCATGTGTCTCCCTTCTTTGTCTATAGCTTAGGGAGGTAATACTATCAGTCCAGGAGAGTGACAAGCAAGCTGCCCACTGTTAGGCAGTCTGGTTATGGAGCTGGGCTGGGTGCCAGTTGTATATGAAAGCCAGCTAGCCAGTGCACGAAGCCCCTAGGCCCATGGGACATTGTGCCTACCCTTCATGAGGAGGATGTTAATGACCCCTTTGCCTACAGTTCCTTTTATTAGTTTGTCCTCTTGTGGACGTGGACTGTCGCTAGCTTGGGACTGTTTTTCTTTTCTCCATGTTACAGCAAACCTGCCAAGTTGGCCTCAGCTCTAGAACTGTGGGCCTTAACTTAAAGTGAGACAGGATTGTTCTCACTTATCCAGTTCTTGAATTTGAAAGGACTGACGGGCTTTTAAGGTCAAATAGCAACCCTCTTGTTAAAAGAAAAGAATGAATGTTCTAAGGGTTTACTTCCCCCTTTTTCGGTAGTAATTTGCTGTGGAATCTCCAAAGATAAATTCCAATAGGTACTGGTAAATTCAAAGGCTAAATGTTTTTATAGGTTAATTTTTAGGCTTACATGAGATTGGATAGGTGAATTATACCGTAAGTCATTCTTCATTTCTGTCCCTATAGTTAAGTAACTGTAGAATCCACATGGACAGTGAAAATGCTTATACTTGTGAAATCAAGCTTGCATAGGGCTTACAGGGTTGGTTTTGTCTGCATTAAAAAGTTAGGAATTGCAGTTTTTAGAAGATATCGTACAGATCCGCTTGATGACGTGTGAATTTTTTCTTTTGGAAACACTAGCAAGAAGGCTCACTTTGTGCTCAGCATTGCCTGAATAACCTATTGCAAGGAGAGTATTTCAGCCCTGTGGAGTTGTCCTCGATTGCACACCAGCTAGATGAAGAGGAAAGGCTGAGGATGGCAGAAGGAGGGGTCACCAGTGAAGACTACCGCACATTTTTACAGGTACAGATTTCAGACTGTAAGTCCCATTTTATTTTGGAAATGCGGGTGCTCTTTAGAGGAGGATGAGCCATTCTCCCCTAGGAGTCTGACTTGTTAATTATAACTCTGCTCCTCACTTGGTAAATGGGTCTGTACAGCCTGTTCTTTTAAATGTGCACACTAATTTTAGTCCTTTTCCCATCCCCCTCTGCCCACAACTGCCCATGAAAATTGAACAGCAGCCTTCTGGAAATATGGATGACAGCGGCTTTTTCTCTATTCAGGTAAGTGGTCCAGAGGGAAGGGCTGCCTCATCTTCAGCCCCTCTTGTGCTCAGGCTCAGTTTGTGGTTGATGTGGCCCAGTGTGACACAGCCTTTTATGTAACGACGGAGGCTCCAGCAGCCCCTTCTGTAAACTGTGTCTACAGAAGGTAAGTAAGACTGCGCTCCAGAGTGCTGCACGTGCCAAGATGAACACAGGGCAGTAGACTGTTCACTTTAGAACGGCTTTGGCTGCTCACATGCTTAGGGCAGGCGGGCTCTTGCTATATATATAGTCCTTGCTGGTCTGAGACTGGTGATTGTCTTCCCCTCTGTGTCTCTAAACTGAAATTAGAGGTGTGTGCTACCACAGTCAGTTTAGAATGGGGCCTTTAAAATTTACTTTCTGAGTGAGATTGCTTAATTTGCATGTAGGTGCTAATAACTCTTAACAAATTACAGTGCTTCCAACTTCTCATCTCTGACATATCTGAGAAATTAGTGTCTTGCAGTCTTCTATTTAAACCATCGTTCAGGATTGGAGTCCTGCAGTGCAGGTTTCTAGCCCTTTGGCAGGGTGGTATTGAGGTTGGCATCAAGGGCTTGCTTGTGCTGAACTGAAACTGCCTCCGAGCCACATCCTTAGGCTCTATTTTAATTCTGGGTTGGTTTATTCTTTATAGTGCTGGGGGTGATATTTAAGGTCTTGTCACATACTAGACAAGTACTCTACTCTAGAAAAAAACCTCTAGCCCTGTGATTTTACATATATACATACGTGTGTGTGTGTGTGTGTGTGTGTGTGTGTGTGTGTGTGTGTGTTTGTTTCTGTCCTTCTGTAGCCTGGCATGACCTTGAACGTTCCAACGTGCTGCTTCAGCATCCCAGGTGTTGGGATTGAAGTCATAGTCAGCCATGCCTGACTTTGTATGTGTACTTGTGAAGTCCATTCTGGTGATGCGAGGCTGTCCACATTCTTTCTGAATCTGTCTTTTGAGAGATCTACTTATGCAAGTGTCTTTATACATTCCTTCTATGCCACCCTTCTAGAGTCTCATTCTCTGGCATTTCCACCCAGGACTTCACTTGAGACATTGTGAGGCCCAGTATGCCTGAGCTGAGAGCAGGCGTAGAGTTGGCACAGCCCCTGCCTCTCCTGTGTGTGACACTGCTTATAGTTCTGATTTCTTGCACTTGCATTTGGTCTGAGTTGTACATGTTTCTTTGTTGCCTTCCTGGGATAACAGATGGAACTTTGTCTTAATTTCTCTCTCTTTTTTTCAGCTCACTATCATCAGGTTTGATTTTCTGTTCATGACTCTGGAAGTTTGAAATGTATCAAACCTTCTTTTTAAAGCTTTATTTTAAAAATCATTTGTATACAGTATGTGCCTTTGTGTGGATATGTGCCCACGAGTGCTCGTGTCTGTGGAGGAGAGAAGAGGGCACTGGAGCCCTGCAGTTGATATTCAGGTGGTTGTGAGCCCTGATGTGGGTGCTGGGAACTGAGCTGGGTTCTGTAAGGACAGTATGTACTGATGAGCACAGTCATCTCCCCAGTGCCCAAACCTTTCTTTTCAGCCCCAGGGAGAATTTAGTATATACCTTTGGTCACTGCCATCGCAGGGAGTAAGTGTGAAGTAGAATAGTTTTACAAACAGTACCCACAGCGGGGAATGTGCTTCTGGGTGCTCGAGACAGTGTTATCTACAAATTCCGTGGTCTTCTGACATGTCTCAGAAACCTAGTATGAAAAATCACCCTTTCAAAATGGATGTAAGGGGCTGGAGAGATGGCTTTTCATTTAAGATTGCTTAATGGTATTTCAGAAGACCAGTTCAGTTCCCAGCATGTACATTAGACTGCCTACAACTGCCTGGGACTCCGATATATGGACCCCTGATGCCGTCTGGCCTCCATAGGCACTCATACCGTAGCCTGGACTCACTCTCACACACTTAGATAAAAATAATAAATAAATAAATCTTTATAACTTGCAATGAAATAAAATTAAGTTCACATGTATATATTATTTATGGGTTTAGTGGGGTATCATGGGGACATAATTTTTTTAAAACTATATCCTCAAATTTTACATATGAAGTGTAGTTGCTTACACAATGTAGCTGTGCTAGTTAAACTTAGACTTGAAGGTTCAGCTCATGAAAAGTTATTTTTCTTTTGACAGGTTATAAGCAATGCCTTGAAAGTTTGGGGTTTAGAACTAATCCTATTCAACAGTCCAGAGTACCAGAGGCTCAGGATTGATCCTATGTAAGATTTTTTTTCTTCATTTCTTTATTTAAATTTGATTTTTAAAGCCATAATTTCTGAATGAGGACAAATTCATCATGAATGTCTTTGCTTTGAGTCTGCATTTGATGCCTTTGGACTTCACCCTGTCATCTTTTTGGTGCCTTTAAATCAGAGTCGGTGGTGGCCCTGACCTGAGTGGTGGGGAGGGTTGGGCTTTAACATCACTAAGCTCCTGTGGAAATGCATAGTTACATGATTTTTATTTTTTAAAATAAGTAATTAAGTATAACTACATCCTAAATGATAGAAATTTTATAGTACTTGCTGGTATATATCTCTACTATCCCAACTTAACAGTATATGTTTTGTTTTTTCTAGAAATGAAAGATCCTTTATTTGCAATTATAAAGAACACTGGTTTACAGTTAGAAAATTAGGAAAACAGGTAATTTATCTTCCATTTTCTTGTCCCTTTATCATACTCTGTGCTCTACTTGAGATCGGTGTCTTTGGAATGAAGACCAGGATTCTGTGCCCTCTACTCAAGTCTGGACTCAATTTAGCAGATAAAAATTTGCCAGCTTAAGAGAAGATAATCAGTTTCTCTTCAAATTTTTAAAACAAACCCATATAAGTTATATCATAATGAGAATTCTGTATTGAAAACAATGCATGTGTGGTTACTATTACATATGTTTTTGTGTGACGACTTGTGTTTAGCACAGTGCTATAACAAAGCCTGAGATCATGTCAGGAATAAGCAAAACTTTTAGAAGTTGGCATTAGTAGAATGGGCTTCTTCAGGTGATTCCAGTGTCTGGCAGTACATACATCTGTGTATAGTTACTACTGAACATGGTTTTAAAATAGTCACAGAAAGGCCTTACTAGAATGTTAGACTATTGCATTGAATGGTTTTCAATGCTAAGGGCTATTGAAAACCAGTTTGTACAGTCAAAGGGAATGAACTGCTAATATACACACAGTGTGGATGAATCTCAGAAATGGGAGCTAAGATCTAATGACAGAAAGTAGAGTGACTCGTGCTTGTGTTGGGCTGGAGATGGAGAGAGGGCACAGGAGAGAAAGGTCCAGAGGGACCCGGAGATGGGACTCTGATGAGTGTGCTCCTTGTCTTGGTCATGTTGATCGGTTAATGTGGGTAACAGAGACTTTTTAAAATGACAAATTGTAAAAAAGACAAGTGGTAGTATAAATATGTGCAGTTTTTCCCAGTGCTGTGGCCCACACCTGTGTCTCAGCACTAGGAGACTGACCTAGGAGGAAGACCTTAAGGCCAGCATGGACCACATGATGAAATCCTCAAGAGAGACGGGGGAGAGGGAAGGCAGTCTATTTCATGTCAGTTGTACCCCAATAAAGCTATTTCTTAAAATAAAAAGAAAAATGTCGAGTGTGCTGGTACACACCTTTAATCCCAGCAGAGACAGAGAGATCTCTGTGAGCTTAGCCAGAGCTGCATAGTGAGACCCTATGTTTAAAATCCAACAATAAATAAGTTACATAAGAAACAGTACCTTGAACCTAGAGATTTGACTCTGCAGTTATGACTTTACTGTTCTCTGAGGACCTGGGTTTGGTTCCCGGCACCCACATTGTGGCTTACAACTGTCTATAACTCTAGCTCTATGGAAGTGGTGCCTCTGGGTACCAAGCACACACATGGTGCACATACATACATATATACATACATACACATAATTAATTAAAAAGAAAGAATACAGTGAGTTAAATCAACATATATTGATATATTGATGTATATTACATATATATTGATTTAATTTATTGTGTTCTTTTTTCTTTTCTTCCCCCCCGCCCTCCCCCCCTTTTTAAAGTAAACCATACTGTTGACTTTTAATTCAGCCACCTCGAAGCAACCCAGGCCTCAGTTGACGGTGTGGTGACGTAGCTCATTGGCAGTGTATATACTTATAATAAGCACAAGGTCCTAAGGTTCCATCTCCTGCTCCAAAAAAATAAGGGAGAAAGCAATCTTTCGGTTCTTTGTAAGGTGCATAGAGAACTAGTTAGAGCTGTGTGTATAGCAGGGCAGCTTAACTGAGCAGGAATCAGTTCTGCAAAGGTCCAGGTCAACTTCATTTAACTTGTCTGCCCTCCTCTCTTGTAGCCACTAAGAGTTTATTTAGAAAATTATGATCCAGTGTTATTTTCCTATATCAAGTAATCGTTGGAGTTTTTCATTTTCGTTAAGTAATTGTTTAAGTTTTAAATGTAAAACCCATAAAAACTTAGTAGGAATAGGAAAACATTGTTTTGAGCTTTTAAAATTTTTAGCTCTTTTTTGGATTTTTTATACTTTGCACTAGTTTATCTTTGACAGGTACAAAGATGGCCAGAATACGTTCTTGGTTCTGATTCATATTCTTGTGGAAGAATATATATAGAGTTTTAGCTGGATGTGATGGCACACATCTTTAATCCCAGCACTCAGGAGGCAGGGACTTGGCTGATCTGTGAGTTCCCAGGCCAGCCTCTGGTTGTTATGTAAAGAAAGGAACGATTGGAAAAAATACTCTGGCTAGTATCAAAATCCAGGAAGAGCCCTTAGTTATGAACGGAATTGAGCATGGCTTTGGAACCTTAGGGCACCTCTGAGGTTGTGACTTAGTGCTGTTAACCACATGCAGCGATAGCTTAGAGGTCTTGTTAGAATGAAGTGCTGGTCATAGATTCTCTCCCTAGAGTGTCTGCCTTTTAGAAATTGGAGTCTTTTGGCCAAATGAAAAAGTGTGTTGCTGTCATTTTTTTGTCAGTATGACACGAGTCTGTGTGTTGGCCTGATAGTGTGAAACCACTTAGTTACAGCTATCAAAAAGGGCATCTTAAGATACTGTCAGCCGGGCAGTGGTGGTGCACGCCTTTAATCCCAGCACTCGGGAGGCAGAGGCAGGCGGATTTCTGAGTTTGAGGCCAACCTGGTCTACAGAGTGAGTTCCAGGACAGCCAGGGCTACACAGAGAAACCCTGTCTCGAAAAACCAAAAAAAAAAAAAAAAAAAAAAGATACTGTCAGTTGCTCTCCTTTTAGACGTTTAGGTTAATGCCTTAGTTTATTGTTAAAAACTTGTTTTTAGAATAGTGACAAATGTTCAACATTTATTTTTTTTAAGTCACAGTATTCAGTTCTTTAAAAATTCTCAGTTTGGTATATTTCTGTTATTTAGATAGTCTTATTAAATTTTTGTGGGTTATATGTTTAACATGAGAAATTATTTTTACATATAATGTTCATAACTTAAATACTGATTTTTTTTCCTAGTGGTTTAACTTGAATTCTCTGTTGACGGGTCCAGAATTAATATCAGATACATACCTCGCACTATTCTTGGCTC
>CM052705.1:103099317-103162986 GCA_028551405.1 Uromys caudimaculatus | reverse complement strand
AATGATCTCAGATTTGTGAGTACAACAGTACTGATCCCAGATTTGTGAGTACAACAGTACTGATCCCAGATTTGTGAGTACAACAGTACTGATCTCAGATTTGTGAGTACAACAGTACTGATCCCAGATTTGTGAGTACAACAGTACTAATCCCAGATTTGTGAGTACAACAGTACTGATCTCAGATTTGTGAGTACAACAGTACTGATCCCAGATTTGTGAGTACAACAGTACTGATCTCAGATTTGTGAGTATAGCGGTACTGATCTCTGGCTGTGATTTGGGTGACACTGCCACGTGAGTGCTCCCTACCCTGGGATACCCCCTGAGCCTGGGGCCTCCTTTCCATTCTTACGTGCTATCTTTTGCCTGTACATCCTCCACACACAGGGCTGATAGGAGGAGGGGCATGTTTCTCCCACTCCTGTTGACTCATTTTCAGCCCTGGTTCTTTCTGTGGACTCCAATGCCTTTGAGTTACCTCTGAGTTACCTCCTCTGGATTAGCCACGCCATGTCTGTGCAGTCATCTGTGAGCTGCCTTTTTATTGGAGACTTTGGATGTCTGGTTATCTGTCTCTTTTCTTTAAATTCTTAGTCATTTCCACACTGTAACGATTTCTCTTTCAAAGATCATTTTCTTCACTCTTGTCTTGGCATTGCCAATGACTACAGCTACCTTCAAATTCTAGTCATGAACATCGTGTTCTTTGACCTTCTACCTTTGTGACGCTTTGCTGTCCTGACCAAGCTCTGAAGTTACTGTGAGATCTAGAACTCCTCTTACAGTCTTCATGGTGTTTTGTTTTGGTTTTTTGAGACAGGGTTTCTCTATGTAAAAGAGCCCTGGCTGTCCTGGAACTTGTTTTGTAGACCAGGCCGGCCAAAGATCTGTCTGCCTCTGCGTCCCCAGTGCTGGGACTAAACGCATATACCACCATGCCCGGCAATTGTTTTTTTAAAGATTTTTAAAAATATATTTTATGTGTTAAGATGTTTTGCCTGCATGATTCTGTGTGCACTACAGGCATACAGTTCTCAAAGGGGCCAGAAGAGGATTTTGGGACTCCTGGAACTGGATTCACAGACAGCTGTAGTCACGATGTGGGTGCTATGACTAGAACCTGGGACCTCTGCAAGAGCAGCCAGTGCTCTTAACTCCGAGCCATCTCTCCAACCCCTGATATTGTCATTCAGTTGCATTCCCCAGTTTCTTTCCTTTCTCTCCCCCCTCATTCCTAAATAACAAGAATCTTGACCACAGGTCAACCAGATCTTGACTATAGACATTCCTGTGCCATAGCAGCTGAGCATGGCTTCAAAATTATGTAAAATATATTGGTAATAATTTTGTGCTTACAGGTTTCAAATGGCTCCTTGGTAGTTATTTCACAACTTAGATCTCCGTTTGTTACACATTGCTGTTCTTTATGGCTTTCTCTTGTATTTTTCTGAGAACATAGACATACTTCTCTTTCTGGTAGCAAGTCTCTCACCTTGCTTCTGTAGCTTGTGGTTTGAGCCTATTAAAGTAGATGAGCCTGGCCCTCCTTGTAAGGCCGGCCCTCCATGTGCGCAGTGCCCCTGTGGCTCCTGTGTAGTCAACATCAGGTTTGGTCCAAGGCTCTCCTAGGTTGAACATCTCTCCCCTTCCCTTAAAAAAGTCTATGCATGAGAAAAAGTTCTTAGCCTCCGTTGATTAAAAGTGAAGAGCTTCTCGTAACTCTGAAACTTTAGCTGCTTGCCCATTTGAAATTTTCTCAGTAGAATTATCTCTAGTGCATTGTCTATTAAACTCATTCCACTTGGGTCGCTGTAAACCAGTGAGCTCCAAAAGTCTCTTTTCTCACGATCGGGCGGGGTGACTTCTACCTCGCCAGTGCCAGAGTTCAATTCTTAGATCTGCTTTATTTGATGAGGCAGTTGTTATACCCAGTCTAAACAGAACACAACAAGCTTCTTATTAAAAACCAGCAAACAATCAATCCAAACTAAAAACAAAGGTAAAAGGAGAGGACATGCTGTGCCTCCCTGTCCCCTTCCCCTGTGGCCGTTTCTTTATCCCTTGTCCACTTTCTGTTCATTCTCCCAATTCCTGTAAATATTTTCATGATAAGAGGCTCTAAAGGTGGATTCTGTTTATTTATTTATTAAAACATACACAGTAGCACTGTAGTTATTCCTAAAAGTGTAGTCCTTTGGGGTGGTGGGGACTGAATACCCCAGCTGTGCCTATGTGATGCAGAGCTCTGCTCTGCTCCGTCTCCCCGGCTGGCTGGCCAGAGCTGTGATATCACCGATACCCAGGGTTTAAGTCCCTCACCTCTCATCTCTGATGATTTCTTTCACACTTGAATCTGAGTTGAAATCAGGTTCAATAATTGTATTGGGTTAGTTGTTTGTTTGTTTTCCCTAAATCTACTTAGAAGTTTCCTTGTCTCTATTTTTTGCCTTTGATGTATTTTCTAGTGTTTTTCAGGGGGGATGCTCGGTCATTTGCCTGTTTACCACATCGTGGTTTTTTTCTTGTGCATATTTCCTCTGACTGCTGGATTCTCTAGTGACTGGACCTGAGATGTAGATACTTAACTACACTCAAGCTGGTTTGGGAATGATGTGACATTTGGTGTTGCTTGTCCTTGGGTGATCTTAACCTCTGTTAGGGACCAGTGCTTAGATCTCTATGTTCTTAAAGATGACACAGTGACATTACATGTCAGCATTTGCCTGTCTCACCAGCTGCTGCTTTCAGGTTCCTTTTGAGGAATATCCTTCTCTTTCCAGTGTCTAACGTTGGGGTGACCTGGGTTCAGTCCTGCTTCTTCCTATGTAACATTTCATTGCTTTAATCACAGTCTACGATTGTATGCTTATAATTCCCAGACTTTTATCCTTTGGAACACCTTCGTGTGGCAGCCCAGGAAGATTTCAAATCAAACAGGTCCACAAAAGACATTTAAAATGTTTATTTTAATATTTAATGTGGCCGGGCAGTGGTGGCGCACGCCTTTAATCCCAGCACTTGGGAGACAGAGGCAGGTGGATTTCTAAGTTCGAGGCCAGCCTGGTCTACAGAGTGAGTTCCAGGACAGCCAGGGCTACACAGAGAAACCCTGTCTCGAAAAACCAAAAAAAAAAAAAAAAAAAAAAAAAAAAATTTAACGTGTATGAGTGTTTTATTTATGTGTGTGCCTGGTGCCCACGGTGCTCAGAAGAGGGAATCATCAGATCCCTTGGAAATGGAGCTACAAATGGTTGTGAGGCGCCATGCAAGTGCTAGGAATCAAATGTGAATCCTCAGAAAGAGCAGTGAGTGCTGTAAACCTCTGCACCATCCCTCCAGCAGCAAAGACTTAGCTTCCATGGTTGTTGGTTGGTTGGTTGGGTTTATTTGCCTGTCTTTATGTGCTTTCTCTCAGGTTTCCATTTCAGAGAGAATCATTCTTGAACCCTGGTTTCTATACGTTATATTGATGACGCATCTTTTATAAAAATAAAATGTATATTGTATCATACCCTTACATTATCTGTTAGTGATTTCCTAGCACACTCAAAATAAATTCCAATGTCCTAAATAAAATCCAGAATTGCTATGTTGTTTGCATAAGGCAGAATATCTTCTCTCAGGACATGTTCCGTAGGTACCATAGTGAGCTGGCATGCTGATCGTAGGGTTTAGAAACAGTTTTGTTAGCAGAAAACACATGAAGGCATCTGAACACTGAATAAGCTTGTCCTTAAAAAATGTTAAACATATTCTTTTTTTTTTTTTTAAGATTTATTTATTATATGTAAGTACACTGTAGCTGTCTTCAGACACTTTTTTCTTCTCTCCCCGGCCCCGCTCACTGTAGCTGTCCTTAGATGCTCATGAGAGAGCATCAGATCTCATTAAGGAGGATTGTGAGCCACCATGTGGTTGCTGGCAATTGAACTCACGACCTTCGGAAGCGCAGTCGGCGCTCTTAACCGCTAAGCCATCTCTCCAGCCCAAACATATTCTTTTTAGTGAATAGCCTTCTCGTTCTTTGTTTCATTGAAGTACAAGGAAAATCAATGGTAGAAAATGTTAAATAAAATTAAACTTAGTTGTGGTTGAACAAACTTAGCTTATTAGGTATGTATTTATTAAAAATTGCTTTGTATCAGTGTATTTTTTTCCTAAAACACAAAGTACACTAACTAGATTTGGGTAACTGGCTTCCCAGCCCCTGTTTTAGGTTAGAAGGCCTCTATGTATGGAGCAGGGAGCAGGGTGCCATTTCCAGCCTGTATTCCAGTGATGTATTTTATCTATGTTACCAGTTACTGGACATACTAACCAAATGTGTCTTCACACCAGCCATTTGAGGAAGGTTCCTTTATCCTTGTTCAACAAAGGGTACCAGCAGAGATGGGTGAGATAGTCCAAAGACCCCGTGCCACTGGCAAGTGGTGGAGCTAGGCTGAAACACAGGCAGTCAAGTCCGGATCCTGCTCTTTACCCCTCCCTTACCTTTCAGCTGTAGCAAGTAGACTGCGCAGGCTCTGCCCTCCCAGGGGCCTGCTAGACTGACTGCCTTTGCTGTGTAGTCCTGGGGCTTAGGTGAGAAGAGTGAGACTCAAGATTCTGTGTGACTTACTGTCGATTACCTTCCTAATCCAAGCGAGTCAGCACCAAATCAGGTCTCTTTTGTTTTTCCTGCTGTGCTCTTTCTGTCAGCTATCATTTCAAACAAGTGTGTTTACTAGTTGTTTTAGTTTGTTTTTGCCTCTTTTTAGGTTATTCTATATTTGTTGTTAAGGGTGATCTGCCAGATTGTGAAGCTGACCAACTTTTGCAGATGATCAAGGTCCAACAGATGCATCGGCCAAAACTTATTGGAGAAGAACTAGCACATCTGAAGGAACAGAGGTAAAATTATGCGTTAGTGTGGAGTGCGTGATACAGTATACCCTTAGAAGAATTAAATGTTCGCGCTCCCATTCCTTGTGTCTGTGTGAGTCCATGGAGATGATTGTAAGCTCATGATGTGGGTGCTGGCACCCGGACTTGGCCCTTTGGAGAGCAGGCACTATATGAACTCCTGAGCCATCTCCCCGGCCTTTTGTACTTACATTTACTGTGTGATCATTTTACCGTCAGTGATTTGGGAATTTTTATTTTGTGCATTTCTTTTGTAGTGCTGGGGATCAACCTCTTGTTCATATTAGGCAAATGTTCTATTCAGTTATGCTCAACCCCATTTTTATTTATTTCATTTATATGAATACACTGTAGCTATCTTCAGACACACCAGAAGAGGGCATTGGATCCCATTACAGATGGTTGTGAGCTACCATGTGGTTGCTGGGAATTGAACTCAGGACCTCTAGAAGAGCAGTCAGTGCTCTTAACAGCTGAGCCATCTCTCCAGCCTTATTTATTTATTTATTAAATATTTTTTGATCATTTTATTTAAGTATATGAACATACTAGAATGGGGAGAGGGAGTTCAATACTTTGATGTGCATATGTAATTTTATTTTAAATATTTATTTGATAACGTTATACATGTGTGTCTTAGTCAGGGTTTCTATTCCTGCACAAACATTATGACCAAGAAGCAAGTTGGGGAGGAAAGGGTTTATTCAGCTTACATTTCCACATTGCTGTTCATCACCAAAGGAAGTCAGGACTGGAAATCAAGCAGGTCAAGGAGCAGGAGCTGATGCAGAGGCCATGGAGGGATACTGCTTACTGGCTTGCTTGCTTCCCCTGGCTTGCTCAGCCTGCTTTCTTATAGAACCCAAGACTACCAGCCCAGGGATGGTACCACCCACAAGGGGCCCTCCCCCCTTGATCACTAATTAAGAAAATGCCTTACACCTGGATCTCATGGAGGCATTTTCTCAACTGAAGCTCCTTTCTCTGTGATAACTTCAGCTTGTGTCAAGTTGACACACAAAATTAACCAGTACAATTGACCCCTTGTCAACTTGACACAAACACATCACCAGGAAGCCTCGACCCTTACTTCCTTATTCATCCCCAAGATCTAAATAACTTTAAAAGTCCCCAGTCTGCAAATTCTTTTTTGTTTGTTTGTTTTTCGAGACAGGGTTTCTCTGAGTAGCCTGGCTGTCCTGGAACTCACTCTGTAGACCAGGCTGGCCTCGAACTCAGAAATCCACCTGCCTCGGCTTCCCAAGTGCTGGGATTAAAGGCGTGCGCCACCACTGCCCAGCAGCAAATTCTTACATATTAACATTTCAGTCCCTTTTAAACATTCAGTCTCTTAAAATTCAAAGTCTTTTAACTGTGGGCTCCACTAAAATACCTTCTTTCTTCAAGAGGGAAAAATATCAGGCCACAGTCATAATCAAAAGCAAAATCAAACTCCAACCGTCCAATGTCTGGGATCCATTCATGATCTTCTGGATTCCTCCAAGGGCTTGAGTCACTTCTCCAGCTCTGCCCTTTGTAGCACACACCTTGTCTTCTAGGCTCCAGATGCCTGTACTCCACTGCTGCTGCTGTTCTTGGTGGTTATCTCATGGTACTGGCATCTCCAGAACACTGCTGTCTTCCGCTGCAACTAGGTTTACCAACAACCTCTCATAGGCTCTCTTCATGGTGCCAAGCCTCACCTCCTTTGCATGACCCCCTTCAGTCCTGGGCTGTCAATTGCAACTGAGGCTGCACCTTCACCAATGGCCTTCCATGGCCTCTCACAGTGCTCAGGCCTCAACTACTTTGCATGACTCCTTCAGTCCTGAAACTGCAACTGAGGCTGCACCTTCACCAATGGCCTTCTGCAGCCTCTCACAGTGCTCAGGCCTCAGCTGCTCTTCATGACTCCTTCATGCCTTCAAAAGCAGTACCACCTGGGTGACTCTTACACATTACCAAGTCCTGCCACAGCACAAGGTACAACCTTGGCTATCTCTGGAACACAGTCTCTTTGTGCTCTCAGAAAACACTTCCCAGAAGATGTCACCTCAATGATGCTGGTCTCTTCTTAATCACCACTAATTTCTTAGCTCCAGCTAACCAGCATCAATAGTCCCAGCAATACAATGGTTGTGCTTTAGTAGTTCTGGTATCTTGTTAATCACAGCTGATTTCTTCAGCCCCAGCTAACCAAAACCACAGAATCTTAAACTAGCAATGGCCCTGATAAGAGTCTTTAATCTTCCCTTTGAAACTTCACAAACCAGGCCTCCATTTTCTGCACTGTTCTCAACATTATCTTCCAAGCTCCTACACAACATCCCACAGAGCTCTTAACACCGAATGGATCTTCTAGTCCAAAGTTCCAAGGTCCTTCCACAGTCCTCCCCAAAACATTGTCAGGTTTTCACAGGAATACCCCACTCCTGGCACCAATTTGTCTTAGTCAGGGTTTCTGTTCCTGCACAAACATCATGACCAAGAAGCAAGTTGGGGAGGAAAGGGTTTATTGAGCTTACACTTCCATGCTGCTGTTCATCATGAAAGGAAGTCAGGATTGGAACTCAAGCAGGTCAGGAAACAGGAGCTGATGATGCAGAGGCCATGGAGGGGTGTTCCTTACTGGCTTGCTTGCTTCCTTGGCTTGTTCAGCCTGCTTTCTTATAGAACCCAAGACCACCAGCCCACAGATGGTACCACCCACAAGGGGCCCTTCCCCCTTGATCACTAATTGAGAAAATGCCTTACAGCTGGATCTCATGGAGGCATTTTCTCAACTGAAGCTCCTTTCTCTGTGATAACTTCAGCTTGTGTCAAGTTGACACACCAAACTAGCTAGTACAACATATATAAATACTCTTATTATGTCATTCCTCATTACCCTCTTTTATCCTGTCTGTTACCTCTGAATCCCTTTATCTTCCAGCAGGTCCCCTTCTTGTGTTCATTTTTCCTCCTCTTCCTCCTCCTCTTCTTCCTGACTCACTGAGTTTAATTAGGTTTGCTTACATGGGCAACCTACCAGTGGTTGTACCACTGAAGAAAAATTACTCCCCTTCCCTTAGCAGCCAGAGCTCTTCAGCTAGGGATGGGGGCCTCTGAGTACTCCCTGTCCATGCTGAAATGTTGGTGGATTGATCTTGAACGGGTTTTGTGCTGGTAACCATAGCTGCTGTGCGTTTATGTAGTCAGAAGACAGCGTGTTGCAGCATTTCGTTCTAATCTCCCACCCTTACATCCTTTCCTTCCCTCTTCTGTGCAGTTCCCTGAGCCTTAGAGGGATGATATTGATGTTCCATGTAAACTGGGCATTTAACAGTCACTTATTCTCAAGCACTTTGAACAGTTCTGCTCTTTGCCAGGGGAGAGGGCAGCTTTTCCGACCAAGCGCTAACTTGTAGGTCTGAATGTATTTAGAAGTACAATTGTCATGTCCATTTAGTGAAACAGTAGTAGTATTTGCCCCCGCTGAGGACCTGCGACCAACACAGCCATGGACTTTTGACTAGGTTTATGGTACCAGGCATGAACTACCTAATGTGGAGAGGCCCTCAAATCCAATACAAAAATTGGTTGGGCCAGGCCTGGTGGCACACACCTTTAATCCGAGCACTTGGGAGGCAAAAGCAGGTAGATCTCTGTGAGTTTGAAGCCAACCAGGTCTACATACTGAGTTCCAGGACAGCCAGAGCTAGATCGTAGACACTGTCTCACATAAATAAAAAAAATAAAGAGAAGAAAAAGTGGTTGGTTGCCCTGTAATAGCTGTGTCACTACTGTAGCAAAAGACTGTTGTAGTGGAGCACACGGGCTGGTTAAGGCAGTTAATGCTTTTCCTCCCTCAGCAGCCTTTATAGAATGTTGTAGCACCTTGAACGTTTGTCAGCAAGGTGGAAGCTTCTAGCTCAGTTCCATCTTGGTTTCTCTGTTATGTAATTGAAGTGTTACATAACCAATGTCTCCACCAGTTAGATCTTACTATTTAGTTCTGGTGGGAAACCAAGAACAATGGCTGCAAACAAGCAGCTTTTCTCCGAGGAGCACTAGACTACGGGGCTGATGTGTTAGAATGCAGTTTGACATATTCGCATACTATTTGGGGAGCCTCTGTATTTATTTGCTTTTTGAAATAAGATCTCAAGTAGCTCCAGCTGGCTGGGCTTACACGTTTGTACCCCCATGTTGTTTTATTTAAGGTGATGGAAACTGAGGTTGTGTACGCTGTGCAGTTCTACCTACTGTGCTTCATCTCCAGAACACAGCTCCTCCTCCTCCACCTAGATGATTTAATGTCATATTGTTATTTGTAGTGTTTTGGCTCTAGTCCTGGATTTTATGCTGCACTCTATCATTGAGCAGCCCCTTGGTCCCTTCCCCCATTCCCTTCTGTTGAAAGACAGATCTCATTAGGTTGCCCAGTTATCACTTGACATCCTTCTGTCTTTGATTCAGACGGTCCTGATATTCAACAAGCAAATGCCACTATTCCCAGGATGCTGTGTTTTAGTGAAGTTTATGGAATCAGCACTTTGAATTCCTAAAATACATTAGGTTTTTGTCACAACTCAGTTGTTGTTACTAGACCTTATTTGCTAGAGCATGTTTTTGATTTAAAATCTTTCTTTTGTAAGTGCCTTTATGTTTATCAGACTTTAAAGTTGAAGAATATGGGGCTGGAGATGGCTCAGTGGTTAAGAGGACTGGCTGCTTTCTAGAGGACCTAGGTTTGGTTCTCAGCACCCACCTGCTCGCTCACAGCCTTCTGTAACTCCAGTCTCACGGGATCCAACGCCCTCTTCTGGCCTCCTCAGACACTGCATACACATTGTGCAAGACATATATGCAAACAAAATATCCGTGCACATTGTTTTGTTTTTTAAGACAGCGTTTCTTAGGAAGTAGGCTGTAATTATTATGAATTCATTTGTTGTTTAGTGCCCTCAAAGCAGATCTGGAGCGAGTCCTGGAGGCAGCTGACGGGTCGGGGATGTTTGATGAGGATGAGGATGACTTACAGAGGGCTCTAGCCATAAGTCGCCAGGAAATCGACATGGAGGATGAAGAGGCCGATCTCCGCAGAGCCATTCAGCTCAGTATGCAAGGTTTGGACACTTTGATGTGTATTTTAGTCATTTTTGGAGAAGTGGATCTCATCCTTAGCTTTTCTGAAAGTTAGTGTGCTTTTGGAAGTTCTTTGATAGTTACTGCAAAAGCAATAGCTCCAAACTTTGAGCATTTCTTTTAGATTTTCTTGATCATAAGTCATTTTTTATAACTTGTATTATACTAGGACTGTACTGTCTTTAATACATCTATCATTTTAGTTGTGGTTATGTTGTTGAGTACGATACTTAACAACTAGTTGAATTACTCTCCTAGTGGCCAGATGCCCCTTACCCAAGCCAGCTGTTTTAACAAATGCCTGCAGCACTTACTGGCTATTAAGACTTATACAGATTAAGACTTAGGCCTACTTTTGCAGGATACATCTTTTTCATTGATGTAAAGTCCATCATCAATGGATGAAAGTGAAGATAAAGTCCCTTAGGAGTGTAGGCAGAGAAAAGTGCTGAGACACTCAACAGTTTCCTGAAAGCACCAAGTACTTATTTTTTTGGTGATTTTGTTTTAATCTAATTCATATGAAGCTGCTTCTACTTCTAATGAGATTGCTCGTCATCTAAATCCCTTAAATGTCTTAGTGTATTGAGGTTTTATTACCATAGCCATTATCAATATCCTAAGCTTCTCACCTTCAGGCTTCCCTCTGCATACTCCTTGTAGTGTGAAGTCCCGAGTTTTATTAGGAGAGGGCTTGCTGAGTTATTGAAGTAATATACAGAAAACTGTCTTACCATTTTCACAATTTACGTAGAATCTGTGCTTGGTACAATTACTGTTGAGAGCTTAGAAACATTCAAGTTGTTAAGAACAGAGATGGGCATGTTATGGCCTTCCATCAAAGGTGTTTGTGGGGAATGCCGTGCCTTCGAAGGTGGAGATGCGATTTTGGAAGTTACAGAGCACAGAAGTATGGTCTTGATACTTATATGAACAGTGAGCTTGTAGTCTCACCTCTGATGCAGCACAGATAGCATCCGCCTTGGTTGCAGTAACACTTTGGAGTGTAAGTCCTTAATTAGACTTTTCAAGGCTTCCATAGGCTTCTTATAGTTACAGAACAGTAGTGGAGTGTTTTTAGGAAGAAAACTTTCTAGAAGCTTGCTCCGGTAAGAGCAAACATACTACTGCTTGTACAGGTATATAAAATGATTCTTTTTTTTTAGGTAGTTCCAGAAGTATGTGTGATGATAGTCCACAGACATCAAGTACAGATCTTTCTTCAGAAGAACTGCGGAAGAGAAGAGAAGCCTACTTTGAAAAGTAAAGTAGTTGGTACAGATTAAAGTTACATATTTAATACTTGCTTATTTTGTCTGTTTATAAATTACTGCTTACCGCCTGAACCTATGAACAGTAGAATATATTTTTTAAAGTTTTTACAGAGAATAAGATGTGAAATACTTAATCATTTAGAGAAAAACCATTGCCAGATCTTGGATAAATTTACATAGACCAGAATAAAGAAAACCTTGTGAAATTTTGCTTATCAAAAGGAAATGGACTTAGGACAAGAAGATCTGTGCCTATTGACCCTTTGTATGTAGTGTTGGTCACCTATGAGTCCTGCTAACCCTCCATCAGTAGACAGGGAAAACAGCATCTGAGCAAGGTGGAGCCGGGTCCCAAGTGCAGGTGGTATGTGCCCCCTAGTCCTGCTCCTGTCCCTTTAGGAGGCCCAAGCCCAGCGGCATCAGCGCCATGGAAGCCATAAATCTGAGCCATAAGCTTCCAAAACTATGTTGTTCTCTGTTTATAAGTCCTAGGAAGAGAAATACTTCCACTTTTATAGTGTCTTCCTATTGTAATCATCAGTCACAAGGTTTCCTTTTAGTTTTCGTTTTGGACAGGGCTTTGTTGTGGACTCCTGGCTGGCCTCACTGATGGCTATCCTCCTGTAGTCCTAGCTGGTCTCACTGGTGGCTGTCCTCTTGTTTCAGTTTCCCTTGTGCTAGGACTACAGGTATATATTGTCATACCTAGCTTTTTATTTTAAACCAAACTCCACCTTAAGAGTTATATAATCAGTAATATATAAGTGAACCCTCTGACCTCAGGTCGGAAAGGTAAGGCCAGGGATGGACTCTGTCCAGTTACACCACATCTCTAACTCAGCGATACATTTATTTTCACATTTCAAATTCTCTAAAAAGACTGGACTGCAGCTCAGAGGGGAGTGCCAGCCAGCATGAATGAGCCCCCGCCCCCGCCCCCGCCCCCGCCCCCGCCCCCGCCCCCGCCCAAGCACAGCATCAGCATTGCAGAAGCAACCGAGCTTGAGCAGCTGCGTCTTAGAGTCATAGGTGGTGGATTAGTAAAGTTTGGACCGTTTTGCATCTGCTAGTGTCTGAAGATAATGTTTACCTTTTTCTGTTTTCTGTTTTTTTAAGTCACAACTCAGAAGTATATGAAGGAAAGTTCTGATCACCTGACATCCTCTTAATGTGAGATATTTCTAGTCTTTATTCAGTGACCGATTAATAGATTTAATTATACTTACATTTTAGAAGAGTCTTATCAGTGTTTTTCATGTCCTCTTGAATTTTTGAAATTATTACTTTTTAAATTACGATAAACCTTAGATTCGTGCATAGCACACTCCTATTTGTTACTCATTGTTGATAAGTACCAGCACAAAGCCCAAGTTTTACGCCTCTGACCCCGGCCTTTCCGGTCTCCCACGGCATCAGACTTGTTCTAAGTTACAGTCAGCATGTCATTACTTTTTTTGTATATGCCTCCAAAATATTCTAGGGTATTTGTTTCTTGTGATCTGTAGGATTGTTTCTGGCTTTGTTTTGTGTTGTTTTTTTGAGCAGTCGGACTCACTGCTTGTGTGAGTCCTAAACTCCCAGTCATCCTGACTCTCACTCCTGAGTGCTCGAGTGTGGGTGTGCACAGCGCAGCTGACTCGACTGTTTCTCTCTTTATTTCTCCTAATAAGTGCTGTTGTCACAATATAGTAACAATAATAATAATAATTTAACATAAAAATAGTTTTTAAAAGAACTTAAAACTACTTAAGTAGGCAAAACGAGTATTCTGGAAAATTTAAGTTTTTAAAAAGTATGTTCCTATTATCTCTTCCTTCAATACGTGATGTTAGTGGCTGTATATTCCCTTCTGTCATGCACATAATCATATTCTGTCTCTCAGCGCGTGCGAGTGTGTGCCTGTGCTTGTGTGTGCATGCATGTGTGTGTGTTCGTGCATGTGCGTGCGTGTGCTTGTGCATGTATAGTCTGCTGTCTGTGGTACACATGTGGCTCCTGTCAGCGTGTGTGTGCATGTACGTGTGCGTGCGTGTGCATGTACAGTCCACTGTCTGTGGTACACATGTGGCTTCTGTCAGTGCGTGTGTGCGTGTGTGTGTGCGCGCATGCGTGTATGTGTGTGTGCATGTGTGTGCGTGCATGTGCGTGTACAGTCCTCTGTGGTACACATGTGGCTCCTGTCCGTGGTTCAGGTCATCAGGCCTGACATCAAGGAAGTATCTTTACTTGCTGAGCTTTTGTCGTCAACTCCTTCCTTTTATTTAAACATTTTGTTAACTTTTTCGAAATAAAAATTTGAAACATCTACTAATTTTTACTTTTAGTAATAGTAAAGGTAATTCAGTAACATCCCATGATGAATAAATGATCTATAGCAATCATAATTTAAAAGTCATAACTAGTGCTTTTGAGCTGACAGATTTGGGCCAGTCTTGCACCCTTTAAAAAAAAGTTTGGGTATGAGCTTGCCTCTTTTCTACTGGTTGATTGTGTATTAAAGATTGCTTCTAGCTTTAGTCTTTTATCTTCTGCCAAGAACTTAGACAGCTAGAGAATGTTCTACCTAGTCACATAATAGCTGAGATGAAAGGGTTAACTTTGTGGTGTTTATTTTTAACATTAACTAGCATTTAAATGTGCTAGTGTACTACTGATTTTTAAAAATTTATTTATTTGTATTTTATGTACTTTGGTAATTTGACTACATGTATGTCTATGTGAGGGTGTCAGATCCCCTGGGACAGGAGTTAAAAATAGTTAAGAGCTGCCATGTGAGTGCTGGGAATTGAACCCAGGTCCTCTGGTACAGCAGCCAGTGCTATTAACTGCTAAGCCATCTCTCCAGCCCCATGTACTACTGAATTTTAAGAAGAAGGTGTGTGGTGCTGGAGGATGGCTCATTGGTTAGCAGTACATACGGCACTTGCCTTTTTCTCAAATCCTCCATTTCTTAGCTGGAAGAGTTCCCTGTTTCTCTAGGTTCCGTCTTTGGCTCTAAGACTCTGGCTTCCTTCTTTCCCTCCAAGCTGGGCCCTGCTGTCATCTTGTTACTCAGAGTTCAACAGCTCTCCCTCATCTCCCCACTGCCACTTAAAGCCTCATACTTAATGGGGATATGAAATATGACACATTATAGGATTTCTTTTTTTGTGTAAAGAATATTACTAAAAGTTAGCCTATTATAAATTCATAGTTTATGAGTAAGAGTTGCTAAGTCATATTTCCTTGATATGACTTTTTTTAGCAGTGATATGTGAGTCCTGTCAACAGTAGATAATTGAACCCTCTGACCTCAGGTCGGAAAGGTAAGGCCAGGGATGGACTCTGCCTGATTATACACCACATCTCTAACTCAGCGATCCATTTATTTTCACATTTCAAAATCTCTAAAAAGACTGGACTGCAGCTCAGAGGGGAGTGCTCACTCAGCATGAATGAACCCCCACCAGCACTCCAGCTTTGTGAACACCTGCTGTTGGGAACTTAGAATTCAGGGATGGGGCTGAAGACTGTTTGTCAGCTGTTACATGTTCCACAGGTGTGTGTCAGCATCACTGATGTCCTCTCTAGGTGTAGCTTTGAATGCTGTGGTCTGTCTGTTACAAGAAACAGTGTTTCCCAGTAGAACAGATAAGCATTTGTAGCCAAGGAGTGTTGTGATGCTTTGATTGGCTAATACTTATGCTATAGCTTTCATGGTGTGACTTAGTTTATCAGACAGATCAGCTTAAGAAACAGAAATAGGTAGGGGTGTTTAAGCAAAACACTAATTAATAGTGAAACTAGGGGCTTAACAATCTTTGGGATTGTTCTGAGCCAGGCTTTTGAAATATAGACCAATTTGTGAAAAGGGCTGCAACTACTGCCTGATTCGGATGGAGTGGGTCAGGTACACTTGGAGAGGACCCATGTTCAGTTCCCAGAACCCCCACATGGCTCATCACCCAAGCTCCAGAGGATTCTACACTCTATTCTCACCCCTGAGGGTGTGTGCGTGTGCACACTCGCATGTGCGCGCGCGCTCGAGCACACACACACACACACACACACACACAAAATAGAAAACATTACATCTTTTATATATACATTAAATTAGTAAAACATTTTCTTCCTTTTTTTATATGTATGGGTATTTTTCTTACATGTATATATCAGTATCACATGCATGTAATGCCTGAGGAGCCAGAGAGGAGATTAGATCCCCTGGGGCCAGGATTATAGTTGGTTGTGAGCTACCATGTAGGTGCTGGGAATTGAACCCAGATCCTCTGAAGAGCAGCCTGTGCCCTCAACTGCTGAACCGTCTCTCTAGTCCCTAACTAAATCTTACAAACAACCAGAAGTGATATATAGCTGTGATACAGTTATCAAGACTTTCTGGTCCCAGTGAAATAGCCATGAGACAGGATTCAGGGCTGAGTCTCCACGACTTTGCTCACCAGGAAAATGGCTGTGTCTCGTTGACTCATTAATCCCCTTTGTAGCTCACGTGTGTACTTAATCTGTAGCCAGAGACCAGGTTTTAGCTCTGCAGCCGCTGTAAGACTGAAGATATGGTGGGAGGGCTCTGAGGGACTGCTCTGTAGCAGCAGCTTCAGGCTTCACAATGGCTGGTTAAGGATTGGCAGCCGCTTTTCTTCTCATTTTGCATAAGTAAGGTTATAACAACCCCATGAATATGAATAATATTAAATGAAAAATTAGAAGTAAATTAAAGGTTATCTCTCTGAAGTTGCGTTCCCACATAGCATCCCCAGAGCTGAGGCCCTCCTCCACATCACCTATGTGTAAAGGTTTGCAGCACCAGAAAGTAAGTATTTTGCCTCAAAGGTCAACAGGGAGAAGATGGAGTTCCTACTATCTGAGTTGTCTTTATTGCTCACATTAAAAACTCAAGTCTGAGGAGGACAAGCAGGGTGCCCTTGGGAGGTGGAGGCTAGCAGCTCCTGTTGTTCAAGGTCATCCTGGGCTACCAACCTGGACTAGAGACCCTGTTTCAAAATCGAGAAGAACAATAGGAAAAAAAAAATGCTAACTATAACTGAGTATTAAAGTTTTGGTCCTTTTAAAAGCACACAGCTTTTAAATCTATGACTTTTTACTCTATGTCATTTATGGGTTTTTTTGTTTTTTAGCTCTCTGTGGGTTTATTACTAAAAAGCAGAACTAGTGTGCAGAACTCCTTGCACCTCCCAGTACTCTTCACCCAGATTGTTGGAAGCAACTGCGTTCTATGATAGCTTAGTATTTCAGCACATGTTGTTTTCTAAACACAAGGATATGTTCCTGCATGGTTTTGTGTTTTTGTTTTTGTTGTTGTTGTGTTTGAGATAGGGATTGATTTGTTACTAAGGCTGGTATTGAATTCCTGGGCCCAGACTTCCTTTTCTCTTGGCCTGTTGGGAGAAACAGGCACATGTCACCACAGCAAGCTTCACTACTTTTGTTTTGAGACAGTATCTTAGCCAGTGATCTATTGCTGTGAAGAAACACCATGATCTCGGCAAGTTATAAAGGAAAGTATTTAATTGGGGCTGGATTACAGTGTCAGGGATTTAGTTCACTATCATGGCAGGGAGCAGGGCGGGATGCAGGCAGACATGGTGCTGGAGGAGCAGCTGAGAGCTCTGCATCTGAATCCATAGGCAGAGAATGCGAGACTGGGCCTGGCATGGGCATTGAAACTTCAAAACCCACCCCAGTGACACACTTCCTCCAATATGAGCACACCTATACGAACCTGTGGGGCCATTCATATTCAAACCACTACTTTCTGCTCCCTGGTCCCCACAGGCTTGTAGCCATGTCATAATGCAAAATACATTCGTTCCAGTTTCAGAGATCACCATAGTCTTTCAGTCTTAAGACTGCTTCAGAGTTTAATGTGTCTTCTGAGATTCATGGCAATCTCTTCACTGTAATCCCCTGTAAAACCAAAACACAGATCACATACTTCAACATACAATGGTACTGAATATAGTTTTTATGTCTTTAATTCTTCAAATATGTGATGAAGCTGCTGTGTGACAGGCACAGTTTCAGGTACAGGGACACAGGTAAGCAGCATCAGGTTGTGCTCTGATACTGTGTCTGATAGCTTACAGACCAGACAGAACATCACGATGGCAGTATGTCTGTGCCAAGAATTAAAATGAAATAGTGAGAAGGCCAGGAGGCTGCTTGAAGTGGGGTGGTCAGGGGAGGGGCCTCCAGGGAGAAGCTTAGTAAATTCAAACTTGAGTGGCAGTGAGGGAGCCAGCTAGGGAAAGAGCAGTAAAGTGAGATGGTTGGTCTTATCAAAGGTGTTTTTCATGGGTCCTAACAGTGATAAAGATATACAAACCAACATTCATTTGTGTAAGGATCACTACTGCTGAACCTCGTACAGAAAGTGCAAATACCTACCTCTTGTCTTGATAATTCAAATATGTAGGTTTTTAGAACTTTGACATTTTTATACTTGTAATTATTAAACTAATTTCTCACCGTCTGATGTATTCAGGCCAGTGACCATTCTGATTTATGGAACAGCTCATTTCCTACATGATTAGCTGCTCTTGTGGCAGGTTTCTTATGCGTTGTTTTAACGTACTCACTTTTGAATGTTTCAGGCGACAGCATCAGCATCAGGAGGTAGACCGACCTGGACCCTTTTCATACCCATGTGAAAGACCAACCACAAGTTCAGGAAGACTTGGGAACAACCAAGGTATGCTTTCTGTCTATTCACCGGGATTGCTTTACTTGATACCCAAGGTCCTTGTCAATTTTACTTTATATTCTTTTTTTCCTCCTCCTCTTCCTCTTTCTTCTCTTCCTCCTCTTCTTTTTCTTGTTTGTTTGTTTGTTTACTCTTCTTTTTTTTGAGACAGGGTTTCTTTATATCCCCTTGGCTTTCTTGCAACTCACTCTATAGACCGTACATAGAGTCGTAAGGGATCTGCCTGCCTCTGCCTCCCAGCATTAGGACTAAAGATGTGCACTACTACCTGGCTTTTTCTTTTATTTTTTTAAATTTATGTATTTTATGTATTAGTGCTTTGTCTGCATGTATGCCTGCATGCCAGATGAGAGCATCAGATCCCATTATAAATGTTGCTGAGAATTGAACTCAGGACCTGGAAGAGCAACCCATGCTCTTAACCACTGAGCCATCTCTCTAGCCCTCTTTCCTTTCTTCTTTAATTGTATTATATAACTCTTAAACGAATTCTTTTTTATTTTTTTTTTTTGGTTTTTCGAGAAGGGTTTCTATGTGTAGCCCTGGCTATCCTGGAACTCACTCTGTAGATCAGACTGGCCTCAAACTCAGAAATCCGCCTGCCTCTGCCTCCCAAGTGCTGGGATTAAAGGCGTGCGCCACCACTGCCCGGCTCTTAAACAAATTTTTAACATATCAAGTTCCTCTGAACTATAAAGCAAATACACTAGAGCACTTGGTAGATGTTTGGATTTTATTTATTTAATGTAGTTTTTTTTTTTTTTTTTTTTTTTTTTTTTTTTTTTTTTTTTTTTTTTTTTTTTTTTTTTTTTTTTTTTTTTTTTTTTTTTTTTGAGGCAGTTATGTAGCTAGGGCTAGCTTGGAACTCACTGTGTAGCCCTGACTAGCTTCAAATTCATGATCCTCCTGTTTGGGCTTTTTTAGTAATAGCAGTAACAGGCATGCACCACCATGCTCTGGTTGGTTTTAAAATCACACACATAGGTCTTTAACTTCACAGTTGACACATTCTTCAGAAATCCTTCAGAGATGATTCACAGGTAATGAATATTAGTAAGTGGAAAAGAAATTTCCACTAATTTCACCACCTCGTAAAGGAAAACATTACGTTAGTGTAGACCAGGTTACTTACCTGTCCTCTGTGCAATAGCTCTTGAACTCGAGCCAGATATTGCTAGAAGTTGAGTGGAGAAGAAGCCCTGTCTGTCAGAGTACTTGATAGAATCTATGTAGAGCTCTCAGAACGGAACAGCACAAACAATCAAAACCTGGTGAAGGATTGTGGCTGGGAGATGTGTCTTGCTGGAGAGAACATTATACAGAATCCTGTAACTCCAGCTGCAGGTGCCTTTGACACCTCTGCCCAACTTGGGCACCTACAGTCATTGTGCAAATACCCTACATAGATGCCTCTGTCAGAGGAAGCTCACAAAAATGAAGATTTCAGTAAAACTCACAAATTAACAAAACCCCAGTACCCAGGGTTCAGTTGGAAATTACTGTTATGCCAGGAACCATGAAAGAAGGAACCACACGGTCAATTTTAATTAATCGTTGATTTTTGTTTTATTTTGTTCTGTTTTGAGGCAGAGTCTCACTCTGTAGCCCAGACTGGCCGTGAATTCACTATTGTTCCACTTCTGCCTCTTGAGTGCTGAGACTCTAATCATCCACTGCCACACCTGGATCTCACATACACATTTTAGAGCAGAAGAATAACTGACATGTAAGAACTCAGTGAAGGACTCAGCATGGAGATAGCATGTAGAAATCCTTCCCACCAACACAGAAAACTGACCGTAGGCAATGAACAGAGCGCTGGAGGCTTGTGACATTGCAGCTCAACTTCCCCCGCAGGGGCCTCCTACTGGGATGCAGAAGGGCCGGGAAAACAAGCCTGCTGATGTTCTCATCATCTCACCCGCACAGAAACTAGAAACCTGCAAGTGGAATAAGCTGAATGAACTTCAAATTTGTGTAAACCCAAAGAAATACTTACTAGACTTCTGGAAACTGAAGGCACAACCCCTAATCAAAGAAACAATTGTCCCAACAGCAATTTGAAATGGGAGGTGTCTTATGAGTGGGGGAGTGATAATGTGTTTTCAGTGCTAAAAGAAACTTTTTTTTTTTTTTTAAAGTTTTATTTATTTATTTTATGTATGTAAGCACACTATTGCTTTCTTCAGACACACCAGAAGAGGGCATCAGATCCCATTACAGATGGTTGTGAGCCACCATGTGGTTGCTGGGAATCGAACTCAGGACCTCTGGAAGAGCAGTCAGTGCTCTTAACCACTGAGCCATCTCTCCAGCCCTGAAAGAAACATATAAACCCAGGTTTACATATGCAATAATTACATACTGGGATTGAGAAAGAGTTTAAAAATGTCTTTAGCAGTTCTGTCCTTAAAAGCTAAAGACAGGAGTGGCCGTACAGGCCTGACAACCAGATCTGCATCTCGGTCAGCCATCAGTGGATGGGAACAAACACAGAGATGAGTAGCTGGCTCAGAATATGTGGTCCTGAACAGGCTGCGCCGTCAGACCCCTGCCCTTTAGGCCATCAGACCCCTGCCCTTTAGGCCTCAGGGACCTTTGAGGGAAAGGTAGCAGAAAGGTGTTCAGCGCTGGTGGGGTGGGAACGCCAGGGAGCCTGCCTTTCAGACAACAGAGCTGATGCACATGGGAGCTCCTAAGATGGTGGCAGCGTGCTCAGGCTTAAGCCGTAGGGGGCTCACCACTGAGAGGGGAAAGGGAGTGAACGCCATCTCCCATACCTAACTCAGAAGCTATCTCCAATTGCCAAACCTGACAATCCAACATCAAAACCCACATGCTGGAAGAGGGCACTAGCTCTGTCTGTCCTCCATATATGTCATGGCACACAGTGCCCACAGATTTACACACAATTAAAGTCTTTTGTAAAAAAAAAAAAAAAAGAAACTAGTATTCAAGTAGAAATACATTTGCTAAGAGTTTGCTTTTTTTTCTTCATCTTGGACAGGTTTCATGTAGCTTGGGCTGGCTTCAAATGTTCTATAGTCAAGGACAACCTTGAATTCTGATTCTCCTGCCTCCATCACTTAAGTGCTAGGATTACAAGAGTGTGCCTTCATTCCCAGTGTTATGCCATGCTAGGGATTGAACCCCAGAGCCTTGTACATGCTAGGCAAGCATCCTGCCAACTTAGCTACACCTCTAGTTCAAAAGTGTGCCTTGTGATAGGTGAGGGTCTTACAGAAACTGTTCTGAGGACTTTGTTTTCCTTCCCAGCAGGCGATGCGATGAGTGAAGAGGACGTGCTTCGGGCAGCTGTGACCATGTCTTTAGAAAGTGCTAAAGACAATTTGAAAGCAGAAAGAAAAAAATAGTACCTTTAAAAAATCATTTTGCTACTGATACTTTGTAACATTGTCTGCGTGATTACAGTGTAAGGTCCACTTTGGCAGTGTGTTCACCAGAAGAGATAAAGGCACTGCGGTGGTTTGTAAGCAGAAAGGCAGAAACGTGTCATAGGAGTAAGGAACGATGGAGATACTAGCCAAAGAGGCAGTCAGCAATGAAAGGAACTTAAGGCAGTTTTCTAAATGTCCCTTCTTGGTTTTCAAATGTGCAATATATGACTGAAATTACGGAATTTTTCTTGGCTCTTTTGGACCAACTGACCAATTAGCTCTTGCCACAGAACTTGATCCTGTAGTGTTTCTTTCTCTCTGCACTGGAGGCGGCTTGGCTCACTTGAGCCTTTACTTCATTTCAGACCAACCCTTTGTGAAATGCCTTTTGTATGTCTTGTTACGGAAAGATCACTCTGTCTTCTCTTATCTATGCAGGGCCCGTGGATGCTTCCTGGTGTTATTTTCTCTGATTTTGGTTATTCTCTCGCAACTTTGATGTGGTGATCCGTTGCTTTGAAAGCTTTTTTAGTGGGATCCTTGTTTCTTAATTCTGGTGCATTCCTCTACTCTGAAGTCAGCTCTGCTCTTCTGAATGAGCTGAGGTTTCTGTGAGCATGTGAGCATGTGCTTTCTAGATGCCCTGTGGAGGATTTTAGTTGTGTCTTGGCTGACTTCTGTAATCCTTCCTGTACCTTATTTCCTTTCTTTTCCAGTTGAGAAAAGGAGAGGCAGAGGATGCAAATGTATTTCCTTCTACTTAACATGCACCATGAATGTACCACAGGAGAAACTCGCCCTTCAGTCTTGGTGGTGGGTTTATTCTAGTTTTTCTTCTGTGATAGGAACTTTGTGTTCTATTTACGATTAAGTCCTGGAAGATAGATGCCTGCTTCACTTTTAAAATTTTTTTAAATTTTTTTTTTTATTTTAGTAGAAAATAGGCTGCTAGGATGATGGTCTAGAATCTGAAAGTAATTTACTAATGAAAATATATTTAAATATACTGTGGATTGACCCTTGCAATCATGTTTAAATTGCTTAAGAATTACAGAAGTCAAAATGCTTAAAGGTGTTTGTAAATAAGAAAGTCCTTAGTTTGGTGAACCTTAAACAGGATGCACAGCTGGTCTTCCTGGGTCAGTACTTGGTAAGATCTGGGTGGGAATTAACTGCGTGTCTCTGTCGTGGGTGTCATAGACCCCGATGTCTGCTTTCCCCTCCCTTCCCTTTTTGAAGCCCCCTTTAATGTTGACTTGTACATAGGTAAAGTCCAAGAAGAAATTTTAACCAACAGCTTAGGAAGGTGAAGCATGCTACATTGCTCTACTGGTGTGTGTTCTGCACACGTTTTTATCAGGGAAAGTTTTTGATGTAGGATTTATTGCTGTTTAACTGAAAAAGATACAAATATTTTTATTTATGATTATGAAATAGCTTTTTCTTGATAGGATGGATTGTTTTGTTTGGTGTGCTAGGGATTGAACCCAAGGCCTCCTGTGTGCTAGGCAAGCACTCTACCTCTGAGCTGTATCCCCAGATACAAAACAGGTGTTTCTTTGTTTTTTTGTTCTTTTTTTTTCTTAGCCATTTCGTGCCAATTACAATTTTTTTAATTTGCTTCATGAAAAATTAGGCAGTCCTATTTTAAAATCAATGAAGTTTTCTTTTAGTAATTGCAAAGGTTCAGAAGACTTGTGCAGCTGTAGCGTGTTAGAGTTAGGACTTTGCTTACAGTTGATTGTTATACTGAAGTATGTAACTACTCCAAGTGTGCCAGTCACATGTCTAGACATTGGCCCTTTACCCTTTGAAAGTCACATTAAACTTTCCATATGTTTAGATTGATGTGCTGCCTGATAGAAAATTGAGGAAGCCAGTATGCATTCAGTTTTAACTTCAGAGTTTATAAAGCGTTCATATAATACACCCTGCTTAAATCACGTATGAAACGCAGCATGTTAATCTTCTATTAGAGAAACAGCGTACACTGAATATATTTGAGTGCATTCTTTTTAGTTTGTTATAAATTAGAGTATTTGTCCAGGCAAATCCAAAATCACCATTGAACTGCCATCCCCTTTGGATTTTCCTAGGCTTACCTAAACATTTAGATTTCATTATTGATGAGTAGCCAGTATGAAAAGATGCCAGTGCTTATTATAACCACAGTATCCAAAGTGTAAGAGTTGTATGGCACTCTAATTCATACACCAGGAGCTGCTGTTTTTCTAGTCCTGCAGGTCAGACAAGGGCAAGGGAACCCTCCGCCACAGTTGTGTTATGGACTTGACTGACATTTCCAGTCTGTTTTTACCAATTGGAATACTTTAATGTTTAATATTTAAACTACTGATATCATTTTTCTAATGTGTAACTTGTCCACAGATAAAATATGTACAGCTGTGATGCTAGTGTTATAACCAGGTGTAAGAACACTTTGGAAGGCCAGGCATGGTGTTGAATGCCTTTAATCCCTATACTTGGGAATCAGAGGCAGACAGATTTCTCTTTGAGTTCAAGGCCAGCCTGGTCTCCATAGTAACTTCCAAACTTGCTGGAGCTGCACAATAAGACTCTGTCTTTAAAAAAAACAAAAAAACAAAAAACCTTTGGAAAGACCACTTTCATATTTTGGGATGTCATGAGCTTATCTATGTTTCAAAAATTCAGAATAGCTGTCCTTTGGCCCAAACCATAAGTCTACGCCCCCAAAGACAGTACTATGCAAACACTTCGCTGATTTAAATTGTTTGATACAGTCAGTGCAGGTGAACTCTGTGGTAAAGTTTTAAACCTTCGCCAAATAATTTACACTTCACAGACTATCTGAAGTGGTGCTTTTTTTTTTCCCTGAAAACTTGATTTTTCTTGATGAAGCCAAAGTTAATGAGGATGAATTCTCAAACAGAGTAGTCTGCATTGTTTTATTTAATATCAGGTTGAGTGAAATCAGTTTTATTCATGTCAGAGTCTAAAGCACACATTTTGAATACCTGCATGTTTGGTATTATTTAAATCATGCCAGTGCCAAGAGTTACTAAATTCTTAGAACTGGGCCTGTGCCCTGCGTAAGTCCAAATTGGGCAGTGCAGGACTCAGATGTGCTACCTGAGAGTCTTAAGCTGGGGAACCCGGATGCTTTAAGTTAGTAAGAGGTTTCCGTTAATATTGAAACCTCCAGATCCAAGCTATGGTAGGCAGTGCGGTTACACTCAGTGGTAGAGCAGTTACCTAGTGGCCCAGGCCTTGGGCTCAGTCTCTAACACTGCGAAAGGACAACAGAGGCTCACAATGCAGTCTGCATTTAGAGAGGTGTTAAAGGAAGTGCTATCAAAGTGAACTGTTTGCTGTAATTTAGTCCTAACATGTATAGAGCTATGATATGTGACCTTAATTAAGAAAAACCGGATTGGATCAGCTAATCAGTAGTGTAGATAATTTTTTTTGTGTGTTTTTCATATTTAAAATGAAAACTCTCCTAATTTGTTAATTAAAGAAACAGATTGGTTTTGTATTTTTTCAAAGTTTTATATATAATAAAAATGTTTTGTTGTAGTCTTTCATGAATGAAAAGGATATTGATTTTTTTTTTAATTTGAGGAAACTTTTTTTGTGTGTGTATGTGTGTACCTAAAATGGCCTGTCATTTTAAGAATTAGCACAAAAAAAGTAGTTCCTACATTTATGGAGGTTTAATAGTACCAGTACACATTTTAAGTGCAGTCCTAGGTGAGGCAGTAGTGAGAAGTGAGTGGGAAATAGGTAGGTAGGTGGGACTCACTTGTCTCTTGAGTACTTTAAAGGTGGTATGTTTCCTGGAATTTTTTTAATGATTTTTTTTTCCCAAGGAAGACAGACATTTGCAATGTGATTATCTAATTTCTACAACACTGGACTAATAGGAATAACTTTTTTTTTTTTTTTTTTTAAAAATGACTGTTCTGTATAAATAAAATATATGAAACTCAAGTGCAAAAGCCTTGAAATAAAAGGCATTGTCTTCTGGTCAACGTGACGCACTGTGGCCAAGCAGTTCCCTCAGGACCCAACTCTGCAACCCTTCCTCCTGTGCCTCAAGTGTCTGCTGCCACTCCACAGGTCTTCCGTCTGTCTGCTCCTTTGAAAGCTGGGCTTCCAAAGCACTGTTGAACACTGAGGGTTCTGTTGATGTGGATGTTAATGAGTTGTATTTTAAATATCAGAGATTATTAAATAAAGAGAATGATTTTCTATTAATCTTCCTGTCTTTATTGCTACTTCATAACCTTGCTATTCAAAGTCTGGTGGGAGGCAAGCTATATATCTGTCTCTTGGAAGCATTTCCTAAATGTATTTTCAGGCCTCATTCAGACCCACTGTCCCAGGACCTTGGAGCTGGAACTTGGAGAAGCACTGTCTGTGGAGTCGCTTGTTTTACACAGCTGCAGCGATATAGGGCAGGGAGCCCTCACAGATTTCTATCAGAATATATTGTCAACTGATCCCAGATACATAAGCCTTCCTCAGTTTTCTTTTCATTGCTTAAGACTGAACCCAATGACCTTTATACCTGTACCCTCTCCTCAGATCTTTTCCAAAAATAGAATTCCACATTATTCTTGAAATCTGGTTTTAAATATTTGTTCACTGTTGTTAACCTCGAGAGACAAAGCACATTAATAACTTGTTTTTGTTCTTTTGAGACATTGTCTATATAGCCTTGGTTGACCTGGAGCATTTGGGATCTTCTGCTTTCAACTCCTGAGTGCTGGGTTTGCAGGTATGCACTGCTATTCTTGGCTAACATTTTTTTTTTTTTTTTCTCTTGAGATCATTCTCTGCCCTGTGCCAAGGACCTTAGCCACCCTTTGTCTCTCAGATCAGTCACCACAGAGAAATTCATGTAGTATTCACTGAACAATCTGGGTGCTTACTGTGGACTATTCATTGTTTAGGTTCTTAGAAACAGCCATGGGTAATACTAATCATTCAGACTATGAATGATCTCAAGGCCTGTTCTGTGACGGGTGTGTTTAGTACATTACATGGCTCAGTAGCAATGAGCAAGGTCTACCAAATCTATTAGTTGCCTTGCTTGCCACTGTAACAAAATGCCTGACCAGAGATGACTTAGGAGTGGTCAGTTTGGGTACAGTTTCCGAGGGTACAGGCCATCATGGCAGGGAAAGCCTACCTAAAGCTACCATATCCTCCATCTTGGTAGATCAGGACTAGACTGGTATGGAGGCTGGGCTGTATGTAACCTTTCAAGTCCTGCCCCTGGTCCTGCAGCTAGGCCTCATCTCTAAAGGGTTCCATAACCTCCTCCCTAGTCAACACTGCCAGCTAGGATCAAGCATTCAAACAATACTCCAGTAAGGACATCTCAAACCACGCCAAATTATGCACTGATGACTTCTCATTCATTATGATAAAAATAACACTGTATTTAGAACCTAGAAGGAAAGAGAGTAGGGACATAGGAAATACAAAAACATCCATTTTTCATGGGAGAAATGGGTAGTATATATAGTATTCATGAGAAAATACTTGGAGTTGTGGGTAGCTCATGTCTATTCTAGCACTCAGAAGGCAGAGACAGGTAGATCTCTAGAGTGTGAGGCCAGCCTGGTTTATGTAGCAAGTTCAGGCAACCTGGTGAGGTGGGGGTGGGGCAGATGATAGTATTTTTCTGAGGTATGGTGCTTCTTTCTGATGTGATGGACTTAACTGTGCTGTGTTGGTCTTGCTACTTCCTGAGTGATGATCAGGATGCTCGGCTCAGGCTAGCTATTAGGGGTGTTTGGTAGGAAAAGTTGTCCATGATGGTGATTTTTTTTTTTTTAAAGCAAAATGCAAAGAATTTATTGTCTTCATATGCAAACATATATAATACATAACCCCACATTTATTTTTATATATATAATGGTTAAACTTCAAATAAAGCATTTAATTACTAATCTCCTTTAAGGGGTGGTAATCAAGAAAATAGGTAAGAAACAATGCCCTGTGCTAATATTGTATTTGTACATAAGTTTTAGTTCTAATTGTATCTTATATTTGTTTGCTCTCTTGTCTCTTCTACTAAACCTCTTGTCTCTTCTACTAAGGCCTATGGTTTTATAGGCCTTAAAGATCAAATGAAAGCCTTACTTGTAGGCAGGCCTGCAACACAGGAGATGCTTAAATACATGTTGGATGATCTAATGAACAAGTCACAGGAATGATGGTTTGCAAACCCAGGGTGAGAGTTCATCTGTCTGGAAAGACAGTTCCTGTTGAACACTTGTTTCCAATTCAAGGAGTCAGAATTGCAGGGCCTGGAAACATCACATTCTCACCCCAAGCCCCAAGTCGTCGTCCTTCCTCCCAGGAAGCTTTGGGAGAAAGGGAGTTGGGGACAGCAGATGCTCATGACACTCCCATTCCTGAGTTAATTATGCCTATGGGAAGTTCCCAAAGAAAGCAGATGACTGACTGCTCGCCTCTCTCCTCTCTAGCCTTTATAGTTTCTAATTTGGGTCATTTATATCGGGACCACCAGGACCATAGTTATTCAAGTCATCACTAAACTGCAAAAAGCCACAACCAAAATTACTTTCCAGGTGAGAAATGGCTGAAGTCCAAAGACTATACTCTCACTGATAGAATTGATGGTTAGTCTTAAACATCTACTTGACTGCCTAGGAAGAGGGAACCTCAATTGAAGAATTCCCTCAAACAGAGTGGCCCGTGGACATGTCTGTTGGGGACCTTTTTTTTTTATGCAGAAATATCAGCTTCCTTATTGTGGGTGGTACCATCCCTAGGCAGGTGGGCCTGTACCATACAAAGGTAGCTGATTATGAACCTGGATGTGAGCTTGTAAGCAGCATTCCTCCATGATGTCTGCTTCAGTTCTTGGCTTGAGTTACTGCCCAGACTTTCCTCAGTGATAGATTGTGACCTGAGAGTTGTAAGATGAAATAAACCCTTTTTCCTCCTCCAACTTGCTTTTGGCATAGTACTTATCACAGCAACAGAAAAGCAATCTAGAACAGTATTTTAAACTCAGATTTTATCAAGTGCATGTTTTTAAACTTACTAGAAAAAACCCAAGCATCTATAAAAACAAGACTAGTATGACTAACAACTGTATACTCACCTGATTTCAATAATGACTAATTTCTGACAACTTAGTTTTTGAGACAACATCTCATCATGTTACTCTGGCTGACTTTGAGCTTGTTCTGTGGACAAGACTGGCCTGGCGCTCACAGAGGTCCACCTGCCTCCTGAGTGCTAGGACTAAAGGCATGCACCATTATGTCTGGGCTCTGACAATTTTTTTAATTCATGTATGTTCACGTTTGTGTGTGTGTGTGTGTGGTGCATGTATGTGTGTTCATTTGGAGGTCGGAAGACAACTTCAGGTGTTATCTTCAGGAAAGCCATACTTTTTGAGATAGCTTATCTCACTGACCTAGTTAGAGTTCACCAGTTAGGTTAGCCTAACTTCTGTCTCTCCAGCAGTGTGGCACACACATGTGCTACCATGACTTACTTTTTTATGTGGATCTGATAATCAAACTCAGGTCCTCATGTCTGTGAAGCAAGCATGCTGATTAGCAGCTGTCTCTTCAGCCTAGTGTTTGACAGCTCTCCTCTCATGTTCTCTCTTCCTATTTTTCTGGAAGTACATTCACAATGGCATACCGTGCTACTTAGCATGGTATGACATTAAGGATCTTGGGCTATAAAACTCCCTTTGAAGGAGGTTTTAGAATAGGGGTTCTCAACCTGTGGGTTGGAACATCACATATCCTGCATAGCAGATACTTACATTTCGGTTCTAGCCAGTTTCATAACAGGAGCAAAGTGACAGTTATGAAGTAGCAACGAAATAATTTTATGGTTGAGGGTCAGCACAACATGAGGAACTGTTGCAGCATTAAGAAGGTTGAGAACCACTTATTTAGACGTTAGAACAAATGTTATCATTTGTTCTAATAAATGGTGCAGAAGCTTACATTTGCATTTTCTTCATTAATTCCATTGATTTTGTAGCACATTGTGAATTTATGGATGTGTGTTTACTGCTTTAGAAGTGATGAGGCCTGGAGAACGGAGCTGAAAAATGAGGCAGACTAAAATCTCAATGCAATAGAAAACTTTATTCAGATCTTCAGACATCGTACTATGAAGATTAAGAGGAGGCACATGAGCAAAGTGTACAATCACAAGGGCAAACCTCATGCAAGAAAATGTGTTTTTCTCTTATTTTAATTTTATTTATTTTATGCATATGAGTACACTGTAGCTGTCCTCAGACACACCAGAAGAGGGCATCAGATCCCATTACAGATGGTTGTGAGCCACCATGTGGTTGCTGGGAATTGAACTCAGGACCTCTGTAAGCAGTCAGTGCTCTTAACCGCAGAGCCATCTCTCCAGCCCTGTGTTTTTCTCATAGAGGCTTATAAACAAATACCAACAGCCAGTTGCAATGAATAATCTGAAGTAAATTCACTCTACGCACTACACCTAGGAAGGACCCACAAGCACATTCCAGTTCAGTGGTTTTGAGCAAACTGAGGTCATGTAAATGTCCCTCATTTCCTCAGATGAAAGGATGAGATGAGAGTCTTAACCAGGCTAGGAGAACACAGGGCTTGGCTAGCCAAGAGTGTTTCTTTGTCTTTTCTAACTAACCCTAGGCTTAGGCCTGGAAGCTGCTAGCCTATGCATACAATCTGATTTTCCAAGCTAACTGATTCAATCTTCTCTTGGCTTCTGACTGAATTGCTCTGCTTGGCCTCATACTTAAACTTTGGCAGTATGTTCTAATCTTTTGGCTCCTCCTCATTCTCTCCTTCTGTCATCACCTGTGTCTCTGTAAAACTCCTCTGATAAAATTGCCATACACATCTCTCTGTCTCTGTCTCCCTGTCTCAGTCTCTGTGTCTCTGTCTCTGACTCATTCTGTCAGATCTTTCTCTGATTTGTCACATTGTCTGCCCCTTAATTAGACATCACTTTCAAACAAGGCTGCTTCCTTCTACAGACTAGCCTTACCTTCATTATTGGGGATTAGAGGGTGTGTCTGTATTCCAGCCAGACTATACTGTAATCCAGGGATTGCCTGTATTCTGGCTGGTTCCTGTAGACTTAGAAGATCTTTGGATGTGATCCCTTGCCAGAGCAGCTGTGGTGCTGGATTAGAATTCTCCTATAAGGTCACAAGATTCTTGTCTTGTTTTAGAGTTTTCTCACAAGCACTCAGAATTCTCACAGGATTCCATTCTTGGACCATGTTCTAGCAGACGTGGAGCTCTAGAGCATTTATACCTACGGAAAGATGAGATTACAGTTGCTAAGCTTTTCAGTCATCCATGAACTCAACTAAGTTCATGTCACTCATCATCCTAGACTGAATAAAAGCCAGAGTCCTGTTATTGGCCTCCTGGGCCCTTGTGACTCAACTTTGTCATACTTTCTGGGTCCTTACTTACAAATCTTTCCCCAATCCTTTCTGCTCAAACCATCCTTGCCTTCTTATAAATTCTCAAAATTGCCAGGGTCTTCCAGTCTAAGGGACTTTATATTCAGTTATATCTTACTGTCTAGACTCCTCCCCACCTCCATATAGCTGTGTATCTCACTTGCTCAAGTCTCTATTATTGTGGAGGCCTCAACCATCTTCTACATTACCAGTGCTCCGCTTACCATATCATCTTACCCTTACCTTACCATGTTTTCCTTTCTCCCTAACATTCCCTAGTGCCCAGAATTAACAGTAGATGTGATAATTATTTGAAGATTACATATACTACATTTAAAAACATTGTACTGGGCATGATGGTACATACTTGTAATTCAGTACTCATGAGGTAGAAGCAGAAGGGTCATCAGTTCGAAGCCAATCTGGGTTATAGGAGATCCTGTCTCAAACAAGGGCTGAGAATGTGACTAAGCCTATATGCCTAGCATGTACAAGTCTCTGGATTTGATTTTTAGCACCGAAAATTCTCCATCAAGTCAAGCTGAAAATGTAGTTCACCAACCCCACCACCACTGACAATGTTCTGGCCTGCTGCTTCTCTTGGGTGTGTCTTTTCTCCATTTTCTTGCTTTCCTTACTACCCAATTGTCTCTATCCAATTCCTTGTTCTGGGACACAGAAGCTGAAAACCCCTCAGAGGCAACCCCAAAACGCAAACATATCTGGTGAAAATTGTTCAAATTTCATGGAGAGTAATTTGGGAGGGGGTCATCGGATTCCACATACTGGTAGTATTCCCAGTGCTCCTTTAAGTACATAGTAACTGAAAACAAACACCAAAACAAGTGTTTTCTGCCCGGATACTTGAATTGCAATCCACTTTCCCAGCTGTGTAGCCTCGTTTCCAACCCTCTGTCTGGCATGACTCTTATTATCCGCAGAAGCTGGATAATAGAGTAATGCGGATGGATTGAGGTCACTTCCCTGTGGGGGTGGGACGACCCTATCGAATTCTAGCGATGCAATAGTTCCTGTGCACAGGATTAGAAGGCGGCTGTCAAGGGTTGCTTCCTCTTTTTTTTCTTTTCTTTTCTTTTTTTTTTTTTTTTTGGTTTTTCGAGACAGGGTTTCTCTGTATAGCTCTGGCTGTTCTGGCACTCACTCTGTAGACCAGGCTGGCCTCGAACTCAGAAATTCGCCTGTCTCTGCCTCCCAAGTGCTGGGATTAAAGAAAGGCGTGCGCCACCACTGCCCGGCGAGTTGCTTCCTTTTACAAACAAAAGCAGCTGCGCAGGTGGAAAGGGCCACCGCCGCCACCACTGCCTATTCTGTCTCCACCGAACGCGGAAGCGACCGGTCTGGCTAGCCCATACTTGGTCCTCCACGATCCCACTGTCCTTCACGCCCGGGACGCATCTGGCAGCAGCCCTTCTACGCCAACGCGGAGCTTCTCTATGGTCGCTGCCGCTTTCCCGGCGGTGTCATGGCGGCCGGCGTTGAGTTGGCAGGACTGGCTCACGAAACTGAGGAAAGTCAGTAAAGCTGAGAAAAAAGTGGTGCAGCCGCAAGGCGGGAAGCCGTGGGAATGAGCAGTGTCCCCGCGGGGGCCACGGTGTCCACAGCGGCGAGCCCTTGGTGAAGCTCCAGGCCGGGCCTCAGCTTTCTGACGCGGCCGTTGGTGGGAGAGTCGTGTCCTGCGAGTCCTCAGCGTCTGGATCCGCACCAGCTTCGGCGTCCAGGGACTTTTGGAGCGGTCGTGTCCACCCGCAGCGATGTCGTCCTGGCTCGGGGGCCTCGGCTCCGGTTTGGGCCAGTCTCTGGGTCAAGTAGGGGGCAGCCTGGCTTCCCTCACTGGCCAGATTTCAAACTTCACGAAGGATATGCTGATGGAGGGCACGGAGGATGTACCAGGTAACAGCTGGAGCGAGGGCGGTGGGACTCGGCTGAGACCCTAAGAAAGTCCACTTGGTTCCGGGTCCGGTCCATCGGCAGACGCGGACGGGTTCCGAAGGCGTCACTCCACACTTTTTTCTTTGCTCTCCTCCCTTTACCTCCGCAGCCGCTTCAGGACCACGGTGTAGAATTCTGGTCCTCCTCCCCCCTATTGAATACGCTGGATAGCTCAGGAAAGTGGAACTGCTTCTTTTATGCGGAATAGGGTCTTATTTGGGCGGTCCATGCCTATTACTTAATTTGCCCATAGTTTGGGGGCTGATCCTATTTTGATCCTGTTCCTTTAGTATGACAACTAAAGTATGGCAATTGTTTTTTTTTTTTTTCTCCCTAAATACTTTGTAACATTAATTACTCACAACTAAACGTTTGGTGACTCTTGTCCTGTCTTTAGCATGTTGTTAGGACAATAGGACTGTTTTTCTATTCAATTGTTTTCCAATTTTGCCCATCTTGAAGACGCTTTGCAGCTGAAAACGTATTTTTGTGTAGGATTGCACATTTCTACCATATTTTGGCAGAACCTTATCTTTTGAGTATTCTTCCCTACCTTTACTCACTTTAAAACTTTAAAAAATTATTATTATTGTGGTGTGTGTGTGGGTGTGTGTGTATATGATGTTTATGTACCATGAGTGGCTGTACCACATCGCCCATGTGTGGAGGTCAGAAGACAACTTTGTGGAGTTCTCTTCCCACCTTTAGGTGGAATTTGGGGATGGATCTTTTTACTTTGCTTGAACTACAAGCACCTGCACTCACTGACTGATTCTTTTGGCCAGGCTCCTTCCCTTATTTTTGAAGTCATCATCATGCTATCCTAATGAATAGTGACCAGAATTAGATTGTAATCAGTGGTTAGGTTAATTACTGTCTGATTTCTTGACGTTTCTTCGAGCAGTTGGGTTTTTAAAAGTTTTAATCAAGAGGGGAGATCCAACTGCTCAGAGCATGGGCTGCCCTCCCAGAGAACCCAGGTTCGATTCTCAGTGCCCAGTGGCAGCTCACAACTCTGTAACTTCATTCTGTTTTTAGAAAATCTGATGTCACCTTTAGGCCTCAGCAGGTACTAGGCACCCAAATTGTGTACAGACATACATGCAGACAAAATACCCATACTCATAAAATTATTTATATATATATATATTTATTTATAATTTAAAGTTTTATTCAAGGTTTGCCATGCAGCTCGGGGTGACCTGGAGCTGACAGTCTTCCTGCCTCTGCCTCCCAGTGCTGGCATTACAGGTGTGTACCACCATGGTAGGACAGTCTTATTTCTTTATAAATGAACAACTTACTGTTCTGATTTAATCTATGAGAAAGACTAGCTAGAGCTTGAACCCAGGGCCTCATGCATGGTAAGCACACTCCACTGAATTATACTCCCAACTCCCGGTTTTCTTTTCATCATGGTTTAATAGCCGTGTGTATTGGCTAGAAATAGAGTAAAATGGTTTGATAGAAAAAGTCCTCATATTTAGAAGGAAAACTGGATCACTACCCAAACCCATCTTACTGCTTGGGTTTCTGTTGACTGGAAGGTTCATGACTTGGGACAATGAGAACAAAAGGCCTTCCTATGTCCAGTAAAGGGCCATGGGACTTTAAAGGCAGAAAAAGGCTGATAGCTGTGGGAAAGACTAGATTCTCACTGTATTATAGATAGGAACTATCTGATATTTCTTAGACCTGAATCTGGAAAACATAGAGTTCATTCTGTACTGCTCACCAGAGCTTCCTGTACTCTGCAGCAAATAGAACCCTTTCTTTCTCTCTCTCTCTGTCTCTCTGTCTCTCTGTCTCTCTGTCTCTCTGTCTCCTTCTTTCCTTCTTTCTTGTCTTATCTGTAGCCCGGGCTGGCCTGGCACTTGCAGTATAGCCCAAGGTTGACCCCAAATAGCATTTCTTTTGCCCACCTTCATATAGTATCAATTTTGGCCTTGTTTGTTTTGTTTTTTGAACTTTGTAGCCATGCTGGCCCAGAATTTGTAGATCTGCGGGCATCTGCCTTCCCAGTGCTAGGATCAGGGTACAGAGGACCAAGCCTGGCTTATAGTCTCAGCTTTAGTGATTTGGGTAGCTGAACTAGAAATCTTTGTCATCTTTGTTTTGTATCTTTCTTGTTGTCTAACTTCAAATTGACCACTGAACTTGCTGATCTTGTGTCACAGTTGTCCTTTTTCCCTGTTACCACCACTCCAGCTCAGATCCCCAGCCTTTCCCAGCTTTCCTCTCTTTGGGTCTGCTTCTTCATTCATTTTCTCTTGTACTGCCAGTCTAAAAATAAATTTGCTTTAAAATTTCTTAACTTACAGGAAAAAAGCCAAGCTTATTTTGGGAGGTCGAAGACCTGTTCCCTCTAGACTCAAACTGTCTTTTCTGGGTGTCTCACCAGTCTCTATGCCTGCTATTCTACATGTACAAGTGGTTCTGCCACACAGAACTCTGCTCGGGTTTTCCACCACTCCAAGCCTCTCCATGAAGAGTCTTTACTTCCTCCTTTACCCTCCTTTGCCTAGAAAACAGTTTTTTTTTTTTTTTTTTAAATAACCCTGCTCATGCTTCAGAGACTATGTGAAAGTGTTCTGACCCCACACGGGGTGAGTTGGTTGCCAGTGTTTTGTATTCTAACAGCTTTAGCACTGATGATATTGAGTGATAATTTGACTTTTTCTTTGATGTATACGGAGGGGTGTCTTAGTTACTTTTCTGTTGCTATAACAAAATGCTATGACCAAGGCAACTTATGAAAGAAAGTATTTAATCTGGGGGCTCGTGGTTCCAGATGTTTAGAGTCTATGAACATCAGGGCAGGGAGCATGGTAGCAGGCAGTCGTGTGCTGCTGGAGCAGTAGCTGAGAGCTTATATCTGGTCCACAAGCACCAGGTAGAAGGAAGGAGAGCTAACTGGGAATGGTATGGGCTTTTGAAACCTCCAAGCTTGCCTGGAGTACCATACCTTCTCCAACAAAGCCACACCTCCTAATCCTTCCCAGACAGTTCCACTACCTGCTGACCAAATATTAAAATATATGAACCTATGGAGACCATTCTTTTTGTTTGTTGTTTTGTCTCTGTAGATTTGGCTGGTTTGTTTGTGTGTGTGTGTGTGTGTGTGTGCGCGCGCGTGCGCGTGCATGTGCTCGTGCACATGCGTGTATATATCACATGTGTGTGCCAATACCCTCGGAGGTCAGAAGAGGGTATTAGACATCTGGAATTGGAGTTATGTGTGATTGTGAGTTGCCAGATGTGGGTGCTGGGAACAGAACTCAGGGCCTCTGGAAGAACAGCTAGAGGTCTTAATTTCTGAGCTATCTCTCTAGCTTGGGCCTTTTGTTTACTAGTCAAGTCAGGACTATATAGCTCTATCTCCTACCCTGTTTTTACATTGTTCAGATGTAGAAATGGAAAAATACCAGTACACAAAGGAAAAAGAATGTAACTCTGTAGATGATAATTTCCAGCAAGATTAGTGGTATTTTGGCATTGCTGGGCCCTGACTCTATTTACTAACTTATTTATTTTTAATTTTTATCCACTTACTTATTTGAGCCAGGCATTTAGTCTATAGTTCAGGCTGGCTTCCATCTCAAATCCTCCTACTTCTGTCTCTTAAGTGTTGGGATTCTACCCCAGACAGCTTTGAGTATTCACTCATTCATTCTTTCATTCTTTGGTAGTGGGGATTAAGTCAGGACTTTGCACACTCGAGGAGGATATTGTACCATCTGAACTGCATCTTTCAGTCCTTTGACTACTTTAAATGAAAACAAGTAAAGTCAGAATGAGTTAATCCTCATTTTTTAAAAAAATTCTTTATTGTGTATGTGTGCATGAGCATAAGTGAGAGACAGAGAGAGGAGGAGAGGAAGAGAGAGACAAGGAGAGAGAGAGGAGAGAGAGAGAGAGAGAGAGGAGAGAGAGAGAGAGAGAGAGAGAGAGATGAGAGCGAGCACTGGTATGCACGGAGCTTGGAGGACAACTTTTCGGGAGTCAGTTCTCTCCTGCCTGTTTTTTAATCTGCACTGTATAAGTGAGCTTCTGTCAGTGTCCCCCGCCCCCAATCTTGACACAGGAGTGTTGGGATGACAGATTTTAGGTACCTTATCTGGCTTTTCATGTAGATTTTAGGGATTGGCATAAGGAGTTAGACTTGGTAACAAGTACCTTTATTTACAGACATCTTTCTGGCCCCTCATCCCTATTTTTAATAAATTTCATTTGCATTACTTTAAGTATTCTCAGAATATTTTTGTGTTTTAATTATAGGTTCTTAATTATTTGGTAGTCTTGGGACTACCAAAGGTGAGAGTAAAGTGTAAGCTCCAGTTGAGTAATTTTCATCTAAAGTTACAACATAAGCCAAAAGAGAAGTTTATTAACAATGTCACAGGGTAAATGGAGACTTCTAAGGCATAGGAGAGAGGAAGATGGAGGGCCCATTGTACTGTAGTGGGTGGCACCCGCAGTGGGAAGTCCTGGTAAAGATGGAATGACACATCTTCTGGATAAGCTCTTTTCAGCCCAGCATTCTGTGTAAACTCAGTGAAGTGTATGTCCCTTAAGATGCCTCTTTGCCTCTTGAGGATTGGGAATACAGCTCAGAGAGGGGCACTTGACTAACAGAGACGTGGCCTAGGATTCAGTCCCCTAGTACCAGTACCACCACCACAAGACAACTGCTTATTACTCCATATGGTGTTAATTGACAATTCAGCATATACTGTTTGTTTTGTAGCAGATTTACCCAATTCCGGGAGAGAGGAAAATGAAGCTACTCATTCAGTCTTAAGATCAGAGGTAAGGACAATTAAAGACAGTTGTCAAACTCAAGTTTCCTCTTTTGAAACCATGAAAATTATTGAAACTTCCAGTATTTTTAAATGCACTGTCTGACCTTTTGACCTTTCCTGTTCTTAGGGTTAAATTTTGATCCTATCTTTTACAAATGCCCCTAAGTGAGGAATGTGTGTGTGGTTGCCACAGTTGGTTCTTTCGTAGTCTCATTTCCACTTCTGCCTACTGGAAATAGGAAAACTGCCAGATGTAGAAATAGTCCTGGTAAAAATTTATCATTGATATTGCCCAGACATGTGTTACATTGAAGTACATTTATTTGCTTGTATTTATTATCTGTTTTGTTTGGCTTTGCTTTTTGAGCTAAGGTTTTCCACGTAGCTCAGCCTGGCCTCGAACAGATGATTCTTTTGCCTTAGCCTCCTGAGTTCTGAGATAACTGGTTTGTCTTAGTCACTCTTCTATTGCTATGAAGAGACAGCATGGCCAAGGTAACTCTTATGAAAGAAAGCATTTAATTGGGGGTTTACTTACAGTTCCAGAGGGTTAGTCCATTATCGTCACGGGGACAGCATGGCAGCAGGCGTGGCTGGCCTGGTGCTGGAGAAGTAGTTGAGAGCTATATCCTGATCCATAGGCAGAGAGAGAGACAGGACCTGGCATGGGTTTTTGAAACCTCAAAGCCCACTCTCATTGACACACTTCCTCCAACAAAGCCACACCTCCTAATCTTTTTCAGATAGTGCCATTCTGTGATGACTAAGCTTTCAAATATATGAGCTTATGGGAGGTATTCTTATTCAAGACCTGAATCATTATACCTAGCTAGTGGTACATTTAAATATAATGTGAAAAATGAAATTCTGCTTACTCTAGAGTTTTAAATATCCTAATGTTAGAATAATAATATAATATTTGGAGCAAAGAAGTTAAGGATGTAGGAATAATAAGCTAATTTACTGTTTTGTTTAATATGAGTTAATGTGTAGTTGTCACTAATTCTGGACATTATATTATACTTAATAGGGATGAGAAAAGCTTGGAAAAGTTCAGAGGAAAGCCCTAAAGACATTGAAAGGATTTCAGAGTGGGAACTATTATAAAGGACTATCGGAGCTCAACATTTAGCCTTGGGATAAGAACAGTAAGAGAACACTTAGTGTTGTAGCGAGTGATGTCCTTAGAGGCCTGTGGTAAGCATGATCTTCTCAATTCTGAGCCTATAAAAAGAGAACACCGAATCTGGATGCTAAGACAGTATTTCCTATCAAGCCTTGTTGAACTCTGGTCTAGAATATCAAGGTGAGATTGTAGACTTTTAAAATAGAGGAGGGACTTGTAAGAGGGACATTAGCACTGAGCCTATAGAAGATAGCTTTGTGGGGGCACTCTGAGCCCTTAGCATGGGCACTTGATAAGGAACACAAGTGTGGTACTGACTATGCGTTCTTAGTAAGAATGAGCTAGAAGATCACTGAGGAGGCCCCTCACTGGTACAGACCCACCCAGAAAGTTAGTGTGCGCATGCTGCTGTAACTTGCCAGTATACATTTTGGGGGAAAGTAAGAAAGATTAACTTACTTTAATAATGTCTGCTGTAGACTGAATCTGAGAAAGAGAACTCTTATGTCCTGCGGACCTCAGTCCCTTTAATGGGCTTTACGATCGTATCATCTATAGCAAGTATGGTTTTAGAGTTTAGAAATATTTATTTGGGGGAGACCTGTTCACCCCTGTAAGCCTCTTCCTCATTTGATGCTACTCAAATACCAGAGGAAGACAAATGGTAGTTCTGGCCTCATATACACATATCTGTGCCTACACCAGGCTTGTGCTGTAGTCCTGCTCTAGCCCTTTGTGTTACCTTGTGTTCAGGACTCACTGATGGACAAGAATAAGGTGGTGGCAGCACGTTTTAGTCCAGGCAAAGGCAGTGCATTCCAGGACATTCAATTTGCTGACGCCTAATTGACCCAATTCCTTATGGATCTTTCTATTTTTTTCTTGTTTCGTGTGTTTGAGTCAGATGTGTGTGTGCCACGTATATGGAGGCTTGAGGCCAACCACAGTTATCAGTTCTTGCCCTCCATCTTGTTTGAGATGGGCTCTCAGGGTTTGTTACTTCATGTGCCAGGCTCCCTGGCACACGGTCTCCCAGGGATCCTTCTGAATCCACCTTGCATCTAGAAGTACAAATAGTGGGGTTATAGATATGCCTGGCTTCGTGCATGTTCTGTTGTTCTGAGCTCTGGTCCTCACACCATGCAGCAAGTATCTTCCCCGCCAATCCACCTCTCTAACTCTGTTTTTTTAGAGACAGGGTCTTGCTATGTGGCATTGGCTAGCCCATTTTACATGCCCTAGTTAGGAGTCTAATTGCAAATGATACAAATTCACCTAACTAACTTACCTTTTCCTTTTTTTTTTTTGCTAAAAAAATAGTTATATTACTTTTATTATTTATTTCTAGTAGAATTTTTAGTCTTTTTATATTATCATTTTTTTCAGAAGTGTGAATAAATTGATAGTGAAGAACTTACTTTTTGTTTGTTTCTTCGTTTCTTTGTTTCTTTGTTTTGTTTTTGAGACAGGGTCTCTCTTTGTAGCCCTAGCTGTTCTTGGACAGGCAGGCTATAGACCTGCCTAGGCTGACCTTGAACTCACCAAGATACACCTGCCTCTTCTTCCCAGTGCTAGAATTAAAGGCGTGTACCACTATGGCCTGCATAAAATCATTTTAAAAAGGCTTTTAGTGGCATTAGTATTGGGTAACTTTCTATCATCTTAGAAAGCTACTCAATTATTTTCATATTTATATTAGAAGTTTTATTACTTTATAAATAGAGCAAATCCCAATTTTTATGTGTATAGGTAAATATTTTGCTTGCATATATGTAAGAGTCTGATCTCAGAGTCTTTCAAAATTGGGCTCAAAGGAAACAAAAGAAAGCCACTTAATTCACAGCAGGGCCTTTGTGTACACAAAGGTTTTACTGGATGTGTATGACGGATTAAAACATCTGTATAAAAGTCTTTAAATTCCTTGTCATAAACACAAGTTTTATAGGGTTTGATAGGAAAAGAACAAAACAAAACCAACAACAACAAAAAACCAACTAATGTTTAATGTCCTTTGCACTGGGAACCAAATCTGGGACTCTACTGTCCCCTCCACAGCCTTACCTCTGCTCTCCCCTATTTCTGTAAAACCAAAGCTTCTGGGAACTTTGCCAGCTTCGGAGTTTGTTGAAGAGAAAATAGGGCTAGAATTGGGATTTTAATTTAAAGGTGTATATTAAAAGCCAGAATTCTGTCTGAGACCTTTGATATTTTACATTATTTTTGTGGAATGTTTTTCATGATGCATACGTGTAGTGATTGCTAACGTGCTTGACTTGAAACATTTTGTTGAAAATACTTTTCTCTTTGCTTCTAGAATGAAAGACTTAAAAAGCTTTACACTGATCTAGAGGAAAAACATGAAGCATCAGAACTTCAAATAAAGCAGCAATCTTTGAGCTACCGAAGTCAGTTACAGCAGAAAGAGGCAAGAGCGGATTCTCGTTATTTCATTTTTTTTTTTTTTAGATTGATGGAAGTATTAAAATATTAAATTTATTAAGATTGGGGCAGCATTTCTATTAATTTTATTTTTATAAGCTAACTTTTGGAAAGATTAAATTTTAGCTTCTAAAATTTAATGATCTGTTGCTTATAAGTTCTAATAGTTATGAAATATAATTTAATGTCTGTTTTTTTAGGTTTTAAGAACATTTATTTAGTTTAAATTAAATTAAATTGTTTTGCAGTGTTGAGAATTGAACCCAGGACCTTGCATATGGTAGATATTTTTTAAGTTGGTTTTTAGTCAGTATGATCATTGCTGAAACATTTTCCTTTGTAAAAATACATTTTGACTATACATGTTAATATTCTTTGTATTGGCACATATGTGATTTTTCACATAAAACTATATTAAATGTTTTACAGTTGAATTTTTTGGGTTTCTATTTTCTTTTGATTAAAATAGTTTTGGTGTTGTTTCATCTTTTCTGTGAAGTCTTAATAATAGATAATGAATAGATACTATGTAATTTAAGCAATGTTATGTTGAACCCTGTTGTTAAATTTTCTTTTATGTTTAATACTTAAGTATTAAACATAAAAGAGTACAATGAATACTTATGTTAAGTTGAGACATTTCTTGTTTTTTTATCCATATAATTTTGAATACTCTTTAGCTTAGTGGCGAACCATTTATACCATAGTCATATTTGGGTTTTTTAAATTTAAATAAGTACTGGGACTATAGCTCAGTAGTTGCAGAAGAGTGCTTGTCTGGTGTGTGGGAGGCCCTGTGTTCAGTTCCTAGCACCATAAAACAAAACTAAATACAAAAATTTAGATGAATTGGTTTCTAGTTCTTTTAGTGGTATGTTAAAGCAGAGTAAAAGTATACTACATTTAAGAGAAAAATAAACATTTGGAGCTTGTGTTCTATCTTAATTGGATAATTAATAATTATCAATTGGTAATTGATAATTTTATATAAAATAAATTATAAGAATAAAACAAATACAAAAAGTAGAGATATAAGTTCAAATGGAGGTTATATGCATTTTTTTCTTTTTGCTGTATGAAGTTTGAACCCAGAGCCTTACACATGGTCAAGTACGTTACAGCTAAGCTGTATTCCCAGCCCTCCTCTTAGAATTACTTTAAAGGCAGGATCTCACGTAGCCTACGCTAGCCTCAAACTTGCTATGTAGCCGAGGATAAGCCTTTAATGTCCAAGCCTTCTCCTGCCTCAGTCTTACAAAGTGCTGGGTTTCCAGCATGTTCTGCTGTGTACTGGGGAATTAAACCCAAACTCTGCCAACTGAGCTATGTCACCAACTTTTTCTTGCATATGGGATGGAGGGGGTGCGGTTTATGTCTGTGTGTGTGCTGTAGGGTTGGGGGTTCTGTTTTCTTTTCTTTTTTTTCTGACAGTCTTGCTGGGAACACTATCTACCCCAGTACTTATTATATAGCCCGGATGTATTCAAATTACAGCAATCCTCCTACCTCAGCCCCCTGACTACTGGAGTTATAGATGTACGCCACCACACATAGCTTTAGTTGATACTGCCGGCCTTCAGTTAAAATTCTGCTCAAGAATTCATATTTTTTATACTGTTATCTCTCTAAATAGGGTCAGAGTTTCATTGACCCCCTCTTGGTCAGTGTTAAAGCCAGGGCCTCTTTTAATGCATATTTCTTTCTAAGATTCATGGGCTAATAACCATAGGCTGACTGTGTTATCTTATCTAAAAAGATTGGATTAATAAATCAAAGCATTCTTTCAGTCATATTGTAGAGACCTTTGCAAAGTAACCGCTGACTCATGGCAATTTTAAGCCTTAATCCAGCCATGTTCTAAATTACCTAACTTATCTATACTTTCCTAGCAGGATAGTTCCAAGAAAGCTCTGATTGTATAAGTCCCACAGCTTCTGTTTTATTTCATGTCTGATGATCATAAACAGAGTTCTGAGAATTCACATTATAAAGATAGCAAACTCACTTCCACTGAGAAGTTCATTGCTTTAGTTAACACACGGGTAAAATCCTAATCATCATGCTATTTGGTACATTATCTACACTTTATGGGCATTATATTTGTTTTTCAAATAACAATCTTACGATTCAGGTAATCTGGGAAGATCTGAGTTCACTTCATTGAGTACTATTGTTAGGTCATCATTATGCCTTTTAACATTAGTATCTATAAAAAGGACAATAAGCATTTTAAAAATACTTCCTCTAAAACATGGATTATAAATCCATAGGAAGAAATCAACCACCTTAAAGCAAGACAGATTGCACTACAGGATGAGCTGCTCAGACTGCAGTCGGCTGCTCAGCCAGTCCACTCAGGGCCTGGCAGTGCACTGGCAGCCACTGCATCACCCTCATTCAGCTATGGGATCAGTCATCGTGTGTCAGCCTTCCATGAAGACGACATGGACTTTGGTGATGTGATCTCATCACAGCAAGAAATAAACAGATTATCAAATGAAGTTTCAAGACTTGAATCTGAACTTGGACATTGGAGACATATTGCTCAGGTTGGTAAAGTTTGGATGAATTTGTGAAAACTATGAATTAGTAAAAATGCTGGTACTAGAAATAATTCTTTTTGTTTGTTTGTTTGTTTAAGGATTTATTTATTTTATATGTCTGAGTACACTATTGCCCTCTTCAGACACACCAGAAGAGGGCATCGGATCCCATTACAGATGGTTGTGAGCCACCATGTGGTTGCTGGGAATTGAACTCAGAACCTCTGGAAGAGCAGTCAGTGCTCTTAACCACTGAGCCATCTCTCCAGCCCTGAAATAATTGGTTTTTTTTTTTTTTTTTTTTTTTTGGGTTTTTCGGGTTTCTCTGTGTAGCCCTGGCTGTCCTAGAACTCACTGTGTAGACCAGGCTGGCCTCGAACTCAGAAATCCACCTGCCTCTGCCTCCCAAGTGCTGGGATTAAAGGTGTGCGCCACTGCTGCCCGGCCTGAAATAATTCTTGATTAGAAAAATAGAGACACTTTATTTGTTTTCTAATGCATCAATCAGCTTTCTAAGTGATTTTGGTCAAGTCACCTTTCTCTTTCAGCCTTAGTTTTCTCTTCTGTATGATGTGTGGAAAAAAAATTTAGATAGATAGATGGATGGATGGATGGATGGATGGATAGATAGAATGATAGATCGATTGATCCACTTAAAAACAAGTTAAAGATAAAGTTAAACTGAGCCAAAAGTCCAGGAGTGTTTGGTTTCCCCGATGGAAGCCTAGAGCTTTAAGGCACTGTGTTTTGAAAATGTGTTAGGATTTTGTCTGATGTTTTATAGGCTCTAATGACGTGTAGAATGATCATTAGTATTAAAAATATATTATTATACCGGTGCTAAGAGGTGGCTCAGTGGTTAAGAACACTAGTTGCTCTTCTTTCCAGGGGACCCAGGTTTGATTCCCAGCAGCCACATGGCAGACCACTACTGTAACTCTAATTCCAGGAGATCTGGTGCCCTCCTCTGACCTCCTGGGCACTGTATGCATATGGTGCACAGATATGCAGGCACCACAGCCAGACGTCTTAGAAATACATGTTAAATTGTGTGTTACTGCTCATGTACTAAAAACCAAGTGCTTGACAGTGCACGCTGTAAACTTTCTTCCAAGGGACCTCTTGTCCTGTATACCAAGGTGGGTTTTGTGGTTGTTGCTGTCGTTTGTTTGTTTGTTGTCTGTGTTTCCCCTTCCTTTTAAGACAGGCTCTCACTGTGTAGCCTTGGCTGGCCTGGAATTCACTTTGTAAACCAAGCTGGCCTTGAACTCATAAAGCTAAACCTGCCTCTAACTCCCTAGTCTAGGAACAAAGTGTATGCTGCCATGCACAGCTATGTCAGGATTTTACGTATTTAGGGAAGTTGTCAGTAGACTGTAGACATTTGGGTTTAGCTTCCTTGATATGAGGGGAAAATATAGCATATAAATACATTTGATATATTAAAAAAACAAAATATTTACATCTTGTGAATGTCATCAAGTTATGGAAAGGAAAAATCATCCCAGTTAAAATGATTTGTGTGCTTCCTCTGTGCTGGACTTCCGTAAGACCTAAACCTTAGCAGGGCTTGTCTGTCCGTCTTTTCTTCCTGAAGCCAGTCTTTTTAAGCTTTATACATAAAGAATAACCTGAAGCATTGATAATGGAATGGGTTTCCTGTGCATACGGAGACTTCAATTTAGTATGTGTTTTAGGGTCTCTGGACTTCAGAGAGGTACCAGGCAATTGTGATACTCTGAGAATCATATCTTAGTTTTAAAAATTTTATTTCTTCCTTTGTGTATGTGGGGTAAGGAGGAGTTACATGCACACACACACATATGTTAACTTCAGAGAACAACTAGTGGGAGTCAGTTCTTCCACCGTAGGAGTCCTGGAGAATGAGTTTAGGTCAGCTGACTTGGCAGCAAGCGTTCTGGAAGGCTAAAGCAGGAGAATTGGGAGTTTAAGTTCATAGTAAGATCTTGTCTTTAAAGAAAGCAAAACAAAAACAAGCAAACAAAAGGAACATTGGTTAGATTAATATTTAATAGAGAAGAATAAGCTCTTTTTTAAAAAATGTGCTTGGCATATCTTTAGTGTTTAGTACATGGCAGATAAATACTGGAATGTAAAGGTGGCAAGGACATAACTGGAACCTTCAGCAAGGCTTATTTTCTACTTAAGACAGAAGTTTGTTGTTTGTATTACACTTTATAAAATGTTTCCACATATCACCCCAACATATGTTCTTACCCTTACCATGTGAAACATTTATTATCTTTGTATGATAGGTGAGGACTCTAAGTTATCACTAGAAACTCTATTCCCATTGTCAGAGGGATTAATTTACACACGCACACACACACACACACACACACACACACACACACACACACACACTCACGCACCCATGCACTTTGAGGGTTGGTACGAGGGCCACTGCAAGCTCGGCGAGTGCTCTGACACCGCGTCCATCCTGAGACTCACCCCCAGTTTCTTATGTTGGCTAGGCTAGCGTGAACTGGCCATCTTCCCTCTTAGCTCCTTTGCCTAGCTGTAATTGTTGGTGTGTACCACTGCACCTGCTCAGATGTCATCTTTTGACTGGAGAGTTGGAGTCTTGCCATTGTATGTTCTTTCTTTCAATCTTAGGGCAGCTTTGGTTCAGTAACATGTCATGTAATAAATGTTAATAAAGATAATGGAATAGTGGAGAGGGATGATGGATAAATGTTGATCAAATATAAAATTACCTATACATGAGAGAAATGAGTTCTGGTGTTGTCTGTTAGGATGACTGTGGATCATAGTACTAATGTATATTTCAAAATATCTACAAGAGAGGATTTTATACACTGTCACCACAAAAAACATTTGTGATGATTCTAACTACCCTGCTTTGAGCATTACATAGTATATACATGAATTGAAATATCACAGTGTACCTTATAAATTTGTAAAATTACTAGGTATCAATTAAAAATTTAAAGATAATGAACAATATACAAATTTAGAAAATTTAATTTTGTATATGTGTAGGTAGGCAGGCTGTGTGTGTGCGTGTGTGTGTGTGCGTGTGTGTGTGTGTATGTGTATAGATTTGTGCATACGAGTACAAGTACATATGAAGGCTAAGAGACTTGAGGTTCCCTGGAGCTTGAGTTTATAGTTAGTTTTGAGCTGCCTGACAAGGATGCTGAGAATTGGACGAAAGCCCTGGAAGAACATATTCTTAACCACTAGGCCACCTCTCCAGCCCTAACAATACACAACTTTGAAAGGAATCGAAAAGTTGTTTTGGTCAAATCAAAGATTATTCTGTACTAAGGTAGAGATCTTATGGATAAAATTATTTTGTCTTTACTTTGTTTTGAGATGGGCTCATGTCTCTCAGGCTGGTCTCAAACTTCTGTGTAGTCAAGGATGGTCTTGAACTTTTGATCATCCTGTCCCCAAGTGCTAACCTTGCAGGTTTTATGCATTGCTGGGCTCATAATCAGGGACACCTAAATGCTACATAGTCACCCGACTACTAATGGAGCCACATCCTTAGCCCTGGGTAAAATCATATGGATTTAGTTATTGGTTTTTTTGAAACAGGGTGTCACTGTATAGCTCCCCCTGTTCTGGGACTCGCTATGTAGATCAGGCTGGCCTCGAATTCAGAGATACACAAGTTCTGGGATTAAAAGCATGCGCCACTACGCCCGGCATAAAATCATTTAAAAAAGACTTGTTGGTATTGGGGGCTTTCTGTCATCCTAGAGAGCTACTCAGTTATCCTCCCTCATACTCATATTTTGGCTAGCTAGTGAAACATTCTATTTTTCCATCTTAACTTTATTTTCAGCTCTATTATTGTCCTTAATTATGTAAAGTGTTCTTGAATGGTGTCTTTTACTTATTGTATAATAATAAACTAAAGATCTTGAAAAGTGTATGGGTTCTTAATCAGACTATATCTGGGAAATGCTCTTGTTTTACAAATAATAAACTTTTATTAAAGTTAGTTTGTGATTTTGTTTTTTAAAAAAGAAAATCAGTGTAACTATGTTTTAATCCTCTCTTTCTAAACTAAGGTGCAGGGAGCACAAAGTGCTGATCAAACCGAAATCTGCAAACTACAAAATATTATTAAGGTAAATCAAACTGTTGATGTTGATATCTGCTGTGCATCTCATATCTGTAGATTATAAAGATATAAGCCAAATTAGTAGGACTCTTAGTTATAAATTGATTGTACAGATGATGGTACTCAACTATATTCTATTTTCAACTGTTTTATTCTTTACAATAAAATACATCCAAGAACATTTGCTTTTAAATGTTTTCTCAGTCACCCTAAGTCTGTGTGTTTTTCTGTCTCCCGTATTCCCAGTTTGATGACATTTTAAAGGTTTGAGCTTAAAGAATATTGACTAGAATGCTAACTTTTACTGTAAGTAACTATTTTACCTTAGCGATAAATTTTTGCTGGTTTTTTTTTTTGATCAGATTTTTTTTAATGAGAAAAGTCTTGGTTACATATATTTATCATGGCAAGAATTGTTTTAAATTATAGTCAGTTATAGAACTTTTAGTTTTGGCTTAATGCTACATTATAAGTGTAGATCAGGACCTGGGGAGATGTTTATCAACATGGATAGAGGCACTGCTCTTGACTGTTTGTGAGTTCAAAACTACAGAAGGACAATTGAGCCGGAGAATAGCAGCCAAAGGAAAACCTGTATGGATCGAGTCTGTTAGGCTCGTCTCACAGTTCAGATGGCATAACTAAACAATACATGTAGCTCTCCAACACCAGGGCTTTGCTGGGAATGTGGACTGTATTCCAAAGAATAAGAACATTACTAGCTGTGCTCGTTACCAGATGTTCGCACCGGCCCCACTGCTTTCAAGGCCTAAGATTAGTGGGGGAGCTGGATGTGACTATATGCACCTGTAATCCAAGCCCTAGGGAGGCCGTGGCAGCAGGATCGTCACAACCTCAAGGCAAGCCTGGGCTATGTATTGAGTTCCTGAGCAGCCAGAGCTATGTAACAAGAAAGACCTGACTCAAAACAACAACAAAGCAAAGGCAGGTTTTTGGCTCTAATATTGAGGGAATATGGCCACAGGTATAAGGGATTATTTTACCTATGTTTTGTTCATTGTGTTCTTGATGTTTCCCCACTAAATGTAGAACTACTTTTTAAACTATCAGGAGGCATGGACCCATCAGAATTGTCCTAATTTGGGGACTGTGGTTGATTGCTTTTCAGCTTTAATATGTTCAGATAGTTAATTTTAATAATATGAACTTTAAAACAGTGAAATAAGACATTTTTTTTTATTATTTCTTGATCATGTACATTCTTAAATTTGTTTTTAAGGAACTTAAACAGAGCAGAAGTCAGGAAATTGATGACCATCAGCATGAAATGTCAGTATTGCAGAATGCTCATCAACAGAAACTGACGGAGATAAGTCGTTGGCATCGAGAGGAGTTAAGTGACTATGAAGACCGAATCAAAGAACTGGAAAATCTGTTACAGCAAGGTTATGAGTTTACTAACGTCACAGATTAGATGACATTCTTAAATGACAAACCTTAGACAATTTATAGATCAGAATACTTTTGTACACTTAGGCCAAGTTCCATGGAATAAGAAGTGACTCATTCCGTTCATTGCTGAGTTTACAGCCGTGCCATGGCTTTCTGGGTCTGTAGACGTGAAGAGCCCTTGGCACTTATATAAATAACTTACAGTTCATGGATTGCTTTGTATTTTTTGCTGATGACACTACAGCAAAAGAGTAGAGATATTTTCACCTTGTTTCAAACTCAAATCTATAGACTTTAGTAGTTCAAATGAAATATTTGACTTTTTATTTATTTAAAATCATAGTAATGTAACTTTTTAAGTTGTCCAAGTTCTAAACTCTCTTAAGTCTGTATTGTATATAGCAAGCGATTTACTTTTTGGTACTTGATATTTGATTCCTCTTTGGTTTCTTTTACTGTTTTAGGTGGCTCAGGAGTTACGGTAACTGATCACTCTAAAGTGTATGAGATGCAAAATACTATTCAGATCTTACAGATGGAAAAAGTAGAATCTACCAAAAAAATCGAAGACCTTGAGAATAAAATAAAAGAGATACATAAAAGATTGTCTTCTGCAGAACATGACCGGGAAGTCTGGAAAAAAGAACAAGAGCAGCTGGAAATGGAGAAGAGGCAGATGGCTGAGCAGTGTGAGCGCCTGAAGCTGGAACGCAGTGAACCCCAGCAGAGTGCTCTGAGGCCGAGTGATGCTGTGACGGAGGAGGACAGGATCCTCCCGCAGAGCGCCTCAGTCGCAGAGGTCTTGAGATTACAGCAAGCTCTGACTGGTATGAAATGTTTGAAACTTACACTGGTGTTTTCTGGCACATTAGGTCTTTTTAGAGATAAGCACTTAAATAATTGTATGGTTTATGGAAATTAAGTTTATGGAAATGATTATGTAATTGGAGTAGAAGTGTGGGGTTTAATTCAGCACCAAATACTTGTCTGCTAATAAGGGGTGAGGATTAGCAGGGAGTCTCTCAGTCTCCCTTCCTGGTTCTCTGAGTGTTAACATAGAAGTTAGTGATTTAGAAAGCCAGGCAATTATGTGTATAGTGATTGTTATTTATAGGTATTGGTCTATTTCTTTAATGTAGACAGAACTGAATACTGTCTGTAACTAATCAGAGCCCAGACTTTCCCATTAGGGAGTGTAACATTGAATCAGTAACAATGTGTTGTTGTGCTTTGAAGTGATCTGTAATAGAAGCAAAGGTTTGAGTGATAGGGGCCATAGACAGTCTTTTCTCCAGGCTCCAGCTGATACTTAGTACTTTAAATACTAGTACAAATAAAAAACAAAAAACCCGAAAGGAAATAGACAAAGCCCAGTATTCATTCATAGCAGGAAAATAGTGGGAGGGAGCTCCTCAGCTGAAAAGATGCATTTTACTGTGTATTTTGTCCCCTTTAGTATAAACTCCATATGAACGCACTCATTCCTGCTATGAAAGTTTCCAGGTCTATGTGCCTGTGAACAACTATATCTCTACCCTACATGCCAGTCTATCATGAGCTCCTGACTGAATGGCCAAATCTATATATAACATGGATTTTCAACCTAAAATTAAATTTAGTAAGATTATTTTCTCCTCTCCCTTCCTTCATTTCTTCCCTAACCTTTGGGAAGCAGATCTAGAAGTCAACCATGTTCTGTAATTTTTATTTCCTTGATTTCTTTCTATGTGAGTGATATTCAGGATTGTATCCCCAAGGACCAGGGTTTCTTAGGTGCTTCAGCACTGGGAGCTGCCACTTGGGCAAAGGGAAGGCAGTTCAGTGAGGGATCTGGACCCCCAAGCAGCTCTGCTCATTTATAAGTGTATTTTCTTACCATATTGAGTGGGCGCCTTGAGTTTGGTTAATAGTAGAGCCACTCTCCTAGTCCTTCCTTCTTTTCCCATTTCTATAATCATGGAATTGCTTCAGTCAGGAAATAATTGCTTATTTGCTGAGTTAACTGTTACAGATCTCATAATGGAGTAAGTAGAAAAACGGTTAAGAACAAGAGAGTTGGGACCTGGAGAGGTGGTTCAGTTGTAAAGAGTGCTTGCTAAACAATAATGAGGACGAGGCTTTGGATCTCATCATCCAAATATCAACCTGAGTGCCGTGTGTGAACCTATAACCTGAGCTCTGAGGGCCTGGCCTAGAAACATGAGTCCGGGTGCAGGAAGAGACCCTGCCTTAAAAGACTACTAGAGAGGTGGAGAGTGAACAAGCACACAGATACACTCACACATGCAAATCACTCTAAAAAACACTGAGGGAGGGTTGGGTAATAGAATTGTCTTCCTTGTGGGGATGGAGTAGTCGTGTGGGCTCTGCGAATTACTACCATCTGCAGATCTCCCTTTTGAACAGCATCTGTTCCCAAGCGAGTGTTAGAAAAGTATTGGCTGTTTATTCTCTGGTTTCTGTTATCCTTCAGTCTACCTTTTTTTCCTTCAATTCTGCAGCTAGAATAAATTTTTAGAAATACAAGCCAGTTAGTCTCCTACTTATAGTACTTTATGGCTTTATGGGAACTTGAAGATGAAATCTGAGCTTTGTTAGTTGGATGTGATGTGTCTGGTCTGCTGGTCTATATCTACTTCCTCAGTTTATTCCCGTCGCCCAGCTGTGTAACTTTAGCCGTAATGGACTCTGGTTCCTTCAGCCAATATTGTCTTGGTTCTTTCTCCATAGTATTTGCTGCATTGTCTGGACAGTGTCCCTAGTTTTCCTTTGGCCAACTGATAGTACATTGACGCAGTGGAGGTCTTACCTGCACCGAGGAAGAGGAGGAGGACCTCATTGCCTCCTGCTGGGTCCCTTTGTCCCCACCTGGTCTGGACTAGATGCTTGTCCTCTTTGCTCTCATGGCGGTCATGCTTGCTGTTCACACTGTATGCAATCATTGTTTCCTTGTTTCTACTGCAGTTCTATTCTGAAGTGTAAGCTCATAGAGAGCAAGAAGAGAAGTTTTCTCTCTTAGTCTGACACTGGCTTTGTCATAAATGCTCGGTTGTCTTGGAATGAGTGGTAAATGAACTGCTTCAGTTGCTCTCATGTTATTCTGTCTCTGGGTTCCTCTTCCAGAACATTTTTTCTCTGTGGATCTATATGTAGTACATTTATTGCTAAATCACTTTATCTAAAGTGATTAGATAATTATACTATTATGGTATAAATTTTTATTTATTGCTTTTCAAGGTCTTTTTTTGGTTGGTTGGTTTTTTTGTTTGTTTTATTTTAAATAACAATGGAAGACCTTATACTATTCAAACTAATGAGTTGTATTTTGAAACATAATTCATACTATTTTTTATCAGGACTGTAAATTAATGCCTCATCCAGAGCACAGTGGTAATTCTTATACTTTTCCTAAAGAATTGGATTTTCGCATGGTTTTACGCTTATAACTTACTTGTTATAGTCATAATAGAAATAGAAAATGGCAGAAGTGTTTTTTATTTCAGACTGTCAACCTGCTTGCTACTTGTGTCTATAAATATACTTTATTACTGCACTTCTGAGTGTAATGTGGGAGGCAACTATTCAAGTATTCTAAGTAATGTCAGCTTCATTCATTGTTTTTACAGATGCTGAAAATGAAATAATGAGACTAAGTAGTTTAAACCAGGTAACTTCTTGTTATGGGAGAAAGTGCTGGGCATTGTTTTACTAAGAGAGTTCTGATTCATTGTGTTTGTTTATCTTTTGTTTTCTCACAAGTTCATGTAAATTTATCCTAGGAACTTTAGTAACCTTGTGTTTAATTATTAATAGCAAATTTTCGCATTATAAATTGATATGTTTGCTATGTAATTGGTAGAGGTATATTGTTGCAGAGGGATTTGACAGTGTAGACAGTAACCAGATACTTTATCAGATGTTCCATAAAAAATTCAAAGCTTTTTATTGTTTTGTGTTCCTGTGTTCCTGTGTGCACGTGTGTGCGTGTGTGTACACGTGTGGAGGTCAGGATAATTTTAGGGGTCTCTTCTTTCCTTCTAACTTTACATGGGTTCCTGCTGTCAAACTGAGATTGCCAGGTTTGCACAGCAGGTGCCTTTACTTGCTGTGTCATCTCACCAGCCCCCAGGGATTAGTCCAAATTACTGTGTAAACAAAAACACGCATGGTTTGTTTTTGTTTTAATTTTTTTATTTTTTGAGACAGGATTTTACTATGTAGCTTTGGCTATCCTAAAACTGTAGGACAGGCTGTAGACCAGGCTGGCCTCAAACTCATAGAGATCTGCCTATCTGGGGCCTCCTGAGTGCTGGGATTAAAGGCATGAGCCACTACTGCCTGGCTTTTTTTTTTTTTTTTTTTTTTTAAATACTCTATAAGAATGTCTAAAATGATGTACTGATTCTAAACTGTCCAACTGAATTATTTAATGTTTAGATGCTACTAAAGATATGCTGAGTAGAATTGCACAATTATGTAATCAGATTGCTTTCTTGTAAATTGACATTTCTTGTAATTTAACATTTTCATAGGATATCAATCTTGCTGAAGACAATCAGAAACTTCAAATGTGTGTCCAAACGTTAGAAAAAGAGAAGTCTTTACTGAGTCAAGAAAAGGTAGGTGCTATTAAAATGGGGATAGAATTAAGATGGCGTGTGTCATAGGTCACAGTTGAGGGTCAGTTTCTACGATAGTCGAATGTTTATTGATTGAGTCTTAGAACCAGTCTGAGCTCATTGTTTGCTTGCCAAGTCAGGTTGGCATAGCTGGGCAAGGTTCAGAGCATGAGAGGCTGGCCAGAGTGTGTGTGCAAGCGGAAGCCAGTCGGTGTACAGATACGAACAGAAAAGCAGTGGTGTCTGATGGAGTCCCTACAGCAGCACCTACACAGGCAGGCGGAGAGCCGCCATGGTAGGTAGGAGTAAGAATATTGGTGAGCAGTAAAGAAGGGTGGTTGCTGTTAGAAATGGAATCTTTTTTGTATATGTTAGTAGCAAAGATGGAGCACAGTGCTGCGATACACTGTTTGGTAGAAGCATTGTGTTTATGTCTCTGGGAATTAATTTCTTATCAATGACAGATACTTTGATAGAAGCAGCTAGAAGTTGAGTTGAAGACTAGAATTTGAACTCAGTTTAAGCTGTGAATTCTTGAAGTCATATGTATTTATGGGTGAGTGTATTCAGTGCTACATGCTGAAAACTTATGCCTTTGTTACATGGCCTCTTCCAGGGACAGTCTGTGTTAAAAATTCCTAGACTACTTTTCCTGGATAGATCAATACATGACTGGCTTTGCATATATATCCTTAAAAAAATACCAGTGTCACCATGCTATAACACAGTTTTTACATCCCTAAACATTGTAGTTTCAGTTTCTTTTCACGTCAGCATATAGGCTGTACTCTCAGAGATGTGATGGGCCTGTCAATTCTAAGTTGTTTGTGTACTGCCCTGGGCATGGTGAGGGATCTTTCCTGCCCTTCGTTCTGTCCATGGAATGGCAGCAGTGACTCACTGTTGCTGTCTTTATCTGTGTACGTGCATCTTCTGGCTTTGTTCCCACGGAGTCCTGCTCTTTATCTAAGTGGCTCAAGTACACTTTGAGGTTGAGACCCCTTCACATGTGCTGAAGGGCCTGCTGACTTTTCTTATAGTTTCAGTTTTCTGATAACTATTTCTCCTTTCTTGTGATGTTAGTAATGCTTCCCTGAATTGTGTTTGTTACCCACTTATTAATGCCAAATGTATGTGTGCTCTTCTGATGAACCTGAAAAAAATTATTTGTGGTTCTTCTAAATGGACAAATAACTTTAGGAAGATTTAAGAAAATATGTTCTCCTTTTCTTTCTTCCTTTTTTACAATTTACATATTTTTGTTTTATGTGTATGTGTGCTTTGCCTGCATATAGTTTGTGTACCATATGCATGTTTGGTGCCTATTGAGGCCAAAGAGATCCGATGCCTTGAGACTACAGTTACAGGCTGTTATGGTGTTGAGAACCAAGCTTGAGTCCTCTGTGAGAGCGAGGCCTCTTACCTGTTGAGCTGTCTCTCCCCGTCATCCTCCTCTTTATTACTGTTTTTTGAGATAAGATCTCACTCTGTATCCTAGACTGTCCTGTCCTGTTATTCACTATATAACCTCAGGCTGGTCTCACATTTATAGCAGTTCCCCTGCCTAAATACTGGGGTGTAAGTACTGGGCTAACAGGCATGAGCCCCTGCATCTGGCTCAGAATTATCGTTTGGATTGGAAGGAAATGAGAAAGGTGATAGAGATACTCTCATATAGTTTTATAGACCTCTTTTGCATGAAATTATTAGGTTCTTTAAAGGAAATTGAGATTATTTCCTTCAGAGTAGATCCCAGAAGAGTTCAATTTAAGATAACTTTATATTGGTACAAAATTTGTAACAGATGTAATTATGGGAAAATGATGTTGAGTCGTAGAGAACTGTCTAATTTCGTAGGTTTTCAAGAAAAGCGCTATTATGTAGTAAACTATTAATGCATGGGTCTGTGTTCAGTAATGTGGGATTGTGAGAGGGAGCTTGGTCTACTTGCTCAGAGGTAAGGGAAGCAGAGAGGTCCTTTCTTCAGTTACGAGAAGGTTTTGTATTTCAGAATCAAATCATTAGTAAGTTCTTTCAATGAGAAAGGATGCCTTTTATTTTCTAATTAGAGCTATAGTCTGGTTAAGTACTGATTTTTTTTTTCATTTTTATTTAATTTGGCTGGGTATTAGAGAGTGGAAATAGTTGGGAGGTTGGGGGCTTTTAATAAAATAATGTGTGGTCAGCATGAGCACAAGGGTGAGAGCCGTGGGAATGGACTAGAAAAGGCTCTGCACTGAGAATGGTCCTCCTCTGCAAAGAAGGTAGAGCTAGAAGGTGAACACAGAGTTGTGACGTGTTCTGATTGGAGCAGCTCCATGACTGAAGGCTGGGGCGTGGCTCCAGTCCAGAGGCTGTAAGAGAGATGGCCACGCCTCCATGACTGAAGACTGGGGCGTGGCTCCAGTCCAGAGGCTGTAAGAGAGATGGCCACGCCTCCATGACTGAAGGCTGGGGCGTGGCTCCAGTCCAGAGGCTGTAAGAGAGATGGCCATGCATGTTTGTTTATGTCTGTGATGGTATGTGCTGCTTTCCTGTTCTCTTGTCCTTTAAGGAAGAACTTCAGGTATCACTTTCCAAACTGAGCAGTGAATATGAAGTCATTAAAAGTACAGCTACAAGGGACTTAGATTTGTTTTCTCAAGTACATGTCTTAAAACATAACCTGGAGGCGAAGGAGCAAGAACTGAACCAGAGTATTCATGAAAATGAAATACTCATGGCTGAATTAGAAGAACTGGACAAGCAGAACCAAGAGGCTACTAAGGTAACAGAGGCCTGAGGGGCACACTCCAGTCGGTTGTCTGGGTGCTGAACTATTAGACAGGGACATTTGGTAGTTTCATATTTTATTCATTTATGATCTAATGAGACTTACCCTTGTCTTTAAAGTGCTAGTTACTACAGTATGTTTGGATTTGAAGCTATTCAACTCTGAGTTAGGGAATGTGAACAAGTTGGCACAGCTTTGTGAATGCTGTACACAGACAGGCAGCAGCCGTGGGCTACCGTTTGTTGAAGCCTGCTCTCATGTTTAAAAGTTGGAAACAGAATATGTATGATGTTTAAAAAAGCTAGAGTCTTTTCTGATTTTAGATTCTTACTCCTAAAATGATAAAACTGACTTTTTGTAAATTGTTTTGTGAGATATGGTGAGATAGAAAGTTGTTTTTTAAGTAGATTAAAGTCATCAGATAATTATTCTATTATATATGAAATTTTGTAAAATTTGCTTTAGACTCTAACATGAGAAAATGTCACAAAGTTACTGTGTAAATTAATTTTTCTTTCAGCATGTGATTTTGATAAAAGATCAGCTATCAAAACAACAAAGTGAAGGAGAGAGTGTCATCAAGAAACTCAGAGAGGAGCTAGAAGATGAAAAGCAGAGAGCCCATCGACTTGAGGACGATAAAGCGAATATTACTAAAGAGTTAAACGCACAGAAAGAAAAGCGAAGTCACAGTGAGCAGGCCCTAAGTGATTTGCAGTTAACCAAGCAGAAGCTTGAAGATAAAGTAGAAGATTTAATAGATCAGCTAAGTAAATCAGAGAAAAATAATTTCGACATTCAGAAGGAGAACCATGAACTGAGGGAACACATCAGACAAAATGAAGAGGAGCTGTCTGCAGTCAGGAGTGAGTTGACTCAGTCCCAAACCCAAGGCTCCAGTAGTAACTTGAAGGATGACTTACTTAAAGAAAGGGAAACTGAAGTTCGAAGCTTAAAGCAAAATCTCTCAGAAATAGAAAAGCTCAATGAACATTTAAAGCAAGTTGCTTTTGATCTCAGAACAGAAAATGAGAAGTTGGTTGTAGCATGTGAAGATGTAAGAAGTCAGTTGGAAGAATCTGTTGCTGGCAACAACCAGATTTCTCTGGAAAAAACTGCCCTGCTGGAATGGGGAAAGGTGCAGCTAGACACAGAGCTGTGTCGAGCTGAAGAGAGGCTGATGGAAGAAGAGAGGAAGCAGACTATGGAGGGACTGTCCAGCACACGCGGCCCACAGACCTCTGCCTTACAGCTGGAACAGGAGCACTTAGTTCAGCTCATTGAAGAAAAAGACTTTGAAATAGCAGAACTCAAAAAGAGTATTGAGCAAATGGATACTGATCATAAACAAACCAAGGAGACTTTGTCATCTAGTTTAGAACAGCAGAAACAATTGACACAACTTATAAATGAGAAAGAAATTTGTATTGTGAAACTTGAGGAAAAAAGTTCAGAACTGCAGAAGGAATTAGACAAATGTGCTCAGACCTTAAGGAAAAATGAGACTTTAAGGAAGACCCTAGAAGAGAAGGATAGAAGTCTTGGATCCATGAAAGAAGAGAACAATCACCTGCAGGAGGAGCTGGAGCGGCTTCGGGAGCAGCAGAGTCGGGCCATGCCCGTGCCTGAGCCTAGAACCCTTGACAGTACCACAGAGCTGGAAGCTGAGCTGTCGCGGCTGCACATGATCAAGGATCATCTGGAAGAAGAAATTAAACACCACCAGAAGATGATTGAAGATCAAAACGAGAGTAAGATGCAGCTACTCCAGTCTCTACAGGAGCAGAAGAAAGAAATGGACGAGTTTAAATACCAGCATGAACAAATGAGTCGCACACACACACGGCTCTTTTTAGAAAAAGATGAGGAAATTAAGAACTTGCAAAAAACAATTGAACAAATAAAAGCCCAGTTGCATGAAGAAAGGCAGGACAGTCAGACAGAGAATTCTGATATTTTTCAAGAAACAAAAGTTCAGAGCCTTAATATAGAAAATGGAAGTGAAAAGCATGATCTATCTAAAGCCGAGACGGAAAGGTTAGTGAGGGGGATAAAGGAGAAGGAGCTGGAGATCGAGCTTCTGAATGAAAAGAATATCTCCTTAACTAAACAGATCGATCGGCTGTCCAAAGATGAGGTCGGCAAGCTCACTCAGATTATCCAGCAGAAAGACTTGGAGATACAAGCTCTTCATGCCAGGATTTCCTCAGCTTCCCACTCCCAGGATGTTGTGTACCTCCAACAGCAGCTGCATGCATATGCTATGGAAAGAGAGAAAGTAATGGTTGTTTTGAATGAGAAGACGAGGGAAAATAGCCAGCTAAAAATAGAATATCACAAGATGATTGATATTATTAGTGCCAAAGAAGCAGCCCTTATTAAGTTGCAAGATGAGAATAAAAAAATGTCCACTAGATTTGAAAGTAGTGGTCAAGATATGTTTAAAGAAACTATTCAGAATTTATCCCGGATCATTCGAGAAAAGGACATTGAGATAGATGCACTGAGTCAGAAGTGTCAGACCCTGCTGACGGTCTTGCAGACTTCGGGCACGGGTAGCGAGGCTGGAGGCGTTAACAGTAACCAGTTTGAGGAGCTCTTACAGGAGCGGGATAAACTGAAGCAGCAGGTGAAGAAAATGGAGGAGTGGAAGCAGCAAGTGATGACCACTGTCCAGAACATGCAGCACGAGTCCGCCCAGCTCCAGGAGGAGCTCCACCAACTGCAGGCGCAAGTCTCAGTTGACAGTGACAACAATTCTAAACTGCAGGTGGACTACACAGGCCTGATCCAGAGTTATGAGCAGAATGAAACCAAACTGAAGAACTTTGGGCAGGAATTGGCACAAGTTCAGCATAGCATAGGGCAGCTTTGTAATACCAAGGACCTTCTGTTGGGTAAACTTGATATCATGTCTCCCCAGCTCTCCTCTGGGTCATCACTTACCTCTCAGGCAGCAGAGCCTCTTAAAGCAAGCCAGTCTTCTGGGCCACATGAGTCTTCTCAGTTGCTTCAACAAGAAGTAGCTGATCTGAGAAAATCCCTGCAGGAAAAAGATGCCACAATTAGAACGCTCCAGGAAAACAATCACAGACTGTCTGACTCTGTTGCTGCTTCCTCGGAGGTGGAAAGAAAAGAACACGAGCAAGCCGGTTCAGAAATTAAGCAGCTAAAGGAGAAACAAGAGGTTTTACAAAATTTACTTAAGGAAAAAGACCTCTTAATTAAAGCCAAAAGTGACCAATTACATTCGTCAACTGAAAACTTCACTAACAAAGTGACTGAAAACGAGCTTTTGAGGCAGGCAGTGACAAATTTGAAGGAGAGAATATTGATTTTAGAAATGGACATTTCTAAATTAAAAGGGGAAAATGAAAAAATAGTAGAAGCATCCAAGGGGAAGGAAACAGAATACCAGGCGTTACAAGAGACTAACATGAAGTTCTCCATGATGTTACGAGAAAAAGAGTTTGAAAGCCACTCAATGAGAGAGAAGGCGCTTGCTTTCGAGCAGCTCCTGAAAGAAAAGGAACAGGTATGTTTTGATGATGTAGAAAATGCCGAGGACGAGAGCTTTGCAATGTGCTCTTTTAAAAATGCTGTTTCTAAGGAGGACTAAGCTTGTTCACTCAGTAATACTTATTTTAGGGTATTTTGGGTTGTGTGCAGTTTCCTCAGACATTTAGAAATTTTTCCCCCAAATTACTAGATATTTTCAAATTTTTTAGTAGTAGGTTATTTCTTCATAGACTCCTAAGTACAAAACAAAGATTCAGTAGCGAGTAACATTTTCCCTGTGATAGAAGCGAGTTGTCAGAGCGTTTCTTAAGGGGATGGTAGAGATCAGCCCCAGGACCTCGTGCAGTAGACAACATTCTACTTACAGGCTGTCTCCTTGGCCCATCAGAGGGAAGTTTTGAAGTCATTTTAATTACATGTTAGGCATATTTCAGTAGGTTTTAGAAATGGCCACCATTTTAGAGATTCCTGTATGAAAGGACCATTAGCTGCAGTAAAAATACTTTTACATTGTGACTTCTGGGTGCATATATTTGTATATGTATGAGAGAAACTGAAAAGTTTGAGAAACCCAAAATTATTCATGTAACATGTAATAAGCTATTAGAAAAAATATGCTGGGTGATCCATTAAATTGACTTACATAGCATCCATTTATTTATTGTGTGTGTGTCCTCCTGGCACAGCGAACATGTGGAAGTCAGTATACCTTTAGATGGTCGGTTCTCTTTCTCCACCATGTGAGTTCCTTGGATCAAATTCAAGTTATTAGACTTCGCCGCCTTTCCTCACTGAGCCATCTTGTTGGCTCTAAATTGACTCTAATGGATCAATCCACAATTTGAAAAGTGTTTGCAGTTCCTTAGACAGAACCTCTGCAAATACCCTAGCCCCAGCTCTGTTGCTGATAGAATTTTTTCCTCTTTTCTCAGCAGGTAATACTGGGATGTTTTGGTCATATTGGGTTGCTTATTTGCTCATAAAATGGAGGGTCTAGGCAGTTAACTGTAAAGTGTCAGTTCCTTTTGATGTGTTCACTGGCTTGTATGCTCCCCTCAGTCTCCTTTACCAAGCTTGCTTTAGTGGCTTTTTTACATATTCACTGTAGTGAGAACTCCTGAAGATTTATTATGACCTGTAAGTACTATATAGGGCGTCTTGGGAGTTACTTTTTAGTGTGAGTTCTGAACTTTGGTAGAAAACATTTGGAAAGGAAACAATAGGCAGAACAACGCCATGTTCAGCCACAGTTTATTTTTTCTTCTTTTGGCTGTGCTGGGGTTGAACCTAGGGTTTCATGCTTACGAGGGAGGCAGTGTGCCACTGGCTTAATCCCCAGTCTGGCATCTGCTTCTGGAACATGTGTGTGCTGCTAGGCACAGGGTTCCAGATGGTTTGACTTCTTTTGCCAGTTATGTTTTCCTGCAAGAGTCCTGGATTATCTGATCAAAAGGTACACTGTTTGACCAGACATGGTGGTCCATGGAAACCTAGCACCTGGGAGGTGGAGTCAGGAGGATCAGGAGTCAGCCTCAACTGCCTTATGAAGCTAAACTAGGTTTTTCAGGCCTCATCTTTAATGGTACTGGCCTGTACCGGTTTATAATTGCTTTACAGGATCTCAGCGCATGACCCTCCCACTGTTGTTTGACTGACAGTGGGTATAGTACATTATGGTTCTGATCGCATAACTGGGAGGTGGGACAGTGATGTCTCTTGTGCTTTATGTGCTTCAGTGTGGTTTTGGCATTTTTGGTGCCATTTCCTTTTGTTGTATTGACATCTGTAGATCTAAATTATGCAGATTATATTGAAGGTCTATATTAAGTATTTTATTACTTGACTGTACTTAGTATAACCTAAATATTTTTTTTAGGATTTTCTTTATGTAATTTAAAGGTACTTTTGTTTAACCTATACAGCTTGAGCAGCTTTAGTTGAACATCAGAAATGGTCCAGAGTCCGAGACCTTTGATGACCAGCCTGACGATGTGCCACCCCCCGGGGTTTATATGTTACTACCATCTTCCTCTTCTGAGTTGTTCTCTGAACCTTAGGTGTAGATTTTATGTTACAGATAAATCAATTCTGTATGGATACCTCATGTGAGCTTGTTCTCTTTATTTTGACTAGTTGTGAATTCTTATAATCATCTCTGCCCACTGCAAAAATAAGCGTCTTTGATAAGGGGTGAAATTGATACTTATCTAAATAAGTTTTTAGACTGGATTTAGAATTTATACTGGTTTAGCAAAGCGGGAATAGTGGGTTCTCTTTTAGAGTCTATTACCCCACTAGCCACAGATACTTGGCTAGGTTTAGACTACTAGGAGTGAATAACCCCTTACTCAGCAGGCAATAAGTCCTATTAGTAATCTGTTGGTTACTCCCAACATACAAGTGACACGCTGCACCATTGGTGATGCCTTGACAGGCTGGTCCTTGTTGTCCATAGGCTTTACAGATGAGTAGAGGACTACTAACTGCTTTTCTCCTTATGCTTCTTACATCCACCTTTACATACTGTGAAAACCCAGTGCTCAGGGAGGGGGCTTCTAGGTCAGTTGCAATCCAGTTCCTTCAACCTATGCCCAAAGTGGTTTGTTCCTTCAAGTTCTGGGAGGCAGCCAAGGGCAGTGTCAATGTTTTTGGGGGGTCTCTGGGACTCTCCCTGCCAGCAGCTCAAAGGGAGCTTTTGTAGGATAGGTGGTGGCCCTTGTGGGGGGTATTCTCATCCCAAGTGGTATGACTTTATTTAAACTGGTATATATGTGTTTTTCTATGGCTTTTCCAATGTATTTAGTATTCCACCCCCCACCCTCACCCTACCAGGCCTCCCCACTCCCTGGGGCCTCAAGTCGCTCAAGGGTTGTTAGGTGCATCTTCTCTCACTGAGGCCAGACCAGGCAGTCCTCTACTGTATATGCATTGGGGGCCTCATACCAGCTGATGTATGCTGCCTGGTTGGTGGCTCAGTGTCTTGAGAGATCTCGGAGGTCCAGGTCAGTAAGATTGCTGGTCTTCCCATGGGCCCACCCTCCTTCTCAGCTTCTTTGAGCTTTATCCCAATTCAACCACAGGGGTCCCTGGCTTCCGTCCATAGGTTGGGTGCTAGTATCTGCGTCTGACTCTTTCAGCTGCTTGTTGGGCCTCTCAGAGGGCAGCCATGCTAGGCTCCTGTCTGTAGGCACACCACAGCATCAGTAACAGTGTCAGGGCCCCGGGCCTCCCTTTGAGCTGGATTCCAATTTGGGCCTGTCACTGAACTTCCTTTTTCTCATGCTCTTCTCCATGTTTCTTTCATTTTTCTGTCTTGGTTTTTTTGTTTTTCAAGTACTAGGGATTGAACCTAGGGCCTCCTCACACATGCTAGGCAAGGGCTCCATCACTAAGCCAGTTTTCCAGACCCCTTGAAAACTTGTTTTTTTTTTTGGATGAGGGAATGGGTTCTTGAGATAGAGCCTCATTACTTTTTTTTTT
>CM052705.1:103063063-103099217 GCA_028551405.1 Uromys caudimaculatus | reverse complement strand
TATTCCCGCCTTAACATTCCCCTTTACTGAGGCCTCTAACATCCTCAGGCCCAAGGGCCTTTCCTCTCTCCCTGATGGCCATTGAGGTCATCCTCTGCCACATATGTGGTCCAAACCATAAGTCCATCATTGTGTATTCTTTGGTTGGTGGTCCAAACTCCAGGAGGACCGGGGGAGGGGGGGAGGTCAGGCCCATTGACTCTCTTGCTCCCTCCATGGGGCTGCAAATTCCCTCAGCTCCTTCAGACCTTCCTCCAACCCCTCCATCTGGGACCTCACTCTCAGTCCAGCGGTTACTGTTAAGTGAAACTTGGGCCTCATTACTTAATTCTGGCTTACCTAGAATATACTGTACAAACCACAATGGCCTTGAACTAGCCTCTGCTGGGACTAAAGGCATGTGCCTCTACACCTGGCTCCTTTTAAAACACTTCTAATGAACGTTTCTTTTAGCATAGCTTTGGGTTTGTGGACAAGTTGTAGAGATTGTGAAGAGAATTTTTATCTACTTAAGACAGGGTTTCTCTGTGGAGCCCTGGCTGTCCTGGAACTTGTTCTGTAGACTAGGCTGGCCTTGAACTCAGAGCTGCGCCTGCCTCTGCCTCCTGAGTGCTAGGGTTAAAGGTGTGAGCTACCACGCCTGGTCCAGTTTATCTTCGTGTCTCACACGTCTCAGTGGCTGTTACAGCTGGTGAAGCTCCAGCGTGTTGGGTAGCGTGGGACACCACACCATGTGTAGATGGCACACCTCCTTCACTGTCCCTCAGAGTCTCTTTGGATTTTGTTGACTTTGTTACTGCTAACTATATTTTAAAATTATTTAACAAAGAAAATGTCTTTTTGAAAATCTATTATTCTTGAAAGCTAACGTTGTTTCTTTCCAAAAGGGCAAGGCTGGGGAGCTAAATCAACTTTTAAATGCAGTTAAATCAATGCAGGAGAAGACAGTTACGTTTCAACAGGAAAGAGACCAAGTTATGTTGGCCCTGAAACAGAAGCAAATGGAAAACAGTACCCTGCAGAACGAGGTATATGTTGGCTGTAATGACTCAAGCTGTGTGTTTAGTAACCATTAACTGAGGCAAATGTTCTTTTCCTCTGATGTGCTGTAGTAGGGTTTATTTAGTTTTCAAAGGGGAAAACTATGATATGTACCTTTTGTATAAGAAAATTATTTCACTCATAAAATATGAAAAAAAATGAGATTTACTAAAAAAGGCACTCTGCCATAAGAGCCCAATATTTCTGTATAATTCCCTTTCCGTTATAAACCCGTGCAGATGAGACCTTACAAAAGTAAAGCTTCCATAGGAATCTTTAATATAATTTGGGGAGAAGTTTTCCCTGTATAAATGTACTTTGCAGTGTGTGGCATTAGTATATTAATACATTATTATATAATACATAATATAATTGATGTTAATAATTATGCTTGTTATAATTAAGTAAAACATGTTTTATATAATTAATTAAAATATATTATGATTAAAATAATTACATTTAAAATAAGTGTTATAATTAACAATTATAGGTGCAATATACTAATATGTTTACATAATATGGAAAAAATTGTTTTGTGGGGATTTGCATTGCATAGAAGGAAAGTAAAGAAAGCTACTCTCCCTAGGTTCAACGCTTACGGGACAAAGAATCCCGGTTAAACCTGGAGCTACAGAGACTGCGCGACCACCTCTTAGAGTCAGAAGACTCTCATACCCGGGAAGCTTTGGCTGCAGAAGACAGAGAGGCTAAACTGAGGAAGAAGGTCTCGGTGTTGGAGGAAAAGCTAGTTTCATCCTCTAATGCAATGGAAAATGCAAGGTGAGTTTTTCTTTGTGGCATGAACTTCAACTAGTCATTTGTTGAGCCTCATGCTCAGTAAACATTTTTCTTCTATTTGTTCTTTTTTTCACAAAAAGTCGTCTTCTCCATTTTACAGATGAAGAATCTTAGGGTAAAGCCGTGTAAAAACTTGCTCCAGGCACACTGTGGGTCTCACAAGGATCTAGCACTCAAACTTTCTGCCCCCTAACCCGTCTTAGATACTGTCACTTATCATTTTGGGGAATGGTCCTGAAGTACTGGCAGGTTGTACTGGCTCTTTCTAGTTTCCCAAGAGGTAATTTAATTCATAAGGTTGTACTTTTCAGCAGACAAAGCTGACGGCACATGAGTGTTGGCCATGAAAGTGCGTGGGCAGCGGCAGGTCGTGGGCACAGGTCAGAAGAGCCACCCTGTGGCTTAGTGGAAGCTTTCCATGGTTAGCTCCCTCCTTAAGTATTTAAAGTTTTCTTTTTCCTCAGTGTAAAGATTTGATAGTTAGTCTTGGTTTTGTCTTTTGAGACAGGGTCCACTAACTCACACTTGTTTCAAACTTGAGCTTCTCCTGCCTCTGATTTCCAAGTGCTAGGATTACTGTCATACCTGACTGCACCCTACAAGAATATTACATTTTAGAAAAATCACAGAAGCAAAATAGACATAAAGCAGACCTGCATTCACCCAAGATCATTCTTTGGACTGGTTTATTCCTTTTTATTTGTTCCTTTAAGAGCAAAAATGAGATCATTTTATTACTACTGTTTTGTGACCTTTTTTAACACTACGTAGTGTGCCATTATACAGTGCGCCATATGTTTCTGCAACAATAGTTTATGGCAGAAGAGCACAGCATTAATCTCCTTACTCGTTCATTACTGGACATTGACATTTGTAGTCTACATGTGTCTTGTGCATCAGTACATTGGTACCCCTGGAGCTGACTTACTGTGAGCTTCTGATGTGGCTCGGATCCTCTTAATCACTGAGCCATCTCTCCAGCCCTGGGGTAGTTTAACTTTTGAGTACAACTAGGAGCATTGTTGTAAAACCTGAAAATATACTTTCTGTGTTGATGTTAGAATACTTCCTGAGTGTAAATATTGAGAATAAGAACTTGGTCAAGGACATTTTAAAACTTTGGAGATTGTGTTGTTAAGTGAACTTTTAGAAAGTTGTGTTCCTTTATATTTCCAAGTGTGGGTCCATTACATTTCTCCCTTTTTTACTGTGTTCAGTGCTGAGGGTGATATGAGGAGACAGTAGATAGTTCTGTCTTCAGAGAGCTTATAAGTAGAGATAGCACTGAAAGTGATAGATTATTGTGCTTTCTGATTTAGATGGTAAAACTTATTTAATATGGAAATGAAAATAATGAGTGGTCATTATTTTAGGTAGAAATGCCTCAGGCTGTAACAGTATATTCTAAAGTCCCTTTTTGCAGTTTTCAGCCCTGCTACTTTTTCTAATACCTTTAGTCTCTCTGTTTTATTTACCATTCGGTATAATCTTTGAAGGTAAGCATCTTTGAGTAGAGCTCTGGCCTTATCTGAGCCATCTGTGTCACTCAGCTCCCTAAGTATTATTTTCCTCTTTCTTTTTTTCCTTCCTTTATAGACCTGACTCTCCTAAGAGATTTCCTGTGGCCTCACCTGTTTTTCAGATTCTGTCTTCTTCATGGAGCACGTTACTTATTGCTCTGACCCTTGTATCTAACACCAGACCCTGTTGTGATGCCTTTTTTCTGAACATGTGCAATGTATTGAGTCTTTGATGGCCCTTATATTTACATTTGATGTATAGGCAATTGTTGCCTGTCTTAACCTGTCTATAAAAAACCCATAAATTCACTGTGTCTAGAAATGATGCTGTTGAACTTGGGTCCTTCTCACAATATACATTAAACATAGATTAATAGACAGTAAATGTTTGTCATATGAGAACATCCAATCTATAAGCCACATTATGGCTTTGTGAGTATTTAAAAGCTCATTTATCTTTACAACCATGCTTTGAATTGCTAACCAGTCAGACTGAATGACTAAAAATGGAGGGGTGTTTGGGGACAGTTTAAGTCTTAGTTTTTTTATCTCTCTTTCCACAAGAGGGTGCTGTTGGGTAAAATATCTTCCAAGTGAGAGTTGCTTTTAATTGACTTACTCTTGGTTAAGGGTTTAATGGGATATTAAATATTCATAAAGACTGTCGTGGTATTCTAAAAATAATCATCATTCAGCAAAGACACTCCAAAGATAAGATAAAACCAGGGAAGGTATGGCACTGCATGCCTTCAATCCCAACACGTTCCAGGCAAGTTTTAGTTTGAGGCCAGCCTGGTCTACTTAGCCAGTTACAGGCCAGCCAAAGGCTGCATAATGAGACCATATGCCAAAATTAATAAAAACAAATAATTAATTTTTTTAAAAAGATGTAACTCAGGACAGATGCTGTGATGGTTAGTGTTGCCAGCCTGACAGGATCTTCTAGGTAGGTGACAGGCCTCTGGGCATGCCTGGGAAATTATGCAGAGAAAGTAATTGAGGTGGGAAGACCTATGTCTTCCGTGGGCAGCACCTTTCTGTGGTCTGGGGTCCTGGACTGAATAAAAATGGAGAAGAAAGCTAAACACAATCATTATTTCTGTCTGCTTCTTGGCTGTGGATGTGTATGGCCAGCAGCCTACACAGACTCCTGCCTCTCTGACTTCTGTGCTATACTGGACTGTATCCTCAAACTGTGAGCCAAACGAGCTCTCTCAAGTTGCTTCTTGTCATGTATTTGGTCACAGTAACGAGAAAAGCAACAAATGTAGTTGCTGTGTCAGAAATCTCTTAGGGACCTCTGGGTTCGTATTTGGAAAAGTGATAGGGTTTCTGTTTGCCATGTAGACGGAAGAAAGTTAAAAGAAAAAGAGAAGCAATCAGAACAACTTGTCAGTGGATGATCGTTGGGAAGTTACAGGTTCATCATGATTGCATGTGTGAGGTGCAGACAGACGCCATTATATGAGCTGAAGCTAATAAAATGATGTGAAAGTCCTGACAGATATGAATTTATGATAAATTATACTGTGGAATTTAAATCTAGAAACTTGAAAGTTGCAAGCTACTTGTAAAAGAGATTTTTTTTTTTGCTGTAGTTTCTTATTTAGCCTAATTTTTAATCTTTAAAAGGACCATTGTTTGTTGAGAGTCAAATTTACAGGATGATTGACAGAAACAGATCAGAGTAACTCTTGCAGGTTTTTTTGTTTGTGAATTAACCTGATTTGGCATACCAAATGTAGGGAGGAAGGTCAAACTGGAGAAGTGTGGAATTTCAGTTTCTAAAATGAGACAATGCTCTGGAGGTGGATAGAGAGAGGGGTGAGTGAGGGGTGGGTGGGTGGGTGGGTGGTGGGGTGCTTACATAGCAGTGTGAATGGCCTGCCTCCAAACTATGCACACGGTACTGAGTGTGCAGCAGATGTTGGGTTTTACCCGTTTTAAAAATTCAGAGAAGTGGTCTTTTTGTCTTATTACATTCTCACTAAAATACCTTGCAGTCTAACCAGAATTTAATGTAATAAGATGTAGCGAAAGCATTTTGTTGTTGTATTTGTTGTTAAATTACTTAAATAGATGAAGCAGTTTGCCTTTCTTTGTTATTTGAAGCCACCAAGCCAGTGTGCAAGTAGAGTCTTTGCAAGAGCAACTGAACATGGTCTCCAAGCAAAGAGATGAGACCGCACTGCAGCTCTCTGTCTCTCAGGAGCAAGTGAAGCAGTATGCCCTGTCACTAGCCAACCTGCAGATGGTTCTCGAACACTTCCAACAAGGTAAGCTGCTCATGTGCTTGATGTCTAGTAAAGAAACATTGTAGTTATGGTAATTTTGCCTTATTTGAAGATGAAGTTCGGCATAGGAAATCTATAAATGGTTACTGACTTTTTAAGAGACCACCAAGTTAATTCATACTATTTTTATAATTAAAATTATCATAATTTTAAAAGTTTTAGTATCGTATCACTAATTATGATGAAGTTGAGGAGTTAGAAAAGTGAATCCAATGAAAAGGAGGATCAAGTGATGGAGGATGGATGAGCAGGGCTGATGGGGTGGCTCAGCGGGAGGCGCTTGCTGCCAAGCACGGCAAGCTGCGTAGTGGAAGGAAGGGGAGAACCCATTCTTACAGGCTCATCTCCGACCTCCACTGCACGCTGTGGTCTGAATGCATGCAGACATTCACAGCAAGTAAATAAATAAGCATTTATTAAGTGGCTGGGTGTGGTGCACACAACTTTAATACCCACGAGGGTAACAGCCGGACAGGTTTCTGTGAATTCTAAACAAGCCTGGTCTACATAGACAGTTCCAGGACAGCCCGGGCTACATAGAGAGACCCTGTCTTAAAAATCTCAAAAAACAAAAATGAAAGAAAAAAATTTAAAAGAAGAGCATACAAAGAAGAGATGACACACATGGAAAGGATTGTTAGATTTTTGAAGTCCCTTTTAGGTATTAATCATCGTAATTACTGTCCTTTGAAATAGTAACTTGTTCTTAACTGGTCATTTGTATTTGAGGTGGCTACACGTAGAAGCAGACTAACAGAGACTAGAATGTTTTTATGTTAAGAGCCAAGTGTCATCGTTGGTTTACCTGCTCTCGATCGCTGACCGTCAGTTTGTTGACCCAGCACATCTCGTGACTGTTGATTGGGTTAACTGCTAGTTTGATGGGGAGGAGAGAGTGCCTAAGAAACTCTCACTGTGCTTCTGTGATCCTTTAGGCCTGCACATTTAGTTGAAATCCTTAAACACACTATTCCTGACATCTTGCCACATATGGTAGTCCACACCTTCAATCCTAGCACTCAGGAGACAAAGGCAGGCGACTCTGAGTTACACAGATCCAGGCAGGGCTACATAGTGGGACAAGAAAAAAAACCCAACCCAAACCAACCCTATTTTTTAAGGTAATTGCTAGGCTGAGTGTGAGAACAAAGGAGCGTGGTGTGGCGGCTCTAGAGAGTGTTTGTAAGAAGAAGCAGAGGGGGTATTACCTGAGAGAAGAGCCTGCAGGCACAGGTGTGTGCCCTGGGACAGCTATACTTCCTTGAGGTGATTTTTTTTCTTAATTATTAAAAGTCCAAGTGATGTATTATAACTTGTCCTTTGTTCTTAGAGGAAAAAGCTATGTATTCCGCTGAATTAGAAAAGCAAAACCAGCTCTTAGCTGAATGGAAGAAAAAGGCAGAGAGTCTGGAAGGAAAAGTGCTATCACTGCAGGTAGGCCAAACAACTTCCTTTGAAGATCTGTGACTTCGAAATAGTCTCATAAACCAATCACCTACTATTCAATGTCTGAGTGACTATATCCAGCCCTCTACTGTCAGGCGAAGGATCTCTCACTTGACTTAACATTGAGAGCAGGCCCAGTGAATGTGAGCTGACAGTCACTTTAAATGCTTTAGCACACTTTAGTATCGTAGGGACTCTGCAAAATGAAAACAAATTAATCTGTAGAATCAAGTTGAATTTTTCTGTTTTAAACAAAGTGTTTTGTATACAGTATTCTATACTTATTCAGGGTTTTGCATATTATCTCATTTGATCTTTTCTTGTGGTTCTCTCTTATTACTGATTTTAGTAGTTTGAGGGAGTTTGCTTTCTTTTGTGTTTTGTCTACTGAGTCAGGGTCTCACTTTGTAGCCCAGACTGAGCTTGCGCTCTCAGCAGTCAGTTCTTTGCCTTCCAGATGCTGGGGTGCAGAAGTGAATCACTGTGCTCAAGCCTTTATTATATAGCCTCTTGAAATCTTTTTCTTCTATTCTATATATAATGTCATATATAAAGTATGGATGAAATCAACCTCTCTCCGAGATACGATGCCAAAGTGACTTGCTTTGGATTTTGGAGACACTTTTCTCAGTCATAGGTAGACTCTGGCAGTAGCTGGTGTAAGTAATAAAATACCTTTACCTGGAGTTAGTGATGGATATTCTGTTTAGGATTGGTGATAGTCTAAGGAAGGAAACATATTTCTACCATTTAAAATGTTTTATTAAATATTAAATTGCTGTAAAATTTTTAATGTGTATATTATTATATGTAAAATATGATATAACAGAAGGACAGCAGTTGAGCAAATGCCCACATTCTCTCAGCTCCCAGTGTGTTGGAATGTTGTCTTCGTGCAGTCCCTGTGGACTCTTCCAGCCCTCCTTCCAGTTGTTTCTATAGGAACTGAGTTCTACTTTTCTTCCCATCTCCTGAGATGGAGCTTTATATTCTGTGCATGGATTGTGCTTATTATGTCCTTCCTTCTTTACATCTCACGGTACACACACATTTCTAGGCTTTGATTGGAATTGCTAAATTATAGAGTATATATGGCAGCCTAAGCTTTATCAGAGGATAGTTTCCCTCCCTCCCTCCCTCCCTCCCTTCCTCCCTCCCTCCCTCCCTTCCTCCCTTCCTTCCTTCCTTGTTGTTTGTTTGTTTTGTGCAATAGCCCTGGCTGTCCTGGAATTCATGAGGATAGTTTTCTAAGCATGGTCATTAATGATTCTTGTTCTGTATCCTTGTCGACATGTTACATCATCACACTTGGAGGTTTTACCACACTGGTGGCTGGGAAGGTATATTATTTATTTTGTACAGTTTTGACTACAGCCAGGGTAATTTGTAAAGAGAATGATTTTATTGGCGTATGTTTCTGGGGGCTGGGAACTCTGATATTGAGGGACTTGTATCTGACAAGGGCCCTCTTGTTACATCATCCTCTTGTAGGACCAGAAAGACACAGCCGGGAGGGGCCTGACCTTGTCCATTTTTATAAGGCCGACTCCAGGAGCAGTGGCACTCTTCCTAAAGGACAGTGCTCTAGTGACCCAAACGCCCTTCATTAGGCCCTGCTTTCAGCTCTCAGTTTCCTTTATCAAAGGTTATTAATGTATCTAGAAAGATAGATTTTGGTTTTGTTTTCTTTTTGATACAGGGCCTCTCTATGTAGTCTTTGTTATCTTAGAGCTTGTTGTGTAGACTAGGCTAGCCTCAGACTCATAGAAATCCTCCTGCCTCTGCCTCCCAAGTCCTGGGATTAAAGGTGTACACCACTACAACCAGCCAAAAGATACATTTTTATTTAATATTTTTAATTGTGTCTAGTGGTCTCTTAAAGAAAAAGTCCAAATCTTTCACAAAACTAGTTTTATTTTTAATTTAAAATGTAATTTATCACTTTTTAAAAGAGCAAAATAAGCCAGAAGAAACTTAAGAGGAAATTAGTAAAAATAAAAGGTAAACAAATGAAATAAAATCCAAACAAATGGCAAAGTAACAAAATGTAAATGCTAATGTGCAAAGGGGCTTTCTTCTCTGCCCAGTGGTGGAGTGCTCGCACAGCCCAGGTGACACCCTGGGTTCTGTTTCTCATGTCATACATACAAACACTGTGAAGCTGTGTGTGTTTGTTTGTTTGTTTGTTTATTTTTTAATGTTAGTTCTTTAAAAAATTACTTAAATTTTCTTTATACCAAATTTAGATTTATCGATTTGGAGCAACATTGCTATTTAAAGTCTTTTTGTTTCAGACCTTTTCAGAGTTCAACCCTTAGATAGCAGAATAGTAAGAAACACACATAATTTATATGTGTACTATGTGGACACACATGTAAGTGATTACAGGAATTACTACATGATTATGGGAGATGGTTGAGCAAGTCTGAAGTTTGGAGGGCTGGCAGTCAAGATGGGAAGACCACATCAAAGGCTCATCTGGAGCTCACAGGCACTGGACATAGCTTTTGTCCTCAGGCAGTTAGAGTGGTCACAGCAGGAGGGAGCTCTGTGAGTACTGGAAGAAGCTGCTGTCCATCAGAGGGATTTTTGTCATTTTGGGGGACACCCAATCTCTGCTTTTAAGAATTTTCGATAGGTCCAGCAGCACCTGCCAGATTACTCAGGAGCTTGAGTTTTCCTTGAAGTCTTGAAGCACACTTGCAGAATGCAAGTCATTAATGGGACAGAGGGACAATCCAGAAGTAGAGTCCAGAAGATAACTTGAGAATTTAAAATGAAATGATTTGAAATTCTTTTCCTTCGCTTCCCTTCCCTTTCCTTTCCTGGCAGTGGTGTTTGGAATGACTATTGCTCCTGGAGTATAGAGCTCAGGAACTCTTGGTAGGGAGGGCCTGCCTCCCCTTCACCACCACGCTTTTCGCTTCTCAGGGTGGTACTGGCTCAGCAGATGGCCAACATGCCCACATCAGGGTGGAATTTGTTCTTGTGGACCATGTGCCTGATGCTGCCGAGGGTGCCCATGCATTCTTGTTGACGTATGGTCCTCACATAAGAAGTAACTGGGCTTTGCTTGCCAGATCAGCATTTTATGACTACCACAACCCCTTTGTCATTGTCCCTGAGATCCACTCCCATAGTTTTGTAGTGATCCAACCCATTGAAATGGAAAGGGTTTTGGGACTTCAGGTTATTGGGCTCGATGCTGTATATCTGCTTATTCCTCTTGATTAGGAATCACAAATTCTAAAAATGGTATTAGCCGGGCAGATATTTAATTGCAGGACTCAGGATGTAAAGGCAGACAAATCTCTATAAGTTCAAGGCTAGGTTGGTGAACATAGGGCTTTCCAAGTCAAGGAAGGCTACATAATAAGCCTGTCTCAAAGTAAACACAAAAATAAAAATAAATGACATTGGCAAACTATCCATACAGACAAAAATAAAGTTGGATTCCATCTTACACCATATATAGAAATGAATTGCAGTTATTTCAAAGCAAGACTCCTTACCTGGTAGTGGTCTTGGCTTCTCAGAATAGTTTTTGTTTTGTTTTGAGGCAGGGTCTTGCTGTACTCATGCTGGCCTCTAGAGTCCTAGTAATACAGGCCTATGCCACTACATCTGGATATGAGAGTGTGGTTTTTTTCATTGTTTCAGTTATTTATATTCCAAACCCCAACTCCCCTCCCCTTTGCCTCTGAGAGTACCCCCCCAACCCACCCACCCCCAGCTCACTTCCCATCCTCCTCCTCTGGGGCATCAAGTCTCTATAGGATTAGGTGCATTCTCTCCCACTGAGGCCAGACAAGGCAGTCCTCTGCTACATATGTCCTGGGGTCATGGACCAGCCCATGTATGCTCTTTGGTTGGTGGCTTAGTCTCTGGGAGGTCCCAGGGTTCCGGGTTAGTTGACACTGTTGGTCTTCCTATGAGGTTGCAATCCCCTTCAGCTCCTTCAACCCTTCCCCTAACTCTTCCACAGGGATCCCCGACCTCAGTCCAATGGTTGGCTGTAAGTATCTACATCTGTCTCGGTCAGCTGCTGGTAGAGTTTCTCAGAGGACAGCCATGCTAGGCTCCTGTCTGCAAGTACAACATGGCATCAGCAATAGTATCATGGTTTGGTGCCTGCCCATGGGATAAATCCCAAGTTGGGCCTGTCCCTGGATGGCCTTTCCTTCAATCTCTACTCCATTTTTGTACCAGTATTTCTTTTAGTCAGAAACAATTATGGGACAAAAAAATTGAAGATAGGTTGGTCACGTCATCCCTCCAGCAGGGGTTCTGTCTATCTATTGAAGGTGGTCTCTTCAGGTTCCATCTCCCCACTGTTGGGCATTTTGGCTAAGGCCATCCCCATTCAGTCCTGGGAGCCTCTGACATAACAGCTCTCTGGGACTTATTAGAGGTTCCTCCTGCCCCCACCCTCTGAAGCTGCATATTTCCATTCATGCTCCTGATTGCTCTGGGCTTCTCGCCTGTCTACCCCCATACCTAATCCTGCCCCCCCTCCCGTCCCCCTCCCTCTCCCACCCATATCCCTCCCTCTCTCTGCCTCCCATGATTATTTTGTTCCCCTTTCTAAGTGGGATTGAAGCTTCCTCACTTGGGCCTTCCTTCTTGTTAAACTTACGGTCTGTGCATTGTATCCTGGGTATTCTGTACCTTTTTGGCTAATATACAATTATCAGTGAATGCATACCATGCGCGTCCTTTTGGGTCTGAGTTACCTCACTCAGGATGTTTTCTATTTCCATCCATTTGCCTGAAAAATTCATAATGTCCTCTTTTAATGGCTGAATAGTAAGTATAAATCTAAATGTGTAAATGAACCACATTTTCTGTATCCATTCTTCGTTTAAGGAATGTCTGGGTTGTTTCCATTTCTGGCTATTGCGAGTAAGGCTGCTGTGAACATAGTGGGGCACATGTATGCTCAGAAGTGTTGTAGCTGGTGACTCTAACCAAGCAAGGGAAAGGTCTGCATGACAAAAACTTCAAGTCCCTGAAGAAAGAAATTGAAGAAGACCTCAGAAGGTGGAAAGATCTCCCATGCTCATGGATCAGTAGGGTTAACATAGTGAAAATGGCCATCTTACCAAAAGCAATCTACAGATTCAATGCAATCCCCATCAAAATTCTAACACAATTCTTCACAGACATGGAGAGAACAATTCTTAACTTCATATGGAAACCCAAAAAACCCAGGATAGCAAAAAAACAATTCTTAACAGTAAAAGAACTTCTGGGGGAATCACCATCCTTGACCCCAAGCTGTACTACAGAGCTGATAAAGACAACATGGCATTGGTACAGTGACAGGCAGGGAGATCAATGGGATAGAACTGAGGACCCAGAAATGAACCCACACACCTACGGTCACTTGATCTTTGACATAGAAGCCAAAACCATCCAGTGGAAAAAAGAAAACATCTTCAACAAATGGTGCTGGTCCTATTGGTGGTGATCTGCTTGTAAAAGAATGCAAATTGATCCATATCTATCAAGTATACAAAGCTCAAGTCCAAGTGGATCAAGGATCTCCACATAAAACAAGATACACTGAATCTATAGACGAGAAAGTGGGAAATAGCCTTGAACATAGTAGCACAGGGGAAATTTTCCTGAACAGAGCACCAATGGCTCAGGCTGTAAGATCAACAGTTGACAAATGAGACCTCATGAAAGCGAAAAGCCTGGACACTGTCAGTAGGACAAAATGGCCACCTACAGGTTGGGAAAAGATCTTCACTAACCCTACATCCAAAAGAGGGCTAATATCCAAAATATATAAAGAACTCAAGAAGTTAGACTCCAAAAAACCAAATAACCCAATTTAAAAATGGGGTACAGAGTTAGAGAATTCTCAACAGAGGAATCTCTAATGGTCGAGAAGCACTTAAAGTTCAACATTCTTAGTCATCAGGGAAATGCAAATCAAAGCTACCCTGAGATTCCATCAGAATGGCCAAGGTCAAAGACTCAAGTGACAACACATGCTGAAGAGGATGTGGAGAAAGAGGAACACTCCTTTTTTGCTGGTGGGATTGCAAACCGGTACGACTGATTTGGAAATCAGTCTGGAGGTTCCTCCATGAGTGTTTTTAATGGTGCGATGTCCTGGGTAGTTCTTCTGACATTAGTAGACAAGGGATTATCAAAAGTGTATTTATTGAGAAATACTATATTACAAATTTAAATACGGAGAACAAAATATTTTACAATAAACTCTTGACTATATGTACAGTCTAGAAGGAGGATTTTAATCCAGATTAAACTCAAGAAACTATAAGAGTAAAGGAGAACCTTTGTCCGTGCAAAGGGGTTAAAAGGCTAGTAGTCCGTAGACTGATGCATGGCCTCATTTTCATTGCCCAGAGAACAAAGGGTTTCTTTCTACCATACAAGGCACTTGCACAAACTGATGGTGAGACAGGGAGGTAGAAATACACAAGCTGTGAGTACAGTGAGGTCTTCATATAAGAAAGAGTTGATCCATGCCAATGTCAGGGCAGTACTTGTTCTTGTGGACCGTGTGCCTGATGCTGCTGAGCGGTCCTGTGCATTCTTGTTGATGGTGGTCCTCACATAAGAAGTGGGGGGTTTGCTTACATGTTAGCTTACAAAAATTTAAAAGAACAAGACATTTGTTACTATATTTATTGACTTTATATATCTTTTAAATTTTTTATCTTGTTACTGTTACTTTGAAAACTTGTTATAGTATCTTTTAGTAGCATCTTTATTTAGTTTCTGTAAAAGGGCATTGATCCATTGTAAAGGAGTCTGAGGTCAGTAGGTTGTACAAACTTGCCCATGGTCACAGAGGTGCAGCTTCACCACTCGCTGAGCTATTGATTGATTCTGAAGTACCTCCTAGCCCAGTAGTTTGCAGGACACTTTGCATAATGTTTTTAATAAACTTTCCTTTCCCAGGAACTTTTGGATGAAGCAAATGCTGCACTGGATTCAGCATCAAGACTTACAGAACAGTTAGATTTAAAAGAAGAACAAATTGAAGAACTTAAAAAGCAAAGTAGGTCTTTTTTCTTTGTTCTCGCTAACAGTGCTTCTGTTGACTTGGGTGTGCTCTTCTGCCATACCTTGGCACAGCTGAGTGAGACAAGGTTATTGGATTTCCGTTTGCTTCAATTCGAGTCTGAATCTAATGGAATGAGAGTCATTCGGAGAGCCTGGCTGTCCAGTCAGTTCTCCTGGATAGTGAGCTGTGACTGTGGTGTTGCCTGTTGCCCTGTTGATCAAGGGGGCTGATTTGACTGATCCAATTTTTATGGTTTTGTCTTCTTGCTGATAGTTCATGCTACGGCTGATGTTGTCGATAGGCTAGAGAGGGCACATTCTCAAGTGAGGTTCTGAGTAACTCTCTGTGAAGCGAATGGCTAAGTGTAACTTAACTAGATTTATGGCTGTGCATGGCCTTACCTCCAGGCACTCAGTACTTGGGTTTGGTGCTTGTAGAGTACCCCCAGTTCTGTCAGTTCTCTAAAGCTGATGCCTGTACTCAGATCATCAACTGAACCTCAGTGATGGGATGGGCCTAACAGCTGACAGCGATGGTATATCATTAAATTTAATTCTTGTTTAGGCATAGCCAGGAACTTGAAATTTTTCTGGGGCTGTGTTTAATTAGTAATGATTTGAAGTGTTTGGGGAGGTGGTGAAGGAACCTAGGAATGCATTGGCTGACATGTCTCTGTTGCTATAGCAGAAACACTGCTGTAAGAAATTAAGACATATATCCCATGTATTACAAAATACAAATCAGAAAACACAAATAGAAGTAGCTGGAACAACAGAGATGCTGTTAAAACGGAACTATAATGTGGACACTCAGAAAATAAGCCCACAAGAACCACTGGCCCACATGTACCACCTAAATAACTCAGCCTAGATCCCCCTAGGAAACCCCATAGTGAACACAGCAAAATAGTAATAAATGCAAGGGAGTTGGCATCATTGGGATAACTTCACTCTGCGACTTTGTTCTGAGTTTTGATTTTATAAGAATTGATTAGCATGGGAGCTCTAAATCTCGAGTAGGCCTGGAAATAGGCAGCAAAGACACAATAGAGTGAGCATCTGTTATGAACAGGTGCCTAACAAAGGCTGTAATGTAGAGCATCAGTCCCTTTATAGATTACAGAAACTGAGATTTCTTTGCAGATCTCTTTACTTGTACCAAAGCTTTGATCTTTCTGCATCACTATTCTTATCAAGGAGATGGGTGTTTGTAAAGTACCTGACTTGTCTCTTGCTCTCTCTGGTTCCTTTGGAGATATAGTGGTGTCGTTTTACTGTGCTCTCACTGATGAAATGACTTCTCTAAGAAGAGGAGGCGTATGCTGCGAAAATAATCTAGCTAGCTAGAAGGCCAGTGCAGCTGCAGTATTAGTTGGAAGACACGGTGAGCCAAAAGAACCCTGAGCACCTAAAGGATTAGCCAAGGTGTTCTTGGGGCAGAGTTGTCAGTGGAGGGGAAACAGTGAGTTCTGCACCAAATCCTTGTCTGTGTGTGACATCTTGGTGCCCGGTGCCATGTCCCCTTTAGACTTTTACCCGAGTCATTCACAGTAGACCATGGTCATAAGAAGAGTCTGTGACTCACTATAGTGTTTGGTATTTGCACACACACCTATTTAAACTAGGAGTAGAATTTTTTCAGTTTTTCTTCACTGCGTCTGGTAGGGCAGGTAGCCTGGGTTCCTATTTGTGTAAAATACAGTGAATGCTCATTATTAGTAAGTAGGAACTTTGGACTCGTTCTAGAAGTCAGTATTAGAGAAAGCTGTACTTACTCCGGCTTGTACAACTGCTATTTGAAAAGGCCCAGGGAGCCAGTGTGGCCCAGACAGGAAAGGAACACCGCGACAGTTGGTTCTGTTGTGTCTTTAAGTTATTCCTGCCTTTAATAGCTTCTAACAATGTTTTCTTACATTACCTCAGCACTTATTGCCACTTTTATATCTCTAAACACAAATGTGATTTTATTTTCTCAATGCTGTATTCTTGATTTGATAATATAAATAAATTCTTGATTGGCTTACTTATTTCAAAAAGCATCCTGTATGTTTTTATAAGCCATTAAGTACTTTACATGTTGATTGATGTTGTAATACTGTACTTTATTTTTAACACAAAAGTTGGCCAGACAGCAAAAGTTTTTGCCAGGAGAAACAATTTTGAAAAAGACAAATTGGTTCTTGTTGCAAGAAAATACACAGAGACTTGAATTATAAAGGCAAAGTATTGTTTTATTTCTAAGCCTCTGTAGACTAATGATTAGTTGATACGCTGTTTTAAACATTTAGACAATATTAGGAAATTTACTTTAAAAAGTGGCATTTTATTCAGAATGGTTGATTATGTCATTAATACCTAGATATGATTCAGTGCAGCCAAACATAAAGAAAGAGTTGTTATATATGACCCCAGGATTAAAGCAGTAGAACATGGATGACCTCAGTCCCTCTTAGAGTATGTGGTTGTTAATGTCAGGTACGTGCAACCATGGTCTTGAGGTAAGGGCATTTATGGGCCCTGTATGAGAACCATGAAGACAGACACCTGGTGCTTTCCTGGTCAGTAAGCACCTAATAAAGACCAGCTGCTCAGCTTCCCATTGGTTGCTGTGTAGAACACTAGATAGGCGTCCTTTCAAGGAGCTAAGGAAATGGCATGTGACAAGCATCATAAGATAGTAATTTAAGACAGTTGTGCACAGCAGTGGCCCTAAGTGGCATATTTAGTTCCTCTAGAATACTGTTAAGGGACAGAGACTGAAGGAAAGCATTAAGCCACTAGTAGGATTTCACTTAGCAATTGTGAAAACTATTTAAACCCTAAGAACTAGTTAAGCTAACTCCCCCCCCCCCCAAAAAAAAAAAAAAACAAAAAAAACCCAAGAGATCCTATGGAAGCTGTATTTTAACAGGCAATGTTGACTGGTACAGGGGTTACTGTTCCCCTTCTTCTGGAGATGTTCTTTCAATATGTCACCTGGAACACTCCTTATAGTTCCAAAGACGACTTTCACGTGCTGTCCTGTTCTTCTTAAAGTCAGTGTACCAGTCTATGAAGAGAGTAAGACAGTGTCTTTATATAGTTCATCAGAGTTACGAATTCCTATAGACTTGTCATTAATGAGAAAATATCACCTATGTAGACCTAGTAGAGTGGAGCCATTAAAAATATGCTGTCATGTATGTAGGTGGGTGTTTTCTTTTCTCGGTTTTCTTCATTGCCCTTAAGATAAACTCCTATGCATTTGGAAATGATTAGATAAATTGAAATGGAAGTTATAAGATGGTTTTTGATTTGGTAATTAATACTAAAAAGCACTGAGTTTTGTGGTATGCAAAGAAAAGTATGTTTCATAAGCAATAGAAACTTAGTTCTAGCCTTAGGAACATCTTTTGTTCTACCTGCTAGTTTATGCCTCTATACAGTGGAGATAGTTTATGTCTTCACTGTTTCTATGCTAGGGATGGAACCCGAGGGCTTGTGCGTGCTAGGAAAGTTATCTGTGTCCCAAGCCCTATACTTGTATCTTAAGGCTTTCATAACTAATTTTAAGTAATAGTGGCTACTTTTAAAATGTCTCTTAAAGCCGAGCAGTGGTGGCGCATGCCTTTAATCCCAGCACTTGGGAGGCAGAGGCAGGCGGATTTCTGAGTTCGAGGCCAGCCTGGTCTACAGAGTGAGTTCCAGGACAGCCAGGGCTACACAGAGAAACCCTGTCTTGAAAAACAAAAAAACAAAAACAAACAAACAAACAAAAAACCAAAAACAAAAACAAATGTCTCCTATGAGGCGAAAATGGAAAATTTTCCTTAGAATATTTTGAAAAAGAAAGTCTATTAAGTGTGTATAAAATGAGCCTCCATAAAACTTACTCTAAAAGCATAAAACATGTTTTAAAGCTACAGAGGCAAAATGAGCTTGACATATTTCACATGGAACTACCTTTATGATGCTGAATGGTTGAGTTTTTATTTTAAATAAAGACATTCCATTTTCCAAGATGTGATTTATACAAGAAAACATATAATGTCCTGTTGAACATAAGCCAAATACATTCCCAGACACTTTGTTACCCAATTCTTTTGAGAGAGTTCTTTATCGATGTTTTTGGCAGAAGCAGTGGTTTTAGAGGGGACATAGAAGTACCAGATGACGTTTTCTGAGTCGCCATAAATGGTTAAAAGTAATTTGTGATGACACAAACATCTGGGTGTGTTTGACAATGCCAATGTTTAAATTAAGGGAAAAGTATTAAGTAAATAAGCTATTTCATACTTCTAGTTACATTTTAAATGAGTTTGACATTGATATCTAAACTAAACGATGTTTTAGAAATTAGTTTGAAAACTAATTTTTATAAACAAAGGGGAAACTAAATCATGTACTCATGAGAATATTTTGTGTACTTTATCTCCCTTTCTTGAGTAACGGCTGAATTACTCAGTATGTAATTTATTTTATTTGTCCTTTCCAGAGAACACCAGTCATTCATTCATTGTTAGATCAAGTATTTATTGTTTATGTGCTGAGTACCAAGCACTAAATAGGCCCCGAGGATAGATAGGTGACAAAGGTCTCCTTCAGAAGGTTTACAGTCAGGCAGGGAGGTGAAGAAGACATCTAATCAAGTGCCTGCAGCGGCTTGTTTAAAAGAACCAGAAGTGGTGGACAGCTGCAAGGGCACAGCAGAGCAGCTGCGCATCTGAATCACAGCTGTGACAGCATGTACACGGACTGTGCAAGCCCAAGGCAGACAAAATGCCAACAGCCAGCAGGAGGTGAGTAGGAAGTCCCACCCCTGGCCGAGAAGCTGTTGGCAATCGATAGCCCTCATGAGAAGAGTCATTTTTCTTTAACAGTGTGCAGTCCCTAGTAAGGCAGCCATGCTCAAATGGAAGGCACACATCCAAAAATATATAGACAGTGCACCTTGGACTTGATGGGTTATAAATAAAAGGGTACAGAATAAATAGTATAATTTTTTTCAATTATAAAAAGGGAGAAAAGACACAAGGCTAGGTGGGTAGAGGGGCGGAAGAGGGATCTGGGAGACTCTGTAGGAGCAGGTAAGTAAGATTAAAACATGTTGAGCAAAATGATCCAAGAACTAATTTAAAACATTTTAAAAGAAATTGTTTTGAAAGAGTTTTCTGTACAAGTAGTATTCCATTGTACTTGGTACTAGTGGTATAGGAGGGTAAAAAAGATTAGTTAGCCACTTACCTTTTCTTTTAAGTGATGGATGCATCCGGGCTAAGTAGATTGGTAGCCAGGGAAAAATCATTCTAGATAGAGGTATTCACATGAAATGAGGTGCACACTCTGAAATGTTGTAAGAGAAGAGTGCATGTGAGTGTGTGTTGGTGTGTGGGGGTGTTAGGGTGGTGTGGAGGGTGTGTTGGTGTGGTGTGGAGGGTGTGTTGGTGTGGTGTGGAGGGTGTGTTGGTGTGGAGGGTGTGTTGGGGCTGTTGGGTGTGTTGGGGGTGTTGGTGTGTTGTTGGGTGTGTTGGTGTGGAGGACTGGGAAGGTAGAAGTCAAAAGTGATTTGCTGGATGGGGAAATGGAACTCAGTCGGGAATCACAAGCAGATTGTAAACTGTAAATACCAAAACAGCAAAGGAGAAGGGCAGAGGTGCGGCCACCCTGTTGGCCACTGCAGCACGTCTTGCTTATCACACTGGAGAGCAGCACAATCAGGTTATCTCACCTGCGGTCCCCCCAAATAATCTTGTCATGTTTTAAGTAAGCTGACAGTTTTATGTTAGGCTGCATTTGTGTCATGGCTGTAGACTGCAGAGACCTGGTAAAAACTGGTGAGTTGAAGTGTTTCTTGTAGGGGCAGTGGATTCTCAGCTCAGCCCCACTATTGCTGTATAGGCTTGGGAGTCCAGTGCTTCAGATCTTAAGTCTTGCAAGGGACGTTGAAATCGGGATTTTTTTTTTTTTTTTTTTTTAAGATTTATTGATTTATTCCATGTATGTGAGTACACTGTAGCTGTCTTCAGACACACCAGAAGAGGGCATCGGATCTCATTACAGATGGTTGTGAGCTACCACATGGTTGCTGGGAATTGAACTCAGGACCTCTGGAAGAGCAGTCAGTGCGCTTAACCACTGAGCCATCTCTCCAGCCCAACTTTGGGGCTTTTAATTTAATAGATTGTGGCTTTCTTTCAGCTAGAACTTTGTAAAAGCTGTGTGTGGGCAGAACAGGGCACTTCTTGGGGGGACATTGTGTGTGAGGATTTGCAATGGGAAGCTTTCAGAAGTGAGATTGATGCTGAGGCCCAGAAAACCTTTTGCTCTTAAAGGATTTGACATGGAATTAGTATTTACTAAGTGGGAAAAGTGTTACAGCTTTCCCTTTCAGGATAAAATTGCAGCCCCGTCTTTTGGGATATGTCTGGTCTATGCAAAATGTTTAAAAAACATATACTATATAAGGATGCTTTTAAAACTTTCTATATGGAACTGTAAGTGATCTGAATTGATAACAGAGGGTTGAGGAAGACTGATAAAAAGGGAAAGCATATTTGATTTGCTGGCAATAAAATATTATTATATACGTGTGGGCTGGTGAGAAGGCTCAGTGAACAAATCGAGTGAGGACGTGAGTTCAGCCACTGCACCCACATGAGCCAGGCCTGTTGGCTCTCCTGTGATGTCAGTGTTGCAGAGGATAGACAAAAGGACCTCTGAGTATCTCCCTGTCCCTCACCTTTCCCTCCCATTCCCTTCCCTGTCTCTGGCTTCTTTCAAGTATGCATTTTGATTCCAATTAACTATATAAGTAATATAGTACGTCTCTTTTATTTTAATAGAAATTATGGTGTTGTAGAATTCATATTAATATTGTACTATATTAATGAGATAAATTCATTGCCAACAAGTAGAATTTTAAGTGTTACTTTAGGGGCTGGGGACATATCTCAGTTGATAGAGTACTTGCATAACACACACACAAGCCCCTGAGTTTAATTCTCAGCACTGAATAGACCAAGCATAGAGGGATACGTATGTAATCTCAGCACTCAGGAGATATAGGCAAGAGGATTAAAAGGTCAAAGTCATCTTTGCCTGCAAAGCAAATTGAGGGTCAGCCTGGGCTACATGAAATCCTGTCTCAAAAAAAAAAAAAAAAAAAAAAAAACAAAAAGAAGAAGAAGAAGAAAAAGAAAGGTAACTTTTTTCCTCATCAATTAATTATGATGAGACAAAACAAAAGACAAAAAAACCACATTCACTATGTACTCTAGACCTTAAAATTCTTCCCTTCATAGGATTGAAGACAAAATAGTTCTTTGTTACTTCAAGTTATAAATAGATGTGATACTCTTTTTTAAAAAACATTTAGCATTAATGGTGATTTTTGTATAAGTTGAAATTCAATAATAAAAAGGCTGTTTGGAGGCTTGGAGAGATGGCTCAGCAGGTAAGGAGCTTGCCATGTACCTGGTGAGTGCCAGGATGCAGTGGTTCCGTGCTTTGGAGGCAGACGAGGGACTCCTAGAGCAAGCTGCATAGTTAGACTAGCCAAATTAGTGAGCTCTTGGTTTAGAGTGAGAGGCCCTGATGCAAAGATAAGTTACCTAGGTTATAGTAAACAAAGAAGCTGCATTATATTAAATTTAACATTGTATCAAGTTTAAATTTACTCTGGGGGCTAGGAAGGTAGCATGTACTGCCAAGTTAGGGTCTCAGCACCCACACCCGTACAAGCACCCGTAATCCAGGGTCCTGAGTACCCTCTTCTGGCTTCCTGGGCACTTGTGCTTGTGTGCACTGTGATGGGTAGTTTTATGTTCACTTGACAAAAGGTAGAGTCATCTGGGAAAGGGGAACCTCCACTGAGAAAAAGGTCCTTGACCCAGGAGGCCTGTGGACAAGCCTGTAGTGCGGTTTCTTGATTGATGTGGGAGGACCCAGCTCTCTGTGGGTACACTGCAGGGCTGATGGTACTGTATGCCCTAGGAAAGCAGCTGAGGAAGCCATAGGAACAAGCCAGTAAGCAGCATTCTTCCATGGCTTCTGCTTCATTTCTTCCCCTCAGTTTCTGCCCTGACTTTCCTCAGTTCTGGACTGTGCTGTGAAACTGCACGGTGAGTAAACCCTGTCCTCCAAGCTGTTTTTGGCCATGGTGTTTTCTCACGGCAACATTTACCCACACACAAGCACTTTTAAAAAATCAAATATTTCTAAAAATTGTAAAGATTGCCAATGCAAATAAGACCTCTATCCAATTTACTTATTGACATTTATACAGACAAGTGAAATTGTCTCCAATCATTTTTTTCTTTCTTCTCTTCATTCCTTTATATTGGTTCTTAAAAATGAGAAAAATGCAAAATAAGGGGAAAAAAACCAAAATGATATATATGATTGCTATTGATTGGAGCAAAATGTAATTGCTATTTTAAGAAATCACATGAAAACCAGGCATGGTGGTGCATGCTTTTAATCTCAGCATTCGGGAGTCAGAGATGGCTGGGAGGATCACTGTGAGTTTGAAACCAGTTTGATCTACATAGTTCCAGGAAAGCCAGGGCTATGTAATGAGATCCTATCTCAAAAAAAAAAAAAAAAAAAAAAAAAAGGAAGGAAGGAAGGAAATAAATCGGATGAAAGAGGACCTGGCAGTGGGATCCTGGTTCATCTCTGGGGTTTCTGGGTCTCTCTGGTCTTCACCGTTCAGCTGACTGGAGTAAACCAGTTCACAGGCCTCAGTCATGAGATAACAGATAAATAACTATGACACACTGTGAGATGGTCTCTGAAGACGGAATCATACGCTGTCATTAATCACAGGTAAAATGAGAAGTTACGATGTGCTGACTTGCTGCACATGCGATTTTGATTCTGAAACCATGGCGTCATCCCTGGGTATTTGAGAGCTCTGCTGTGGAAGATTTACGGTGTCACGCGCTCGCTCGGTCATGCTTTCTCCAGAGTCTCCGCTGATTCATTGCTTAACTTGAAAGTGCTCCCCAGCCCTAGCTTGCATTTGTAAAGAATTATTTGGGTGTGTGTGATTATTCGCAGCACTGTTATATTTGGACTAGAACCCATTTCTGAATAAGAATATTTTGCCTGCCCATATAAATATAGTTCTGATTTCAAATTGTGGTTTGAGTTCAGTTTTTGTAGAGAAATACTGAGAATTTCTGAGAGGAGGAGAGTAAGTGTTGCTGGAGAAAAAGATGAGTCTTGAGGGACTTCAGCATGCGACTCACTTTTCTCCTTCCCGTGCCCCCCTCGCCGTCCGTTAGCTTCCCCTTTGTCTCCTCAGATGTCATAGTACATTTACACACGTGGGTCGGAAGCAGCCCTCCTCAGTCCACCGCTCATTAGGGCAGGACCAATAGTGAGTTTCAAACTTGGGCTTTAAGGGTGCTTTGACTTTCTGACTTACATTATTAAATATCTTACATTATTAAAATATCTTTTATCAGAATCTTTGCCAAATGGGTCTTACTTATCATGCAGGCCTCTGTTTGTTTGGTATTCTTTGAGATGAGGCCTTACTATGTTGCCCAAGCTGGCTTCAGACTCTCAGGCTCACCTGATTCTTCTGCTTGAACTCCTCAGCAACGGGACTGCAGATGCAAACCACAACGCCCAGCTTATTTTAAAAAGCAATTTTTTATTAGTTGTTATTCTGTGTACATATGATGTGTGCCGGGCCGTATACATGTCTTGGCGCACATAGAGGTCAGAAGACAATTTTCTAATCCGTTCTCTCCTTCCACCTTTCTGTGGATCCCAGAGATAAACCTCAGGTCACCATGCTTAGCAAGCAACACTTTCCCCTGCTAAACATCTCCTGGCTCAGCAGCTCAATTTTCCGTGTTTCTAGTTTGTTTAAACAAGAAGAGAGTGTAATGTAGATTACTATATGGTTTATGTGGTAGGAATTTACTGTTCAATAAAAAAAAGCCGTGAGCCCTGCATGGTTCCCTCCCTCCTTCCCTTTTCTCTTTTGAGAAAGCTTAGGCTGGTGCATATATATATATATCAGGGTGGCCTCAAATTAGGAAGTCTTCTGCCCTGGGGCTCCTGAGTGCTTAGATTGCAAGCATGTACTAACTACCATGCTTGCTGTAAGTTCTTGTTTTATGCCTATACTGAAATAGTAAAAAGGAATAAATAAATAAAATTATATGTGTGTGTGTGTGTGTGAGAGAGAGAGAGAGAGAGAGAGAGAGAGAGAGAGAGAGTGTGAGAACATTGGGGCTGGAGAAATGGTTCAGCAGTTGCTCTTCCAGAGGACCTGGGTTTGATTCCAGCACCCACATGGCAGCTAACAACTGTCTCTTAGCTCTCGTCTCAGGAGATCAGATACCATGCATGTGACACTCAGACATGCTTGCAGGTAAAATACCCAAACACATAAAATAAAGGCAAAATCTTAAGATTATTATTTTTATGTGTATGTCTACATGGTCTTATGTGCAGCATATGTACATGTCTGTGAGGGCATCAGATCCCCTGAACCTAGAGTTCTATGTAATTGTAAGATACCATATGGGCTTTGGGAACCAAACCTGGCTCCTCTGCAAGAGTAGAGAGTCCTGAGCCCCATGACATTAATTTTTATAATTTATTTTAAATAACATATGTCCCAAAATTATTATCATTTGAAATATAATCATTATAAAACACATTTTAGAACACGAAGGTAGCAGGGCTAGAAATGAGGGGAGTTTGTATCTGAGTTTGGATCCTAGCACCCATATATAAAAGAGCCACGTGGTTACACTCGTCCCTATAACCCCAGCACTGTGGGATCTCCAGTGAGCCTTCAGTGAGAGACGCCTGCCTCAAGGGACTAGGGCAGAGAGAGAGTGACGCCCTCCTCTGGCCTCTGGGTGAGCACACAGGCCCCGCCCAGAGTGGGGAAGCTCGAGCTGTTTCTCAGCTGCTGTTCTGTAGTCCTGGAGGAGTGGTTCCTGCCTCAGCTTGCTGGTTTGGTGTTTTTCCAGTGGCCAAGAGCTCTGTTGCATCCGGAGTATAATACTAAGGAATGGCCCAGATAACAACACAAGCCCACAGTGCAAAGCACGTGAAGAATCCAGGAGTCAGACTCGAGTCACACTCCTCCCAGCCCCGCCTTTTATATCCAATTCTAAATTCCTTATTGGAAAGACAGGAAAGGAGAAATGTATAGGCGAGTTTCCAGACATAAACTCAGTTTCTGTCATATGGTCATGGCAGCCATCTCTGTTCTGGTAAAGCTACCCTATAATGTGAATAGCATTTTGTGATTTAGAATTCTGCAGTTGACAGAAGCACAAAGCACTGCAAACCTTTAACATGTGTGCTTTATATTTGCGCTTAGTGCTGTAAATCCGCGTTCTTGTCATTGTATGGTACAGAATGGGGACCAAGGAGACCCTACTGTGTCGCAGGAAAGTATGCAAGGAAGTAAGTGAGGAACTTCAGAATGGAGAGTAGATGTGAGTCAGAGTAGCCAGTCCTGGTGAGTAAGAGCGCTTCATCAAAGGGAGGGAAACATGCAGAATTTTGTGGGAGACAAGAGTCAAAAACTACAGCAGACACTGATGGTCAGTTAACTCTTCAGAGCCATGCTGAAAGAACAGCACCGGGATCATGTAATCTGGAGCAGGTGTTTTTCCCATGAAGAGAACTCTGGTAGACAGCAGGTTAGACCCCCGTCTCATTCCATGCACAAAAAAAATGGGCTCAGCCAGGCAGTGGTGGCGCACACCTTTAATCCAAGCACTCGGGAGGCAGAGGCAGGTGGATTTCTGAGTTCGAGGCCAGCCTGGTCTACAGAGTAAATTCCAGGACAGCCAGGGGTACACAGAGAAACCCTGTCTCGAAAAAAAAAAAAACACCCCCCCCCCAAAAAAAAACCCAAAAACTCAGTAAGGATGGTGGTTCTAAATTTTATATCCAGAACCATAAAATGCTCAGAAGACATAGGAGTAAATCTTCACAGTACGAGGAAAACCAACAGAAAGTAAACTAGACTTCATCAATATTTAAAATGCTCATGTTTCAAGAGATGGGAAAGAGAAAGACTTGGAGAATGGAGAAGTGCCGCTCCCAGTTGGGGAAGGAGCTGCTGGTATCTGTCCCTCCCTTAAACTCAGGAAGCACCTCTTTGAGCTCAGGCTATCTTCTTCTAAGTAAAAGGTGTAGACTGTTGGACTGAGGGGTTCTTTAGCCAAGAGACCTGATCCTTTGGCACAACTAGCTTGTGAACAGGGTGTCTCCTAATTTAATTTACATTTTACCTATAAAAAGTTGCCTGGATACCAACCATTTTACAGGTTTTGTTTATTTTAAAGTACAAATGTAGAACTTTTCTAAACATCCTTTCAAGTCAGCCGGCAGCACTGCACCCTGATTAGCACGAGAGCCCATGCTCTTCACTGTGCTGTGCAGTCTCCTTTCCGAGGAGTCCGTTGCCCTGTCAGCTGAGCTCAGCCAAGGTGTTAGTTTCTTAGATACTCTTTGGCTCAGCAACAGCAGAGCCCAGCCAGGAAAATCGTTCAAGGGAAATCTGAAGTTGTCCTTTCCGTCCCCTCCCACTCAGAGGCTTGGTCTGGAAACACATTGTGCAGACAGCAGGGAGGACAGTTTGCTTGTTGCCTGCCAGTTTCAAAGAGGATGGAAACCTGTTGGGACCTTTACACTTCTGTTAAGGAGCTGACCATTCTTGGGGGCAAACCATGCAGAATACTGCCCCCCTTGCCTTCTAGGTAACTTCTGCAATAGAGGTCCAAGTCCCCTGAACCAAAGGAAAGGTGACAGCAATTGGCCATTCTCCAGTGGAGCAGGGCAGGCATTCACATTTCTGAGTAAGTCTCACTGCATTTATCCACGCTGGTCAGCTAATGCTGTTTTTATCCACTCTCTCTTAAAACAGATGAGCTCCACCAAGAGATGCTGGATGACGCGCAGAGGAAACTGATGAACTTAGTGAACAGTACGGAAGGGAAAGTGGACAAGTAAGTGTCGCCTTTTGGCTTGCTCTTCTGTTTCACAGGAACTGCTTTCATAGAGCAGTCCAGCCACAGCAGATGCTCACACGTGACTACCGTTCAAGACGCTTTTCCTTTTCTTACACAGTGAGGTGTAGGTAGTTTTCATGATAGCCAACCTTCTTTTTTAAAGTCTGTTTCCCAACTCATTTCTCAAAACCATATGCAATAATTAAAAAAATCACTTCGCCAGGCAGTGGTGGCGCACACCTTTAATCCCAGCACTTGGGAGGCAGAGGCAGGTGGATTTCTGAGTTCAAGGCCAGCCTGGTCTACAGAGTGATTTCTAGGACAGCCAGGGCTACACAGAGAAACCCTGTCTTGAAAAACCAAAAAATAAAAAAAATTAAAAAAAAAAAATCACTTCTATATGAAATACTTAGAAAATAAAAGGTTTATTGTTAATATTTACCCCTCTTCACAACCCTTAGGTAAACATATCTAACATGTATGTGTAAATGTAGGTCTGAAACCTGGTTATTTATGTAGTAAAATCTGATGTGATATTTTTAAATCTAAAATATTATTTAAATTTTTTAATAAATACGGTTGGGGATGCATAACATCTGTGTCCATTGCTGTGCCTCTCAGTGAGAATCACCTGCTGAGGTGCTGAGAATTACCTATGAGGTATCTCCTTTAGTTGGCTATGGGTCTGAAGAAATGGGGATATTTTTTAAGTATGCATTTTAAGTTGTCTGAAATATTCCTAATTAGACTTATTTAAAAAGCTACTTTAGAGCATGTTATTATTCAGTCTTTATAATTAAGCATCTCATTGTTTAAATATAAGGAAATGTCTATTTGTTGTGGTAGATTGGCCATGTTAGGCTGACCTCAGCTGTCTCTGCCTTGATTTCCCTAGAGTCCTCATGAGAAACCTCTTCGTTGGTCATTTCCACACACCTAAAAACCAGCGCCATGAAGCGCTCCGACTCATGGGGAGCATATTGGGTGTTCAAAGGGAGGAAATGGAGCAGGTGAGCAGGCAGTAAAAGCCCTCTACGCCCCTTCATCTGCGCCCCCACCTCTTTCTTCGTACTTTTCTTGCTCTGTGGTACTCTGTCCCCTCCCTCCTTTGTGTGTTTCTTCTTTCCCTGGAGATGCAGTCTAGCTTGTCTCGCGTGGCGGGTGAGCGTTCCACCACTGAACTGTATCCTGGTTCTCCTTCTAAATGTTTATTGTATTTATAATACAGGGCATCATGGAAAATAGTCTCTCTTTACTGTATCTATAACTTGGGTTTAATAGTTTTCTTCATCAAGGAGGTGCTTTTGTTCAATTTGTATGGTGTTAGTTTAAGTATTTTACAACTTATAAACCAGTTGATTAAAATTTTCGAGATATGACCAGAACATTTATTTCAGATTGTGTTTGGGGTGGCATTTTGGTTTCTCTGTAACCCGTCAGTCTAGGAAACACCTCCTAGAACTTGAGTTTCAAAGCATGTTTACTCTTCTCTGAAGTCACAGGAGAGTGGCTCTCATTTTCTTGTCTTATATTGATAGTATTTTTCTGTTTTAAAATGTCTTTACAGCTTTTTGCTGAAGATCAAGGAGGTGTTACTCGGTGGATGGCTGGATGGCTGGGAGGAGGATCGAAAAGTGTGCCTAATACACCTTTGAGACCAAATCAGCAGTCTGTGTTTAATAGTGTAAGACCCCGCTTTATTCCTGCTGAGCATGAATGACAGAGTGATTGTATGCCACACTCATTTGTGCTGTATCAGACTTCTCCTGCATCCTGTAATATAGCCCCAGTAATATACCAGAATATTTTCTCATAGTCTTTTTCAGAACTCTTTGTTAAATTTCTGGAAACAGAATCTCATCCATCTGTCCCACCCCCAAAGCTGTCAGTTCATGATCTGAAGCCTCTGGATTCTCCCGGAAGAAGGAAAGTTGACGCGGGCACACCTGAGAGCTTCAGAGGTACAAGAAGGGGCGTGGTAAACACCAAATGCTTAACTTAGGAGTTGTTACTGATTTGTTACTCATGATAGTACCATAAAGTTTTCAGTGTTTTGAAATTGTAATACTGCTTCCAAAAATCTAATGTTGCTAAACTTGAGTCTTACATGTTTTGGTAGCTTATTATTTACTTGTTTTAATTAATGTAAACAGTATGAAATGTTTTCATTTTTATGTAGGAGTAATTCTCAGAGTCTTCAGGAGAACCATTCCCACACATCCTAAGTCATATTCACTCATATTCATATATAATATATAAAATAGTGTATAGACACTATAGTGTATTTAGAGATACTGAGGCATATTTGTAGACATTGTAGTAACCTGTGATTTTATTTGAGATTTTATTTTAATTATCAGCATAAGTCACTTTGAATTACTCTCTTAGAAATGGCAGTGAGCTAGTTACATCTTTGCTTTGTGTCCCCTGTTTTCATTTCTCTCTGATGGTACTTCTTATTAAAGTTACAAGCATAATTTATAGTCTGAAAATGATTTTCATCTTTGGACTTGTTATTCAATAACCAAACTTTGCTACATAAATAATGTATATAATGTTGGTTTACTTAAACTCACCTAAACATCCAAGAATGTGGTATGCACCCTTGCGTGTAGAAAGGTCTGTCTGGAAGGAAATGGTTGGTGGTTACTTTCCCCAACAATGTACATATTTTAGTATAGACTTAAGGAACATATCATATGCTTCCTAGTTCATATCATTCATCATAGTTAAACTTAGATAAAATATTACAAAATTTCTCTTCTAGAATTTTTGAAACTCACTCGTTTTTTTCTTTCCCTTCCTTCCTCCCCCCCCTTTTCTTTCTATCTCCCTTTCCTTCATCAGAGCTCTGCTAGGTGTGCGTATCAATTAGAGGTGGACAGAGTTTTAGCAGGGTTTACATAGAGAACACAAGCTTAGTGTGCACACCGTGTTCACCAGTGTAGAGACCAGTGTCCTCCTGTGTTCACAGTGTGTATAAAACTTTGTGTCGGCTTGTGCTCACAGGGTGTAGATCTCAGTGTTGTTCTGTGCTCACAGGGTGTAGAGTGTAGTAGACAGCACAGGGGCTTTTCCAGTTTGGAAAGTTGTTGGTCACAGGAAGTCCAAAGTGGGAGTCAAGAAGTGCTCAGTCACAGCTGAATATAATAAATTTGTCTCTGTCTTTGTCTTCGGAGCCTGCTATTTTAGCTTCCTGTTGCTTAAGAAGGCACTTCCAAAGGTTTTCTTGGCTCTCACCAATGAGGTTATTAGTGTCCTTGGGTAATAAGGCAGAATTGTAGCCTTTAAGACAGGTTATAAGCCAGTTCTTATTCTAATAATGGAAATGAATTGTAACTGCCCAAGTTGGTAGAGAAATAATACCACTGAGAATGTCTCCAGCTTTGAATGCTGACACGATGACTGAGTCGTGTATGCATACATTATTTGTTCTTCTGGTAAATTAATTTTAATTACTGTTCCATCACTATAATATGATATGCCAGCATTTTTCATAGGCTGTAATCATTGGGAAATCTTAAGTTCTCAAGGCCTGCATCTCTCAGGTAGATGTGAAGAGTATTTATCCTGCAGCACGCACACCATCATTCCAGGGTTGTTGCAGGAAGTGTAGTTGTCAGGTATATGATACTTGAGGATACAGTTCTTCCATTATGCATACACATACTCCTTGTCTCCTTTTCTACCATTCCTTCTTCTTCATTTCTTCTCTTTTGTGTGTGGGTCTCTGTGACCGCCATGACCAGCGGAGTAACCAGCAGATCAGTGTGAGGCAAGAAGACAGTTTGGTTCAACAGGACTAAGTATAAGTAACTGGTGTTGGGTCAGACTCCCAGAGTCTGACCCCGAGTTTTTATTTTAGGCATATTTAAGCACAGCATAATTTGGTGAAAAATTATCTGGTGATAAATGACTCAGTCCTGTGTACCCAATAAAGCTTAAGACATGACTAAATCAAAACTCTTTGTAAAGTACATATGACATTTTCCAAATGGGTTCTATAGATTGACTACATGTGACACTTTTTATAAAGATGGGTTTTATAGACTGACAAGCTCACTATAAGAGTCTGCGGTAGTATCCCATGTGCTCTTGGCCATACAGATAGCACATTGAAGGGACAACCCTGTGTGGCTAGCATTCCTGGCTGCCCTCCTGCTTTTCTGTAGGTGTCAGGATCTCCATGCCTTCCCCACTTTTGCCGGTTTACTTTTCATAGATAGATTCTGCTTACAGGATCCAGAACTCAGCAGCATACACATTGAATTTGTCGGTAGCCAAATACAGAAAGAAAGCACATGTGGATCTTTTTTTTTTTTTTTTTTTTTTAATCAGAAAATGGTTTGAATGACTAGGAATGAATTTTCATGAGGTTTTCATAATACACATTAGTATTCTTAAAATACTGTTTGTTTATTGTGTGCACATGTGTCTATGTGTGTGTGTATGTACTCCATGCACACCTTTGGAAGTCAGAGAACAACTTTAGGATTTGGTTCTCTCCTACCACATGGGTTCTGGGACTGAACTTAGGTCATCAGAGTTGGAGGCTTAGTGGTAGGTACCCTCACTTGCTGAGCCACCTTGTTGGCCCACAAATTAGTATTTTATACTTAGGATTTGAGGGTCTGTTGGTCTTGTTTTGAATAAAGGATAGCCCAAACCATGTGCCTAATGGGGGTGTTATGATCAGAAGAGTGGGATTGTAAAGTTGATAGTAGTGACACATTGATTACTCAATGCTTGTGTTAAAACTGAGCTTGTTAGCACAATTTCAGCTCTCAGGGTGGAGAAGGAGGCTCATCCTCAGTCATTGGGGGTCCATGGCAGCCTGAGCTAGAGACCCTGTCTCTACAACAAACCTCAACAACTATGTTGATGGGTTTGATAAAACTATTACTGTGTTTAGAGGGTTCTTTCATTAAATTTCTTTGTGAAGGGTAGAATTAAATCTGTATCTTATCTTTTAGATACAGCAGAATCAAGGACAGGAAGAAGAGCAGATGTGAATCCATTCTTGGCTCCCCGCTCAGCGGCCGTGCCCCTTATTAACCCGGCTGGACATGGACCTGGCGGGCCTGGGCATCTTCTTCTGAAGCCTATCTCCGATGTTCTTCCCACGTTTACACCTTTGCCAGTGTCACCTGACCACAGTGCGGGTGTTGTACTGAAAGACCTTTTAAAGCAATAGGTAGCTTTCAAGGCTGAGACTATGTAGCACTTTAAAGAAACCATGAACACTGCACGTGTGTGACCTTTACCACAAAGTGGCCTTCTGGAAAGAGTCATGTATGCATTTGTAGTTGTAATTTCTTTGTTAATAAAAACATTCTTGATGCTTTTAGAAATTTCAGGTGTCAGAAGAGCAAGCATCTGATATATAATCTGCTTTTTTTCACTTTATGACATTATCTAAAACTAGAAACACTTGTTTTACTTTTTAATTTACAAAACTCTAAAGGAGAGGCAAGAATAGTACACTGTATGTCTGCCTTTGTCTCCCGCATTGTCAAGCTCATTTACTGTATGAGCCTGTGGTTCATCTTTTAAAGATAAGGAATTCATTCCCCCCACCCCCCACCCCCATAAAGGCTTCTTTCTCTACTTGGAGCAGACGATGCTCTGCAATACATGTTGATCACCTGTAGAGGGCCTTGTCTCTGCAGAGCACAGAGAACACAGCTGATCCTGGGAGATTAGCAGTGCCCTGAGGCAAAGCAGGTGTTGGGTTCTATGCAGTTTCATCACCCGTGTAGATCCCTCTGGCCGTTGTGGTTAGGGTCCCACTCTGTCAGAAGGACCCTTGAGCTGCCTTTTCTAACCCTCTCTGCCTCCTCTAATCCCTGACAACCACTAACTGTCACCCTCTATAATTTTGTTATTCTGTAAATGCTGTTTAAATGAAATCATATGTTATGTAACCTCTTGAAATGGGTGTATTTCACTTAACATAATTCCCTTGAGGTCCATCCAAGTTGTTTCATGGGTCAGTAGTTTGTTTCTTTTTATTGTGGAGTACATGCTGTGAGTAACTAAATGGAATCATTTAGTTTCAAGAGCTGAACTGTCTAAAACTGTCCAAAAAAGTATCACCTAATACTACAGGTTTCTAGCTAGGTCTGGGGGCTCATGGTTAATCCCACCACTCGAGAGACAGAAGCAAGAGGATTGCTTAGGATTTGAGGCCAGCTTGGTATATTCAGTGAGTTTCAGGCTAGCCAGAGCAACAGCCATAGTGAGCTCCTTCTTTAAAACACACACATACCAAAAAAGCCAAACAATCAAAAATCGTAAGGTTTTCTTGTACAAATGCACACATACGTGTAACTTTCATTTAAGGTTACGCTTTATGTCTGGCTGCGTCCACGGAAACCTTAGGCCACTGTTAGCAATATCCAGAGACCTACCACCTCCTGCCCTGCGAGCTTCGCCTGTGTGGGGTGCAGCGCTCTGCTGGTTACCGCGGTCATTTCGGTGCACTAACACCAACGGCACTATCGCCAGGTGCTTGGGACTTCAAGTATTTCTGAACCATTTTACAAAGCTGTTATGAAAGAAAAAATCCTGATTCCACAGCTTCATTGTATCAGGATGTTCATATTTGTAGTAATTGTTGATGTTGTACATTTAAAAGTCATTTCTTGCATATTTTGTAAATTCAGATAAGCCTTTAAAACAGAAAAGCCTATATAGCAAGGAAAGGTAGAAATGAGACTAATTTGAAAGTGTTGACAGTCCTGGCGCCTGTCAGTGCTAACTTGGGTTGTTTGTAAATTTACCTGTGGTAAACTGTATATTTCTAATATGTTTGGAAGTCTGGAGGTTTTAATGATGCATTGAAAAATATCTTTTTCTGAAAAATTAAGTACCTGAGATGCTGCTGCTTTCTGATGTCACCTGTGTCCTTAACTAACTTACTATCCCAATTTCTCTGCTATGTGTTAGAAAAAGTTGCCAGCAGAGTTAACAGAAATAAATGTTAAGCTGCTCCAGCCAGTTTTGCCGCTGTTACAGATGCCCCTCAACTCACAGTAGGCTCACAGCCCAGTAAACCCACCATGATAAAAAAACATGTTGAATTGAGCATTTGTTTGCTATACTCAACTGTCAGTCAGTCCCACGGGACCACACGGCTGAGCACGAGCCCCCGCTCCCGCTGCTGCCCAGCACTGAGAAAAGAGAAGCTCTAAAGCTGAAGCAGGATTTCTGTTTAGTGTTTATCATTTTGGCAAACTCCAAAATTGAAACAGTTAAGCCATTGTAAGTTGAGAGTCTACTGATACAGGTTTTTATATGTTTCTTAAAAAGTTATTCTCTCTCATTAGCCTGGATCATGCACTGCTTGCAGGAAATTTTTATGTTCTGAATAAAGTAGTCAAAAGACTAGTTTTTACACTAATAAGAAAATAGAAGATGTAAACTGTTTTCTTTTAAAGAAGAGGTACATGGTGGATATTTAAGCAATGTGTTTTATATTTAAATAACTTTTATGACATTTGAAGTTCCTTGACTAAAACAACCTTCCCTCCCTCACCATTCATGTAACCTAAGTTTGAAGGCTGCCTGCCGTGGGGAGGGGGGTTCTACATCCAGGCATCAAAGAACACTGTATTACATGGCTGCTTTTGGAGTATGACCTTGCCTGAAAGCTGCAACCTAACGTCTCTGTTGTGTGCATCCTAAATGTGCATTGATCTAAACCAGACATAACCCATCAGCTTTTCTGAAACTAAGTTGTGTCAGAGATGAACCATCTGCTCAAGGAAACTTCTCAGCAGAGAGCAAGAAGCACACACTCAGTGATTCCAACGGGATGCTGCTAGAGCCTCGCTGGCGGTTCTGTGGCGACTGCAGAAGTCTGTCTGCTCTTGAGATCTGCAATCACTCTGTGGGATTTGTGGTTGACTTTGCATCAGAAGCCACAGACTTGTAATTGCTCTAGGTGGGCTGTTGATGTCTTTCTGCTGTTGTAGTTGAATTTTGTGTTGGAAGTCACACTTCTTCACAACATTCCCAGTGGTTCTCAAGTACAATGAAATACACTATCGAGAATTCACCCTGCCGTTGGTGTTGATTGAATGTAATCACCGGCATGTGTGCTGTTGAGTTTTACATCCTGATATTCTTGTTTGTTTTTTAGAAAGGGGGGAAGACCAAAGCACATAGTCAGAAAGAGATGGCGCGCAGCTGGCTAGCTAAACATCAACTATTGCCCAGACAGCTCTTAGTTCTTTTACTCATCCCAAGGATTCAAGAGTATCAGAGTGCTTACTCAAGTCAGCTATCGGAGGGAGGGAGGCAGGGAGGGAGGGAACAGGGCCAGCACAGGCGAGGATGAAAACCATTTGAACTGGGGTTTTTAAGAAATTTTCATATATCAAAGCATTTAAAGTATCTTCTATCAACAAAAAATTCTCTTCTGTAAATATCAGTTAGGTAATTTATTTTATATATTCCTATGGGAAATGATCATTGTAATGTTGACATTTGTGATGATTTGCCAGTCTTTACATCTTAACTTATTATGATTCAGTTACCTAAAATTGATACATTGTCATGATTTATAGGAAGGTGTCTAAATGTGAGAAATTTCCAACTGTACCATAAGATTCGGTTGTGTTTTTATATAGTGCTAAAGCCAATGCACTCTTGAATTTCTCAGGAGCATTACAAGGCAAAAAAATTTCTCCAAATAAAAATGATATAAGTTGGCTGTGTCTTCATCCACAATAAAAACACTTGGGAAACAGCTGCCGGTGTCTCTGGAGGAGAAGTGACTTGCACGGATTGTTTGTAGCAGCTTCTGATGACTTGGGTGTTCACTTGCTCTGCACGTCTACTGCAGGGTTTCATCCTTGGATGCTAAGCATGGTCCACTTAAGACTCTCAGGATTGCATGTGAAAGGGGAATCTTCAAAGTGCGTGTCACTGGTCACTTGGTCTTCCTCCAAGGTCGCTCATACATCTTCATTTGCTCTTAGGCACAGAACCTATTTTTAACTCTTTGTGTGATAGCGTTGGAAGGAATGGA
>CM052705.1:103034257-103062563 GCA_028551405.1 Uromys caudimaculatus | reverse complement strand
CCCCCCATCCCACCACCTCCTTCTCCTCCCTCCCCTTTGCCTCTATGAGGGTGCTTCCCTGCCCACCCACCCACCCTCTCCTGCCCCACCCCGCCAGCATCCCCCTATGCTGGGGCATCAAACCTTCACAGGACCAAGGGCCTCCCCTCCCATTGATGCCAGATAAGGCCGTCCTCTGCTACCTATGAACCTGGAGCCATGGATCCCTGCCTGTACGCTCCTTAGTTGGAGGTCTAGTCTCTGGGAACACTGGGTGGTCTGGCCAGCTGATGTTGTTCTTCCTATGGGGTTGCAATCCCCCTCGGATCCTCCAGTCCTTCCACTGGCTCCCCCTCCAGGGTCCCTGAGCTCAGTCTGATGGATGTACAATCCACTTCTTAAGGTTTTGGTCTCATTGACCTTTTCTTTCCGTGATTGTATTTTTACAAAGTTCTACACATTTATTTATTTCTATTTTTTAATTTTTAAATATTTTATTTTATGTATATGGGTATTTTGCCTGCATGTATGTCTGTGCACAACATAGACACACAGTGCCCCTGGAGGTCAGAAGAGGGAATCCGATCCCCTGGAACTGAAGTTACCAGCAGTTTTGAGCCACCTTGTGGGTGCTGGGAATTTGAACCCAGGTCCTCAGCAAGAGCAGCCAATGCTCTTAGCTGCTGAGCCATCTCTCCAGCCCCTACAATCATAGTGTGCACATTTAGATGTCTAGCTATTTCGATTGGCTACTCTCATTTGTTTCCCAGTCTGAAATTCTCTTTATTTCTCCCCCTTAGTGCGGTACTGGTGGACCTTAAGGATTTTTATAATCCTATCTATTAGAACAATGGGAGGGATGTACAATCTCGTGAATGAGATGAACCTAAATATAGTTTATTCTTAGACATTTCATACCCCCATAGTAAATAGATCAGCGTCTGGCTGCTCTTGTTCAGCCTAACGAGATTTTAGAGTAGGAGTCTATTTCCTTAAGGCAGTGTCACTAGAAAGGCCTAAATAAAGATGTAGACTTCAGAGGCTTGCTGGCATCTCTGAGAACTGTGAGGCAGTGGGGAAGTCACTCAACCCCTCCTATTCTCACCTTCCAGGAATTGGAGCTAATTTCTACTGCACAGGGGCATGGTAACGGAGGGAAACTGTCCCTGTGCTTTCTGAAGTTGGTCGGGCGGCTGAGGGTCCAAGAGAAGGTTCAGGCAAGGAAGGGCTTGCAGTGTAGCAATCTTTTGGAGAGCAGTGCCTTGACAGTTTTGCACTTGGTAGGGGGTTCCAGAGCTAGGGAACAAAGGGGAGGGAGAGCTTCCAGAGCCCAAGTGTAGCTCACCATTCTTAGGCTTTTCACCTCTGACTTTTACAAACCACCTTTCTACTTTGAAGGCCAGACACATCAACTAAAACAAGAAAAAGCCAAGGAGAAGGAGGTGAGGGTGGACAAGGAGAGGTATTCAGTCATCACTTGCTCTCCTACAACCTCCCTGGTCTTCCCCATCCACCCTTACCCCACACACATCCTTGCTTAGGGGTACTGTGCTTGTTCCAGCCCTTGCTTTAAACCTCTGGTTCCCAACTGCTCACGCGTCTTTCCTCCCTGAAGCCGCCTTGGTGGTGAGTTCAAGTTCTTGCAGCCACGGGCCTGATGACACGCCCCCTCGCACGCGCCCCGCTCCGCCTGGGGGAGGCCGGGCGCCCCCCAGGCCCGCGCTCTGCTGGGCTCCCCTCCCAGCGCCGAGCACTTGGCCCTGGCAGACGCCCCAAAATTGTTGTGAGGAGTCTAGCCAGTTGGTGAGCGCTGTAATCTGAACCAGCTGTGTCCAGACCGAGGCCCCATTTGCATTGTTTAACATACTTAGAAAATGAAGTGTTCATTTTTAACATTCCTCCTCCAATTGGCTTAATGCTGAATTACTGAAGGGGGTTAAGCGAAACCAGGTGCCGGCGGCGAGGGCTCTGCAGTGGCTCCCAGCACCCGGCACTGTCCCGGCCCTCCGCGCTGCCCGCTCGGCCCCTCCGGAACCAAGGCGCCCCGGTCCGCCGTAGAGCCTGCCTTCCTCGTGTCGCCTCTCCTCCCGCGCATCTTGGATATGCCAGGATTAAAAAGGTAGGTTGGAAGGCGCCAGGAACTGTCTCCAGGCTTGGGAAACCTAACTCCAGACCTGATGGGTGGAAAATGGCTATGGCTGAGATTCCGCCTGTGTCAGGGCACTGGAAAAGACTTTTAGCTAGTGATGCAATGACCCTGTTAATTACAAAAAGCTGCGCCCATCTCGAAGTCTTCGTTTGGGAGTGGGGATTTTTCTAACAGCGTCAGGAGTCAGCATCTCGAGAGAGGCAGCAGAAAACCTCTCTGGGTCATTTCTCTTTCTTTTTGGAAAGGGCAGCAACGTTGTGCGCAGTTTATAAAATATCACACTACATATTTTTTAAATTTGGGAGCCTGCTGACTACGGCACCAGCAAGTGCTTTGCTGCGACGGCTGTGAGACAAGCAGGAGGAGTCTCCGAACACTCCTGCCTGCGTTTGCTCTATGTCTGCGATTTACAGAGGGAATGGGACCTAGAGGTTTCGAGCCAATGAACAGTGGACACTGCAGACGGAGACGCATGTAAGCAAATGTTTTGCTGTTCTTTGCGGAAATTGCAATTCCAGTCAAGTAATCCTTGAGCCTTGAGGAAGTTTAAGGATGACATCTGTTCTCCCTTTCTCCAGTGTCTCTTGAAAATATAGCTGCCCTGCACAGATCTACACACTTTCTCTGTGTGTGTTTGCATGTGGGAGGGGTGCATGCATGCTAATACGAACTGAGCCATATTATGGTAAGCCATCCCGAATCCCCGACCAGCATTGACAGACAGTTGGAGGGTCCTACTCTTCTTCCTCCTCCCCCTTCCCCTCCCCCTCTTCTTTTGGATGGTGGACCCAGGTTCAAAAGAAAAGGTTTGAGACACAGTTTCTTCTCTCCAGTATTAATTATGCGTCATTTTTGGTATGATTTCTTTCTGGAAAGCCTCTCTGTTAGCCTGGAGATTATTTGGCCCCCAGGACCTAGCCACAGTTCTTCCAGGAGGCTGGGCTTGGGGCTGGCCAGCCCTGGGCTGGCTTTCGCCAAAAGGAATGGGGAGTGGGGTAGGGGGAGAAGCCGGTAGAGTTAGCATGCCTTTTCCAGTCTCTCTGTACTGCACGCAGTCAAGCTGTTCTGTCTCCAACATAAACGAGACGGGATTTTATAACCACCTGAAAGGAAACTTCATGAGAAGAAACAGGAAAACATTGAAATTCATAATCTACAGACTGGAAAAGAAATTTGTTATTGTTCTCTTATTCCTTCCAGATATAAAGTCTGGCTCTTGCAAATATCAAAAAGCCCGGGGATTTGGCTCTGCACTTTATAAGGTCAGAGCTGTCTCCAGTGTTGGAGAACCTGGCTCACATAGGCGGTTAGATGAAATGAAAACCTGTCTACTCAGGACTGGCTTTGGGACTCTGTGAAGGAAGAGGTTTGCATCTTCTGGGGCCACATCAGTCTCAGCTTTGTCTGGGTGCCTGGGTGCCACCTTACCTCCACTTCCTCTGTATACCTACTGCTATTTCTCCTGAGCCGTGGGTCAGGGATAGGAATGAGACTGGAATCTACTGAGCGCTCACTCTGAAAAGGTGGGGCCTATAGAGTCATGATGCTGGGTGGGTAATAATAAGCCTCGGACTTCAACCAGGTCCCCAAGTTCGTAGCCATGCTGAGAGACATTCAAGATCACTTCTTCCAGGAAGCTTCCTCTGCTGACTCTTGACAGCCCATGCCACAAAGCAGCCAGCTCAGGTGGATGGAGGCTGGGTCACAGCGCCGTGGCTCTCCTGCCCAGTATCTATGCTGCAAACTGTACTTGCTTAGATAAATGCTAGCAAGTTGAACAGTGTGGTAACATACTGGATCATCTGCATAGACTTCACATTGTCTTCCATTTTTCCTCTTTAGGTGCCCAGGTCAGTAGTGTTACATACGCTCACTTGGCTATATGACCAGGCTCCATGACTCTTTAACCTACAAAACAGCTCTTGTACCCTACTCCCGTGTTGTGTGGTGCACACCTGTAACCCCAGCATTTGGGAGGTAGAGGCAGGAGAATCAGGAGTTCTGAGCCAGATTTGGCCGCATAGACAGTTTGAGGCTAGCCTGGGCTACACGAGGCCCTGTCTTAAAAAAATCAAATCAAAATAAAACAAAAAAGAAAAAAGGCTGGCGGAGGTGTCTGTTTTGTAATCCCAGTGGTGACTCACGCCTTTAATCCCAGCACTTGGGAGGCAGAGGCAGGTGGATTTCTGAGTTCGAGACCAGCCTGGTCTACAGAGTGAGTTCCAGGACAGCCAGGGCTACACAGAGAAACCCTGTCTCGAACCCCTCCCCCAAAAAAGCACCCCAAGCCACAAAAGAAAAAAATTAAAGAAATTCCATACCTATTAAACACCTCCCCCCCCCCTTCCTGCCCCAGAAGCTCACAACCCTGGGAGACACCATTTTTCTTTCTGAGTCTTAGAACTCTGGAGTGATGTGAGCTGAATTCTATGTGTTTGTGTGAGCCGCTCATCTCTGACGTCCCCCATGGTTCATCAATGTATGTTTTTGGTTTTCTTTTATTTTAATTACATTTATTTATTTACTTGGGAAGGGCATGTGTTGCTGTGCATGTGTGGTGGTCAGAGGACAACTTTCAAAAGGTGGTTCTCTCTTTCTACTATATTGCCCAGGCTGACTTTGAACTCCTGGGTTCCAGTGACCTTTGCACTTTAACCTTTTGGAGCAGTTAGGACTACAAGCACATAGTAAGGTGCCTCGTTTTCCATACTGTATTGTGTCCAACTTTCAAGTTTAAGTCTGAATAATATTGTTGGTGTGTGTATGTGTGTGTGTGTGTGTGTGAGAGAGAGAGAGAGAGAGAGCGAGAGCGCACATGGTGTTGTGTTTAGCTATTCTTGCATGGACGTTTGGATTGTATCCACCTTTTGATTACTGTCCAAAATGCTGTTGTGAGCATGCATGTTCATATGTCTTTCTGGTCTTTGACTCAGTTCCCTGGGGAATGCTCTGGAGTGGGTCTGCTGGATCATGGGTGAGGATACTACACAGCTGCACCAGTTTCTCCCCCCCCCATCAGTAATGTGCAGGAGGTGTGATCTCTACATTCTTCCTATACCTGCTTTCTGTCTTGCACTTTTTTAAGACTAAAAAAAGTATTTTATGTGTATGAGTGTTTGCTTGCTCTGGGTGCAAGTGAGAGACCCTGCTTCAGTGTATAAGGTAAAGAATGATTGAGGAAGATACTGGATGCCAACCTCTGGCCCCCATAGAAATACACAGACATGTACATATGCATTTACACACATGCACCAACACATGTCAACACACATGGGTCCATGCATGCTGCATACATAGCCATCTTAGTGGATGTGAGTGGCATAGACTTTGCAGTTTTAAAGCATACTGGTGACTACAGTTTCACCAGACAAAACATTGGCCACAGCAAAGAACCAAATTACCCACAGGCAAAGATGTTTACTTGCTTGTGGGTGGCCATGTTGGCTGAGCCAGGGTGTCGTGGCATTTCCTGCTGTTACCCACTGCCTTTCTTGCACTGGTTCCTCAGTCTTCCATCCCCTGGGATGGCAGTTCTCACAAACCACATGCTAGGGTGGACCCCGGGTTCTTGGGCCACCAAGTTCTGGTTGAATGACTTCCTACAAACACAAAGCCCCTCACATCCTAGCTTTCGTGGATTGAAAACACAGGCTCTTGGCTCTGCAGTCATGTCTGAATAATGTTTAACTCAGGTGGTCTCCATGCAGAATGATAAAAGACCAAGATAACTGGTTGATGCCACAGCTGTGGGTCTTTGGATTTTTGTTCCTAAGCAGCAAAGCCTTGTATTTAAGCATGTGACCTAACTCACTATCCCAATACACAAAGCAAGTGTTAAGAGGCTGGCTCTTAGGGGTTAGAGTAGAGGTCTGGAAACCCTCTTGGGCTCTGCTTAGAGTGCCCTATTCACTTGAAAGCACATGGTAAAATCACCAACTAAGTACCTGGGTAGCAGGAGGCCCAGGGTTCCTGGATGTGAGGTTCCCTTGGCACTCATTCTGTTTTTCACTGCCCACAGGATACTCACTGTCACCATCTTGGCACTCTGGCTTCCACATCCTGGGAATGCACAGGTAAGGTTTCCAGTTGTCCAGAAGCATGTCTCCATCCATGCGTCTTAGGGCCCCAGGGTTACAGGAATGGGAGGCGCTCTACGGTTCACTACCCTCCATCCATACAGATCATAGCTAAGGCACTAAGAGGCGGAGGTTGGCCTGGGGGGATATAGGTTCCAAGCGGCAAGGTTGGAACTGTATCTCAGCATCCTGGCTCCAAACCTTTGTGTCCCTCAGGGAAACTCAGTAACTTAAATGGTAGTTCAATGTGGTGTTTCTGGACAGGGTACCCCCTGAGGATGCTTGCAAAGGCCCCCATGGCTAGGTCAGTGTGTGTTTCCACCCATACAACCCCTAGAGAAAGAGGTAGGGAGGAGGTGGACGCTACCCAAACATCCCCAGGGTGCAGTGTGTGGGGCTGGGTGATTCAACTACCTGGAGTGTGTGTGTGTGTGTGTGTGTGTGTGTGTGTGTGTGTGTGTAGAGTGTGCAAGGGGCAATGAAGTTGAGTTTGAGGCAAGGGTCTGAGAGCAGTTGTAGTATTTGATTTTTAAAGCTTGGGAAGGTTGTGTCAGGTGTGTCAGCCCCAAGTAATATGGTAGGGTTCCTTTAGATTGGTGGTTCTCAACCTTTGGGTTTCAACCATGTACTGGCTGGTTTTGTGTGTCAACTTGACACAAGCTGGAGTTATCACAGAGAAAGGAGCTTCAGTTGAGGAAGTGCCTCCATGAGATCCAGCTGTGGGGCATTTTCTCAATCAAGGGGGGGAGGGCCCATTGTGGGTGGTGCCATCCCTGGGCTTGTCGTCTTGGGTTCTATAAGAGAGCAAGCTGAGCAAGCCAGGGGAGGCAAGCCAGTAAGTAACATCCCTCCATGGCCTCTGCATCAGCTCCTGCTTCCTGACCTACTTGAGTTCCTGTTCTGACTTCCTTTGGTGATGAACAGCAATGTGGAAGTGTAAGCCGAATAAACCCTTTCCTCTGCAACTTGCTTCTTGGTCATGATGTTTGTGCAGGAATAGAAACCCTGACTAAGACGGACCAGTTCTTGACCCCTTTGGGGTCACAAGGGTCACCTAAGACTATCAGAAAGCACAGATATTTACATCGCAATACATAACAGTGGCAAAATTACAGTAGTGAGGTAGCAATGAAATACTTTTATGGTTGGGAGTCACCACAACATGAAGAACTGTATTAATTAGGAAAGTTGAGAGCCACTTTTCTAGATGGCTCAGAGAGGCCCTTCTGTGTGGCCCTTCCTGTGGAGAGAAAATAAAGACAGCCCCATTTCTGAGTAAGGCTGAGTTGCAGGTGAGGAGGGGTAGGCGCCTACCCATCATGCACAAGGATGTAAGTTTGATACCCAGCACTGAAAAAAATATGGTGGGGTAAAGCAAGAGCAGGAATTATGAAGAGCATTCAAAGGCCATTGGACACACTCAGGCCATTGGAGACAGGAAGGACTTGAGAAGAATGTAAAAGAATTTTAGATCTCAGAGGGACCTTGGTATTCCATAATCTAGCCCCACAGGTTACAGACAAAGACATCTAGTCCTGAAGCAGACAGTGGTCACAGATCATCTTAATTAGTATAGGCATTTATAGTAACATAATTCCTCTTTGTAATTACTTAAAACTAAGCAACAGCACTCCATTTTATAGATAGAGAAACTGAGGCAAAGGGAAGGGATGGGGAGAGTAAGGACTCTAGGAAGAATTAGAAACCAGGTAAACAAACGGCTTGGGCCCATTCTACCCCAGCACTGAGGTAGAGAGCAGGGCTGGAACCTGATCTCCTGGGTTCTGTGATATAGACTCCTGGTTCTTCCAGGTCCTTTGTTCTGAGGCTCTAAGGCTTGGGACCCTCAGCAGTAGCACAGGCCAGGCTCACAGATTACCCCATGGCTCAGGGAAGCCTGGTTGAGGTTGGAGGGGCCTAGTGACAGGTGTAGCACGACCCTAGACACTGAACTCTTTCCTGGGTCAGATTCCAGGCACCTGCAAGGGGCCCTCAAATTGTTCCCAGCTCAGGTTTTTAAAAGTTCATAGTCAAGGCTGGGGAGATAGCTTAGCCCATAGCCGAAAATACAAAAGTTCACAGCACTTAGGAAACAGAGGAGGGAAGACAAGTTCCAGGCCAGCCTGGGCTACACAATGAGATTTTTGTCTTGATAACAAGACAAAAGTAAACAAGCTTCAACTAAAAAAATAACAACACACAAACAAACAAAAAACAAAAAATACAAAACCTGTATGTACAGTTTATAGCTAAGGTTACATGTAAAATCACAACTGTCACCAATTGCCAAAACGTGTCACTGCCTTGCTGACATTGAAATGAAGGAACATCCCCATCCCCTTTGCTTAGAAAACGGGTCACATCTTGTCATGTAGCTTTTGTTTTATGGACACAACTGAGAGCCAGGAGGGATATTTCGTAGGGAACAAAGCGTTCGTTTGGGGGTCTGTGAAGGGGAGGTGGACAGCTCTGGGGTCTCCTTCCCTGGAAGTGGGGTTGTTGCACTGTGGCTTCACATGTGGCCATTACTGCTCCTCATCACGTGGGCATGACAAAAACCATAGGTCCTGACCCTGGGGGTCATGAGGCACTGGTGTAGGGTGTTTAAAAAACAATACTGAGTGTGAAATGATTGTAAGGAAATATTTACAAATAGAGGCCTACCTCACATATGGGCGTTACATGTGCCCCCCTTACTCCACTCCCCAAATGCTCTGTGATGCTTCTCGTGAGACAAAGAATGCAAAGCACGTGACCTGACCTGCTTCTTCTCTGTCCTTCTCTACAGCAACAGTGCACAAATGGCTTTGACCTGGACCGCCAGACAGGGCAGTGTTTAGGTACGTGATGCTGACAGTCCTTTTTTAGGTGGGGACATTTGGTGACAGGACAATTGCTAGGATGTTTCTGCCGTAGCTGTTGTTCAGTGCTGTTGAATCTTCATTTGCCTTCTCCATGGAGGAATCCAGAGATGGAACGACCGAGCCAATGCCACCCTTGTTGCTTGTGTTCTTTGTGCTAAGTGCTGCCCAGGGTGAAAGAATCATCTTTCTCCTCAACAAATGCTCCTGTTGGATCTGTTCCCATGCACTGCCTCCACAAGAATAGTAGCTTAAATGTTGCTCATTTCAGATCCCATAGCCCTCTGGGTCAGAGGCCCAATACCTATCTACCAGGCTAATATCAAAGTATTGGCAGGCTGTGTTTCTCTGGGGCTCAAGGAGACAGAGCATCTTTTTTTTTCCCTCATGGGAGAAGTTGGTGGGATCCACCCTCCTGAAGTTATAGATTGTAGGTCCTCTGTTCTTGCTGGTTGTCTGATGCGGCCCTTCTAGAGCTGTGTTCATCCCTTGGTTGGTAGCCTGTGACATTCACAATTATGGGTTCCTTCTTCCATTGTAACTCTTCTGACCAAGTCTCCTGCTACTTCTATTTTTAACCACTCACACCATTACACTGGGTGTCCTATAGCATAACCTAGGATGGATGCTCTCACCTTAAAGCCAGCTGATTGGTAACCTGAATGGAATCAGCCCTGAGACCTAAAGGCTCCCAGGTTCCAGGGATGAGGAAGTCCTTTGATGGACATTCTCTCAGCATGCCAGCTAGTGGAGAGAAACTTAGACACAGGAAGGTTGTGAGAAGTTGGTGGGATAAGGTCATGGTCAAGTGGAGGTAACTGTGATGGGCTCTGAAAAGGCAGAGAAGAGAGGGAAGATTTATGCCCAGACTTAGACAAGAGTCAGGCCCAGTTTGAATTGGGTATTGAAGAGCGAATAGGATCCGGAGAGATCTCAACCACAGTGGAAGGAACAGCATAGACAAAGAACAGGGGTATAAAGGAAGTGCAGGCATGGTATGCTGAGGATGGAACACAGAACATGTGGAGAGGCTAAGGCTTGGCCACCCCATATTGGAGGAATAGTTAAATTCTTAATTAGATTTAGTTTAGGTCAAATCATTTTTCTGTGTTGAGTCACATCAACTGAGAATCAGAAGCAAGATAGTTGGCTTAAAAGAATGAATTAAACCTTGGAGACTCAGGCTCATTCTTGGGTTTACAGTACAAAGCTCTTTGGTTCAAGGATGCATTACAGGGCAAAGAGGGCCGTGGCTTCTTTTCCAACCCATTGCTTTCACTAGAGAACAGACCATTGCACTCTGAACCACAGCATTTACAGTTCCCAAGCTGGGAGTTGGCATGAATTTCTCAGATGACATGATGGGCGAGCTGCCCAGATCCAAGCATCCCTCCCCAGTCTCCAGTTCCACACAGAGCAGGCTCCAGAGCTGGTGGCAGGGTCCAGCACCCAAAGCCAGGTCTGCTGCCCACTGGAGCCAGAGTTGGGGCTTCCCTTGACTCCACCCTGACAAGGCTGATTTTTCTAGACAGACCACCACTCTACTTCCGGTGTGAGCTGATCTCCAACAGGGCTAGGCACAGTCTTGTTTTGCTGGCACCATGTGAGCCAACTTGAAAGCAATTGCTCTGCTTTCTCAGCGAGTAACTAAACTATGAGCCAAGCCTTGCCTTTCTGGGTGTAAAGGTCTCTTTCTTTCTTGCCCAGCTATTACTTTGAATAGAAATGGTCCTGCTCTCATGTCTTCAGAGTATAGGAAATGCACAGGAGAGTGAGTACCTGGTGGGTTTTTGCACTTACAGACACTCCGATCTATTTATTTTTACTGTCGCTTTCTTCATGTAAATCAAGGACATTTTTATCTGTTATATTCCTATATGTTAAAGAATACATTTTCCCAGGTTTCAAATGTGGTATTCTTTAAAAAAAAATATGAAGCCAACAATAGTGCAGGTTTCTGTGGGTGGGGGTCACTTGTGATAAGAGGGCTTAAAGAGCTAATGTTTGGCTACACAGGTCACACTGAGTCAATTTGGCTGATGTTGGGGGGCATCAGATTGCAGTGAGCCAGGTGAGATGTTAGAGAGTCATTCCCATCAGTCTGCTCTGCTTCAATATGCACATACTCAGTGTCATGGAGGGGCCACTGAAATTTGTCCTTTCTGTGGCATCTGCAGATATTGATGAATGCCGGACCATTCCTGAGGCTTGTCGTGGGGACATGATGTGTGTCAACCAGAATGGCGGGTATTTGTGCATCCCCCGAACCAACCCAGTGTATCGAGGGCCCTACTCAAATCCCTACTCGACATCCTACTCAGGCCCATACCCAGCAGCGGCCCCACCAGTACCAGCTTCTAACTACCCCACGATTTCAAGGCCTCTTGTCTGCCGCTTTGGGTATCAGATGGATGAAGGCAACCAGTGTGTGGGTGAGTAGCCTGGTAACTGTCCTCTCAGATGGTGAACCTTCTCAAGAGTGCTGTTGGAATCTAAAATGTATTCCCAAATGGAACTACTGCCATGAAATATGCCAGTCAGACAGTGGTCTGATGTCTACCAATGACATAATGTTTTCTTCCAGATATATTTCTGGATCCTCTTCTGAATTATCTAGAAATCCAATTTGCTCTTTCTTTCTATCAATTGATCAATCCACCCATCACCTATCCATTCATCCATCATCCATCCATCCATCCATCCATCCATCCATCCATCCATCCATCCGTCCATCCGTCCGTCTGTCTATCCACCTGTCCGTCCATCCATCCATCCACCCATCCATCCATCCATTCATCCATCCATCCATCCATTATCATCCATCCATCATCCATCCATTCATCCCTTTTTTTGATCTCATTGGTGATCAACCTCATGTTTTCTCAACTAAATAATCAATACATCTCATCAGACTCAGGGCCAGTGCTCTGTCTTCTTTGTATTGAATGGATTGAGCATTGCTGCAGAAAAGCATTGAGAGCCCATGTGAGATCTGGAAAAGAAAGTGGGTTTCTTAGGTGGGAACCGGTGTTCTTGTGACTAAAGGGGCCTTGCTGATGGGGACTCTGGGGGAAAAGTAGATACCGTTATGTCATAAGCCCCAAAGGAGTTAGCAGCACCCTATAGAGTTTCCAGTTCTATTGGCCAGTGCTGCCTTGGAGAAGAGTTGGCTGGGGTCCTGCCCAGTCCTTTGGTGGTAGTTGGACTAAATTCCTGTAACTGTCTCCAGCTTTGGAGGGTTACATCAAAAAGAGATCAACAGTGAGGCTCAAACTCTTTTGGCTGTGTCTCCCCTCTGCCAAATCCTCTTAGGCTTAGATCCCTGTCACAGACATACTTATACACGGCACGTGCATCCTGTTATGCTCCTGTGGATGAGGAATATAAAGCACAGACAAGAAATAGGAAATTTAAAAGAATGTAATAAAAATAAATTTGAATTGAAATTCTAATATTTCCTTTCCATGGCCTTAAAAGTATGAGAGACCGTCAGTCTAGTTAATATGATTTCTGTGGGTTTCAGGACTCTGAAGTATTGGTCTGTAACCAACAGCTAGAGACTGTGCTGATTATAATATATGAATATGTTCATGTGAATGAGTGTGTATTTACATTTAAAAATGTTCAAACAGTATGCAGATATATGTCCTTCAACACTATAGGGACAACTGAATATACCTGAGCTCATAATTCTGCATTATTACTGGTCTCAAAGGACCTGGTGTGTCTGCTGGGGCACACATGCACGTGCTGACTGAGATTAACCTTAACAAGAACATGCCAAGGGAAAGTGTGGAACCCAGTCAAGCCACACACTTCTCAGCTTTGTGGGAGAAGACAGCACCATGCTTCCTTATGACACACAGCAGAACAATAGGCCATTATAACCAGAAAGGACTTTTTGGAAGCTCTTTAGCTGTAACCTCTGATTTTTTGGAAAGGTGAATGTGGACCCCAGCAAGTTAGGTCATTGTGCAGTTAGGATATGAGACCAGCCAACTGCTCCCATCTAGTAGAGAATCAATGGCCCCAAACAAGGTGTAGTGTGTGTGTGTGTGTGTGTGTGTGTGTGTGCGTGTGTGAGAGAGAGAGAGAGAGAGAGAGAGAGAGAGAGAGAGAGAGAGAGAGAGAGAGAGAGAATACTGGAGGGCAGATGAGCTGAGTGAAGGCAGTATAGGCTTTTGGAAAACGGTCTCATCTGGTCCTGGTATAGACAGTTCTTGGGCTATCTCACTCAGCCCTTCCATTGAACATCTGGCACTCACTGCCTTAGGGCTCCCTGAATGCCCTTCTTCATCCTACATACCTCCTTCCAGGGACTCAAGGCTCTTGGCACTGAAGACATGCTGGGAAGCCTATTCATCTGGTGGCCCCTCTGATGTCATACCACTTGTGGTTCTGAACCTGTTACATAGACATGTGGAGCCTTTAATAATGGCCCCTTTGTAAGCCCCATACAATCTGGGAACCCCAGCAAGGACTGGCACCAGGCCCATCCATTTCTAAAATGTCTAGTATTATGCATTCATAAGTCCTGAGTTCTTCTGACTTCCCTTCACTCCACCCCACCGTTTCCTGACTTACCAGGGCTGAGGCCTCTATGGGCATTGTGAGAGGTGGTGGCAGGGGGCCAGAGCAGAGGAAGGGCTGGGAAGGGCTCTCTAACTGATGCTCCAGGGAACTGAGGCAGGGGGCAGGAGGCAAGGGACTTGGAGCAGAGGAGAGGGAACACGTTAGCAGGTGTATGCAGGGGAAAAGGCCTTCAAAGAAGAGCAGGCATTCCTGGAGCAGTGGGCTCTGGGTAGGAGACAGTGATGAGTGGTGAGAATCGGTGAGAATCAGACATTTCTGAAGCTTTGGTGGCTCATGGAGAGAAGAGTGTATCTCCTCTCCTTCAAAACAAACCCACAAGCCTTCTTTAAAACTTATAATACGCTGGGTGGTGGTGATGCACGCCTTTAATCCCAGCACTTAGGCAGAGGCAGGTGGATCTCTGAGGTCAAGGCCAGCCTGGTCCACATAGTGGGTTCCAGCACAATCATGTCTACACAGAGAAACCCATTCAGCCAAAAACCAAAAACCAAAACAAAACCCTAAACAACAACAACAACAACAAAACCAAACAAACAAAAAACAAAGCAAAACAAAACACAAAAACAAACAAAAAACAATGCCCCCCAGAAAACCAACTTATAGTACATTATCAAACCTATAAAGGTCAGCAAAAATCATTTTTACCATGAAATATCTAGATGTTGTTTAGACTGATTGTCTTATAAATGCCCTTTTCACAGGGCTGGGGAGACAGATTAGCACGCAAAATGCTTGCCTCACAGGCATAAGGACCTGAGTTCAGATCCCCAGCACATACATAGAAAGGCAGGCATGACTCGACATGCCCCTAACTCCAACAGTGGGAGATGGAGTCAGGGAGGGCCATCGAGATGGCTCAGGAGGTAAGGGCTCTTGCTCTCCGAATTAATTCCTGCGATACACAATACTGCCTCTATATGTAGTAAAGAGAGAACAGACTCCAACAAACTGTCCTCTAACCTCCACAGAGGCACTGTGCATGAACATGGAATAAAATATAATGAAAAGGAAGACTTATCAATGTTTAACTCTATGTGCACATTCACATACATGTGGAGTATATGTGCACCTCCCCATACACCCATGCATCCACACACGTGCATCTCCCCCACCCCCACAGATGCCTTCCCCCCCTTGCTTCCACAGAGTCAGATTTGTATAGCTTTAGTGGCCTCAGTAGCTGACTCCATTCCTTCTCCTTGCTACTTCCTTGTGGACACAAATGTGTTTGTCTGCAGTGGCTGTTCATAGCCCATTCCTTCTTCCCAACTGGTACTCTGGGAGCTGGAAATAGGTCTAGAGACTTGGCCCAGTTCTGGCGTAATGTTCTCGGCAAGCATCTTCATAGGTGGTGCCTTTGGTCTTCTCCTTCCATTCATTCCCTGGTTTCCTTTCATAAAGTGTGAGAGTTGCCTTGAACAAGCTAATGGCTCTCCCCACCCCCTGAAGCTCAACTCCCTGGCATTTCAGACCTACTTTCAAAGAAGCCATCTTCTTCATACTCAAGTTAGTGTGTGTCCTCTTCCCATAGTCTGACAGTGCCCTGGGGCCCCAGTGCCCACAGTACTGCCAGGACACCCAGTATCTCTTACCTTCCTTCTTGACTTCTCTGTTTTGGGTTCCACTTCAATGGTGACTAAACTCTGTCCTGGAACAGTGTGGCCCTGGGTTTAAGTCCCTGAGTCCCTGGCTAAAAGTCTAGATCACTTGGGACATTTTTGTGGACAGGGGCATAATGACTCAAGAATTACAGTCCCCAAGCCAAGAATGCTTTGTATTGAGAAGAAGGACAACTTGGCTCGAGGATGACCAGTTCCACAAGACTGTTGGGACTCAGAGCTGGGTGCAGTGTGTCACCCAGCTTTTCCACCCCTGGAAGATATGGTAATCAAATTCTTTAGATGGGGGCTGAGGGCAGTCAGGCAGAGCTAACTGGCAAGGACAAAAGGCTGTTGGAGTTGAGGTCCCAGACCTGGACCCAGACAGTGCAGATCAACCAACACACAGAGTTCTGAGCCAGCTAAGAGCCATATGGGAAAAATAGGGCTTGGCTATGTCGAATTGAAAGCAAGGAGTGGGGTGTGTGTGCAATGATGGTTTTCCTAGATTCAAACCGCCACCCTGGAACCTTCTTTTCATGACATATTGCCTCTGTGAACCAATCCTGGAATGTGGTTGCCACCAGTCTCTGCATATTTATTCCTTATGGGCTTCAACATGCCATCTCTCTGGATGACATTCTACATAAGCCTGGCTTTGCTAACCAACTTGGCTCAGAAGCAAGTTAGGGACTTCACCAGTCACAGAAATTCGTGATGTGTTCTGCAGCTGAGAAAGCTATTTCTCCAGAGCTATGCTACTCCAGAGCAATGCCTTTTATTCCCTACTTGGGCTGGGCTTTTGTTGTGAGTGATCAGGGCACCCAAGCAGGCAGAGAGCAACAAAGAACAGATCTTTCTGGAAGACGCATTGAGTTGGCCTAAGCTGCTCTTGAGTTATTTTTCCTGACTGCTAGTCAGTATTTAGTCAACTAATTTACTTCACAGGGTGCCTCATTTATGCCAGGCTCTCTGGTTTAGGCACAAAGGGGAATAGCCAGGGGTCTGTGGTCAAGGAAGGGAGATCAAACACTATGCAAGCAGCTGAAATACAAGGGTGCTTGGGAGTTGCTAATGTGGCACAGGCAGAGGGCCAGAAAGACTCTGGGAATGGAAGGCTGAAACTCCGAAGTCAGTCAGACCCTGAATTTCTTCTCAGTTGGCTACTTCCTACAGCTGAAGCCTGGAGTTCTATACCTTTGTCTATAAAATATAAAATAAGTATGACCATGCCTGTTTGCATGAAAATACCTTCCCTAGAGTCTGCATGGGATGTTAATCGGAAATGATTCATGGAAGAGCCAGCTATGGTCTTGAAATGGTAAAGTGCAAAGATTCATAGAGTCTGAAACGCATCGAGACCACACCCACTTTGTAAGTCTTCAAAGCCTTGAGGAGACTTTAGAATCTGCTTTAAGGTCCCAGAAGAGCTTGGTTTGTTTAAGTTGTGAGACAAAGCCATGGAAGTCAGCCCAGTGTGGCATTTGTTCCCAGCCCCAAGACACGGCCAAGAGCACGTTGAAACCTCAGCCACAGCACAGCAGATCTGTGGTTAGCACACATGAGGGAGGAACCAGAGGCCTTTGCTTCTAGCATTCTTCCTATATTTTCTCTCTAGCTTTCCAGCTTGGGCTATAATGTGATGCCTGGGCCTCAGGCTCAGAAAGTGTGCAGAATAGGGGGTTCCTTAGTAGCTGAGGTGTTTGGGACCAACTAGGCTTGGGAAGGAAACAGCATCCCATAGAAGCAGAGGCTCTGCAGTTGGCTTTTGTCAGTAGCCTTTGAGATGCTCTGGCAAGCCTGTCCACTGGCAGCTCCCAACCCATGTTCTACATCTGCCTCAGTTGTTCCCATCATAGCTGGGGAACTAGAGCTGGGTAACTCACTCACCTTCTCTAAACCTATTTATTTATTTATTTATTTATTTATTTATTTATTTATTTATGTCTTTTTTTTATTTTTATTTTTGAGACAGATTTTTTTTTTTTTTCTGTGTAGCTCTGGCGCTGTCCTGGAACTCACTCTGTAGACCAGGCTGGCCTTGAACTCAGAGATCCTCCTGCCTCTGCCTCCTGAGTGCTGGGATTAAAAGCTTGTGCCACCTGGTCCATTTTTCTAACTATAAAAATGGATAATACTGCAAGCCTTCAAGGATTATTTTGAGAATTATATAGGATACTGCACGCAGGCCATCTAATCTGGCTGGCTCATGGCAGCAGCTTACATATTAGTTACTATTATGATTTCAAACTTTACCCTTTCTGCTGATATCTCTTACTCCTGTTTCCACAGCCCCGCTACTCCTAGTTGTTTCTGTTATTGCTTGTCCTGGAAAGTAGCTTGAGCATCTCTTGCTTTTGGAGGCCTAGGACTGGCTTGTTGCCACGTTTCATCTGCAGCAGTTGGAGTTAGCACGGACTTCCACAGAGAACTCAGCAGAGAAGAGACTCTGGGAAGTCATCTGGTAGGAAATGCAGACATACCTCCAGTGGTCAGGGAGCACAAGCTATGGTGCTCCCAGGTGCCACAATGTTGCTAATCTAGGATCACACCTGAAGCCACAAAACTCTTGTCTTCCCATCTGCTCACTTAGGGAGAGGCAAAAACATTTTAAAAATTGTAATCACCAAATTGCTTGACTTTATTAAAATGTATTATTTTACTTAAGAACCGATTCCCCCAATTATATTAATGCCTAACCTGAGGCAGCATGTTGTACCGGTAAAGGAACAGCTAAGACAGGGGTAAGAACTGGACTTTGGCCCTTGATTTACTAGTTATTGGTTGAGGGCGTTAAGAAAGTCAGATAACCTCTGTGATCTAAGTGCCGTCTGCTGTAAAAAGGGTTAGTATCGTATTAGGGCTCTTAGCCTGAAGTCAATACATTTAAATCAAGGCCTCTACTTTTTACTCCCTGATCCCTGGCTAAAGTGTAATTGAAAGCTCGCATTGCCATCTAGTCTGTTGGTCACTTGCCCTGGGCCTCCTAGTAGGACTCCCGACTGTATAAAGTCAGGTGTTTACAGATCACAGCACAGCTGGGACAGTTCCTTTGGACCGATTTTGAAATCTTATTCATGGTTGTCACTGCTCCAGAACTTAGAGAAAGACATTAGATCCGTTGCTCAGTCTTGCTATTGGGTGCACTAAAGGCCGTGTGCATGTATACACAGCTGGGGAGACATGGCTTGTCAGAGAAGTGCCTGCTAAGGCATAAGGACTCAAGTTTGATCCTAGCACCCACCAGCACCCATGTGAAAAGCTGGATGTGTCAGCCTGGGCTTCTATCACCAGTATGGGAGAGACGGAGATGAGCTCTCTAGAGCTTACTGACTAGCCAGTCTAGCTGAATTGGTGAGTCTCAGGCTCAGTGGCTCAAAAATAAGGTGGAGAGCAATTGAGAAAGACATTGGACATTGACCTCCAGCTTCCAGATGCCTGCTCACATATATACACATACATGCATACATATACACACCAACTAAATTAATATTATAAGGTATATATAGAACCCTACCACACATTTGTCTTTTAGAATGTTTTGATCACTGTTTTACAATATAGATCTTTCCTTGGCAATCCTATGAGTTTTGTTTTATGTATTAAATATTAAACGATGTTTAAAAACATTGTTTTGAGGAGGGGGTGCATCCACGCAAGACAGTTTTGTGGCACACATGTACACAACTCACTGGGACATATGATTTGTTGGGTCCTCTCTAGCTCTGGAATGTTCTATCATCCCAAATCTTCCCAGTGGTGTGTGTGCGCGTACACACACACACACACACACACACACACACACACACACACACACACACTCGTGCAGACTCTGGATTTTCTGGTAACACTTTTGAACTCGGATTGTTCAGATGATGTGACTCTGGTCTACTTATGTGTTTCAAACGGTGACACCTTCTACTGGGTGGTACTAATTCTGCATCTATAAGAGTGCTTCTCTCCCCTCTGTAGCTTTAGTAGGTATCACTGGTGGAGTTGGTGGAGGCAACATGGCCTCCGGGGCAGGGTAAACCCCACTGTTGAGAGGAGACCAGCTCCTGCTGTCTCTGTGCAGTAGAGGCTGTCCCCAGGGCCCAGCATGGCAGCTTTCTTTGTGATCTACATGCTTGGCTTTCATCTTAGCTTCTTTAGTGTGATCATGATTCTTTTAATTGTGTTTGATTTTGGAATTAGCCAGTGCGCACACACACTCTCTCTCTTTCTCTCTCTCCCTCTCTTTCTCTGTGTGTGCATGTGTGTGTGTGTGTGTGTGTGTGTGTGTGTGTGTGTGTGTGTGTGCATGTGTGTAAAGAAAGTAACTGCAAGAGGAGAGATGAAGTATGGCGGTGCAGTAGAGCAGGCCCACTTCACTCTGTTGTAATGGTTCTGACCAAAGCTGCAATGTTCCAGATTCCAGATCATTCCTGCTGGATGACCACGGGGTCAAAATCACATGCCAGGGCTTTGGAAGGCACTCAGCATGTCGTTTTGAAGTTGGTAGGAGGTCATGGTAGAGATGGAAGTTTCACTATGTTGTCCTAGGTAGTCTCAAGATTCAGGGGCCAAGTGAGTTTTCTAACTCAGCCCCGGACATGGCCAGGGCTATAGTGCTTCCTCATGTGTGAAAGTGGAAGATGGTGATTGTATCTTCTTATTCATCATCAAGGCTGGCCACAGATGTCTTCTCAAACATCCTCTCCCTAAAAGTAGATTGAATTTACCATTGGTGGACTGTAGAACCAAATTCCCTGGGAAGGTTCAGATTGTAACTTAACCATTTCTGTGTACATCCTGTATGGCTCTCCTCTGCTATGGGTGGTATCTTCAGGATACCCTTGGCTCTCCACCTGCACTCCAGCCGTGATGCAAGAAATCTGGGAACTGTTGGTGCCACAGAACAAATGAAATAAGAAGTGAAAACACGTTATGATTGCAGGCCATCTGTTTCATGCGTGAGGCCAGAAAAACATCGGAGTCATATCAGCATGGCCAATAACAGATTAGTGGAGGTAGTCTCCATAAGCCCCAAGTTATAATCCCTGCTTCTTGGAAAGAAAGGAGTGTCTTCATTTCTTGAAGGGCCTGGATCAAGTGACTTATTATGGCAGTAAACAGTGGGAGACAGTGTGATGCTACAGAGAGAGCCCAGACTTTAGATTCACCCACACTTGGGTTTACACCCCTTCATTGCACATTGACCTAGCTCAAGATTTAAACACCTGTAGATAATATCTTGTCTGCAAAATGGCATACCAGTATTTACTTGTGGAATGCTTGGAAGTTTAGCAGAGAAGATGCTGTATGTCTGATAGTTTGGTCTGTACTGGCTCTGCTGCCTGCTTCCAAATCTATGGATCTTTACATTGTAAGAGCAACATGTCTTCTTTGTGGCTTAGTTGTGGATACTTGGTGGCTTCTTAGCACAAACTGGAAGACTTGGGAAGAGAGTAGCAAACGGAAGGGGAAGGAAGGTGGGGCTTCCCTTCAGTTTATGATTACATACAGATACAGTTGTATATTGCTTTGAATGGGAGTATGTCCTGAGAAGTGCACTCACCATTCATGGTCTGGTCATTGTATAAATGTCATAGCATCTACTTACTTCAGCATCACCAGGTGATATCATCACTTCATCCTGTCACTCACTAAGCACGCATGCTGATTCTTCCCTCCCATCTGTCTGTTCAGCCCTCACCAAAGTGGCTCTTGCATCTTCTCAGGGGCCCTCCTGGCTAAGACTCTGGTGCCAGAGCAGCTTGGATACCCTGTTCCCTTTCTACTCTCTCGAACTGCTAGTTTATCTGGACACATAGGTTCCACAGTGTTCTAGCCTGGCAGGCTGCTGTGGGGATTGTGGGCTGGGCACCCTCTATACCCGCTTCCCTGGACCTCAAGCTGAAAGCAGAAAGGCAAGGGCTCTCTATAACCTAGGTATGCATGTTGTTTACATCTTTTATATTGAGGGCATGACATAGGGCTCCAGAAGTGGGTTGGATTCTTGGTGAGGGCATTCCTGGAATGTAGGCACTACACCAGCACCCACTATGTAGTCAGAGTCTATGGTAGAGTGAGCTCTCAATCAGTTATAATTATAGGGATGATGGAATGAATGAATGGATGAATGAATGAATGGATGGATGAAGGGAAGGAAAGTGCCGACAGCCCAGCAAAATGATGCTTCCCTCCTCTCACTTGACCTCTCGTTCCTTACATAAATCCCACTGCTATGATTTCCCATACTGTATTGGGTACCAAGGAAGACCATAATAACCATGATGGTCACTGTATATACCCCACACTCAGCTTGGTGTTGACATATGGCTGCACTGTGAGCATGAATAGAGCTGGATATACGGGGAGACTGGGAAGCTGATGGAATGTAGCCAGTGAAGACCTTTGGGTTAGATGACTTTGGAGTCCTTCCTCCACTGGCCTTTTCTTAAGGGTTCTCTTGAGGGGAGGTTCTAGTGGAAGAGACTGGCTCTCACACATCTGCCAGCAGCTAAAGCCCCTCCTCATATAATCCTATAGAGCATCCTTCATTTGCATCCCATGCCAAGGTGCCTTGGGAACCTGCAGCCACTCTTGGGCTTCTGCTTGTCTCTCTCACACAGAGAAGTGTGTCTGAGAAAGGGTCTCAGCCATCTCCTTAGGGTCTGTCCAGGGAAGGACATTCACAGGATTCTTTTCTTCCAGTGCACTCCAGACAGCAGACAAGAAGTCAAGGACTGGCCTTCCATTTCCCTCCAGCTTGTTGGTCTGGGGCCAGAGGGGAGATGGGGACAGCCTGAGCTGGTCCTGCCTTAGGCAGCCAGCATCTGGGGCAGGCTCGGGAGATATCTGACGTGGTAGTGCTGGGGAGTCAATGCTGCCTGGGGGCTTTAAGTCTGACTTACCTTCAAATTAGAACATTTGCAGAAATGCAGCCAGACTTGATTTATGAGCTCTGCATATTTCACAGGTCTTTACACATCCCCCAGGAATCAGTGAGGTCAGACAGAACAGAGCTCACATCCGGAATCAGTATGAAATTGGCGTCTTCCATAGTTCCCTTGGGAGGAAGGAGGGTAATAAATTTGAGGAGGGTTATATGAAACAATGCAAAGACACAAAAATTCCAGCCTCTGCTTCATTCCTATTGGGGACAAAGAAAAAGATACGTCTTCCATATCTGAGCCTAGTGAGGAGTAGCCACTGTTACTAGGATGAAGAATGATAGGACAGGCTGCTAGGGTGACTGATGAACTCAGTGAGAGCTCAGGAGTGACCATAGCATCTTGTACTTGTCCTTTGGCGCACACTCCGTCGTAACAGTGATAAATTGACATTCCTGGTTATTTAACATCTTACGGCCTAGCAGGAACTTTCTGTCTTGCTCACCATTGTATTTTTAGTGCCTGATGAGAATTTGCCGAGTGAGTGGATGAGCCACACACGGCAAATAGAGTGAGTGGGATTCAGATGAGAGAGAGAAACTGATAACATCACAGGTAGTGTTGTTGCTCACATAGGCCCAACTTATTACTGCTGATGAATCCATGCATCCTTGAGTTCTTTGCAGGAATCAGGTAAGTTGGTGGGAACTACAAAACCTGACACATAATAACCACAACACAATGGGTCTACATCCGAAGTACAAGGCATTGGGGTGGCCCTGGCTGGTCGCACCTTTCCAGGACATCTGCATCTATTAGATCCCTTCTCTGCATCAGACTCTGCCAAGTTTGGGGGATGGACAATATACAACCCCTACCCTTGGGATCTTCCAACTGAGCCTTTGTGAGGGTGCTGGGTTGGGAGGACACAGGCACATAAATAGTCAGAATCTCTCCAGGGGTAACCAGTGAGATCAGTTGGGGGCAGGTGCTAAAAGGGTGCTCATGTGAATTCCACACTGAAACAGGATCTGCTGGCCTTTAGGGGACCGTTGGAGGTTTGAGCAGGATCTTCCTGTTAGAGAATGGTGGGGAAAGGTAAAGGCTGGGAACAGCATGGGCAAAGGAATGAGCCAGAGAAGTTCATGGCATGTTCAGGACCGCTAGCCGTAGCAGTCAGCCTTGGCTGTGAGCACACTGGTCACCTGCCTGTGCTCACACCTACCCAGTGTGCTTCACAGGCACAGGCTGAGAACAGAGACTTAGAGAGATGAGGCTTTGAGTATTGGCTGGGACTAGACTGTCTGCCATTGAGAGCCATGCAACTGACTTGGGCTTTATTCTGTGAACAGAGAATTAAATATTACTTTGACCCTGGTGTCTTAGTTAGCAACCCAGCCCAGATGTCACCACAGTAAGCCTTTTGGGAACTTTCTAGAGAAAAGAATTAGAATTTTATGATTTGTTAGCAGAGAATACTTCTCATACTTCCTGAAGTAGTACTTTGAGAGCTCTTAGTGTCTGAAGTCCCTAGTCTGATTTCTGAAGGACAAAGTTGATGCTTCCAAGTTTACAATTAGCTTTTTAACCATAAAACCTTTGTCTTCACTGACAAAAGGGAGTTGAAAGCTGAGGCAGTGGCCAGGGGAATTGTCAAGGACAGGCTTGGCCAACCCAACACTCTTTGCTCCTCCCCCCAAGTTCCTTCAAGGGACCATGGGATGTAGTGAGTTCGGGGAGCCCAACTCCTGTACAAAGCACAATATGGCTGTGCAAGACTGAGTATCCTGGGAGAGCCAATTCTGCTGGAGGCAGTCTCCATGGAGAACTAGCACCTGCTATGTGATGTTATGTACCAAAAATTCACTTAAAGTCTTTGGATTCTTCATTATCAAGGCAAATGCATAGTTGTGGAAAGAGATGGGATCCAGAAATCGAGTGACTGTGGGCTCATTGCCTGGTTATGGGCAGAGGATGCTCTGAGGTGAGTGTAGAGTCTCACTGAGAAGGAGGGAGAACCAGTGAGTATTGCAGACCCTCGTCTGATCTTGTCCCATGTTAACTTTCATATTCTAGGGAGTTTGCTCAGGATGTGGCAAGCCAAGGCATAAACCAACCATTCTTTTAAAGCATCCTCTTAACTCCAGTTCCTTTCCTGAGAGTCTAGACTTGTAAAATTTTCTCCCCAAACCCACCATGTGGACACATCAAGCCTGGCACCCTCTGTAAGCCATAACGGTCCATTTTCTTCCCACATAAGCTCAGCGAATAGCTGTAAACTGAGTACATTTGACTGTATATCATGTTATCCCTCCAAAGTTACAAAAACAAAAAGCAAACAAACAACAAGAAGAACAAAAATGTGGGGGCCGGAAGGCTTGGTGCCTCTGCAGATAGACAGGTCACAAATGAGTTAATAGAAAACAAAGTCATCAAGACCACAGGAGACAGTGTGGACTTGGCCTTGGCTGTCTTGAGCAGGGAATGCTTGCCAAGGTCACATTCCAGGGCAGCCTTCTGACCACGAGGCACAGGATATGGGATTCCAAATCAAACTACGCAGCCACACGCAGACTAATAGAGTCTCATCAACAAGGTTGTTGAGAGCAAATGAGGAGGGAGAGTGAGGTAGCTCGTCCTCCCTGAAGCCTGGGAGCAGCCTCCACTGTGGGAAGTGTTGGGGTGTGTGTGTGTGTGTGTATATAGCATGTAGAATGTTTGTTTGCAAGTGTGTCTGTAACAGTGCTGCAGACTAGGTGTCTTAATGAACAGAGGTATATCATGTCATGGCTCTGGAGGGCGAGATGAAGGTGGTTGCAGAGTCAGGTTCTTCTGAGGGCACAGGGTGTGGTTCTGCTGTGTGTCTCTCTCTTGACCTGTAGCCAGCTGCCGTTCCCCTATGTCTGCCCTTTCCCTTCTCTCTGCACATGGCTCTGTCCAATTTTCTCTTCTTAGAAGGGCACCAGTCATCGAGGATTAGGGCTTTATTTCACGTCAGTTGTGCTTTCAAAGATACCATCTCCAAATGCCAACCTTTTATGAGGTACTGGAAGTCAGAACTTAAACATAAATTTGAGGAGGCAGAAAAACATGGAACATGGTCTTTTTCTGTAGCAGGGATCCTTCTGAGGCTAGAGACCATGGAGAAGCCATTTTAAAAAAAACCTTCTTTGCAATCTCTTCTAGGAAACCTTCTTGTATCTTTACCATCCCTAGTCTGAGCCCATTGGAACCTCCTCCTTTGTGCCCCAAAAATACTTCACTTGAACCTTTACTGGAATTATTTCTCACCATTTCTTTTAAACCAAAGTTACATCCATGCTTCCTGTGCTAAAGCCTCTATCTTGGTTGTCTTTGCATCTCTCGAATCCCTGGCCTCCTGTCTAGACTAGGAGGGGGTCAATTATGTTTGTTGGTCTATGGATGGGCCCATGGTTCAAGAATGTTGAGTAATAAGTACTGAATAAACAGGAAGATAAGGCTATTAGCAAAAGCCACAGTAACAAACCTTCGCTTCAACTCTTTGCCCTCAACGACAAAGCCGAGCTACTGAATTTATAAAGAAGAGAGACTCTTTCCATTCTCCCCTCATGGTTTGACCACAGCAGGTCAACAAAAGAATCTGCAAACTGGGCGCTTAGCATTCTTGAAACCCCAGACTTCTGGCTCTTTGGGCCAGTTTTGAAGAAAGTCTTCAATCATTTCTTAAATAATGGCATTCTTCTGGCCCAACTCTATGAAGACTTCTCTTTCCACCCCCAACCCAGTGACCTTCTAGCCCCCTGTTTCTTGGCTGAATGTCTGGGTCTTCTGGAGAGAGCAAAAGCAGTTTCAGCGGCACTCGGAGTCCTTCCCACAGAGGCAGAGTCACACTCCCCAGAAAGCCTGACTCTGCACAAACAACTGGGCTTCAGCAGGCGGCCTTCGAAAAATAGTGTAAGACTTAAAAGTACTTTGTTCCAGAATGGAGCTTGGAAAGACAGAGCGTGGTGGCTGTCTAAGGGAAGTCACCCATCTCCCTAAGGGAACACTCACCTGAGGTTGGCGCAGGAGATCCTTCCTCACCCCAGCCTTCCTCAGGCCCAAGCTGAACTGGCACAAAGCAACCCGGTGCCCACGCTGTCCTTCTCTGTGGTTCCTGGGATGCTTGGCAGGGAGCTCAGATGCCTGAGTTCTTGGGCCATCCACGCCTGCTAACTGTGTGCGGTTAGCACTTTGGTAATGTTCCTTGTGGGCCCCAACTGACAAAAGATGAGTGGAGAGTGTTACCCTGGTGTGTTCTTCAGAGATTTCTGCTAACTTAGCAGGTTTCTCGGATTTACCTCTTAACATTTACCTAGATACTGTTGATGCTTTAGTTTTTTGCTTGTTTTTCGTCTTTTGAGACTGGGTCTCTCTAAGTAGTCCTGGCTGTCCTGGAACTCACTCTGTAGACCAGGCTGTCCTAGAACTCACAGAGATTCGCCTGCCTCTGCCTTCCCAGTTCTGGGATCAAAGGCGTGTGCCACCACTGCCTAGCTGCTTTAGTTTTTGTCAAAGCACACATCAGCACTAGAATCCATGGTTCACTGAAGCTGTAGTGACATTGAATTAAACTCTGATTAAAACTTTAGGACACACTATTTGGGGAGCTTCAGTGAGGACATAAGGACTAAACAAGCCCTCTGAGAGGATTACAGCTGGGCTGGTCTTTAAGGACAAGAAGAGAGAATGGGTCTCAGTAGTCTGACCTCAAAAGGTCCCTCCTAGAGAAGACTCTGTTCTATGCAGCCAGTGACAAATCTAACTCATCTTGGCTTAATAAACAAAAGAACACAAAGCAATAAAACGATAAAAGAATACTTGGTGTAAAATATGCCACATGTAGTGTGTGCCTTAATACTGAAAAAGGCTAAGGACATCGGTTCCAGACATGGCCAGATCTAAGAGCCCTGGCCTTTTCTCATCTTGGGTTCTCAAATAGGTTGTGTCTGAAAACTTCCAGGCTTATGTGTTAACCCAGAGAGATTGCCTCTGATCCCCAGAGCATCAGCAAGAGGACATTGGCAGGCTCTGCTAGCCAGCTTGGGTCTCTTGCTGTTTTCCAAAACAGCTCTACCAGATCACACCCTAAGCAGCAGTGTGCAGGGTGGATTTTGATCTGAACGCTCACCAACAGTTGATATTGGCAAACCTCTGCCAATCTGGTGGTTTCTTTATAAATGGTATGTAAAAACAAACAAACAAACAAACAAACAATGCCCACCCTATAGGCTCTTTGTTGCAAATGTGTAGAAATACAGCTTATTTCTAAGTGTTCTTATGCTGAGATGGCTGATGAAATCCTGTCATCATGTATCCTCCATGGTAGAACTTTTTGGCTATACTGACAATTACACTATCCAAGAGTAATAGATGTTTTTTTCCCCCTTATTTTCTAATCCTTATAGTTTTAAACAATTTATTTCTCATGTTTTCTGTACTGGTGGAGATTTTTAGCTTAATGCAGAGTAGGTGATGACAGTGGACATCGTCTGTCTCTGGGTAGCAAAAAGGTCATGGCTAATACTTCATTATGAAGAATAATGTTTACTGGGTTGTCTTTCTCTAGTTTAAAAAATTCATGATGAGGACCAGGATGGTGGCTCGGGGGTACAGTACTTACCCCACAATTAGGACTGGAGTTTGGATACCCATCACCCCTATAAATGCAGGCATGATAGCCTACCTATATTCCGGTGGCAGAGACTCTCACAGGCAGAGACAAGGGATGCCTAGAGCAGGTTGCCTCATTAGACTATCTGAATCAGCAATCTCTGGGGTTAAGTGAGAGAATGCCTCAGTATGTGTGTATGTGTGTATGTGTGCTGTGTGTTGTGTGTATGTGTGCTGTGTGTATGTGTGGTGCGTGTATGTGTGGTGCGTGTATGTGTGTTGTGTGTATGTGTGTTGTGTGTATGTGTGTTGTGTGTATGTGTGCTGTGTGTATGTGTGCTGTGTGTATGTGTGCTGTGTGCTATGTGTATGTGTGCTGTGTGCTGTATGTATGTGTGCTGTATGTATGTGTGCTGTGTGTTGTGTGCTGCGTGTATGTGTGTTGTGTGTATGTGTGCTGTGTGTTGTGTGTATGTGTGTTGTGTGTATGTGTGTTGTGTGTATGTGTGCTGTGTGTATGTGTGCTGTGTGTTGTGTGCTG
>CM052705.1:103022593-103033757 GCA_028551405.1 Uromys caudimaculatus | reverse complement strand
GCTGTGTATGTGTGCTGTGTGTTGTGTGTATGTGTGCTGTGTGTATGTGTGCTGTGTGTTGTGTATATGTGTGTTGTGTGTATGTGTGTTGTGTGTATGTGTGTGGTGTGTATGTGTGTTGTGTGTATGTGTGTTGTGTATATGTGTGCTGTGTGTATGTGTGTGGTGTGTATGTGTGTTGTGTGTATGTGTGTTGTGTGTATGTGTGCTGTGTGTATGTGTGCTGCGTGTATGTGTGCTGTGCTGTGTATGTGTGCTGTGTGTTGTGTGTATGTGTGTGGTGTGTATGTGTGTTGTGTGTATGTGTGTTGTGTATATGTGTGCTGTGTGTATGTGTGCTGTGTGTTAATGTTCTTATTTCCACAGGTTGAAGCCACAGGTTGTCTCCACAATCACTCTTCACTTTATTTCTTGAGACGGTCTTTCTCTGAATCTGCGGCTTGCCCGTTATCTAGACCGCCTCTAGGATCTGCCTGTCTCTGCCACCCAGCGCTGGCTTACAGCCATACATTGCCCCGCCATCTCCCTTAACACAGATCCTCATGTTTCTGCACCAAGTGCTTTTCTGAGTGAGGTATCTCGCCAGCCCCGGTAGGTTTTCTTGTTATCTACTTTGTATATTCATTTCTAAGATAACCACCTTGGTCATGGCATAGCATAATTTGTTTAAAATATCTGTCTGATTTATTTGGCTAGCACTTGGTTTGGGATTTTGGACAACAGTCTCTCCAAATTAAAGTGGCCTCTCACATTCCTGGTTTGAGTTATGCTGGCTGATTCTGGTATCCTATCTTCTTGATAGAGTGAGATGTTTTTCTTTCTTATTCTCTGGAAAGCTAAGCTGATCTATTCATGGGCTATTTCATGGAAACGTCATTAGAATTTGTCTGTAAGATCACTGAGGTCTGGTATTTTTGTATGTGTGTGAATGGGAAGGTTTTCAGCTGCCAATATAAATTCTTTACAATTATGGGGTAATTTGACTATTTGGACTTTCTAGTCTCTCTCTCTTTTTCCAGGCATGGTCTTACTATGTAATGAAGGTTTGGCTCAGACTCACTATGTAGTCCAAGCTGTTTACAAACTGGCAACTCTCTTTGCCTCCACCTTCTGGGTGCTGGCTTTCCAGACAGGAATCACTACATCTGGTTCTTAATTCCTCCCTCAGGAGTTTTGCAAAGTTATGTTTTTCTAAAGATGACTTCATTTATGTTTTTAGATTCATTTGAATGAACTCTTCCCTACATTCTCTGAATGATCTTTTTATTCCCTGCTGCAGCCATAGTTCATTTTCTATTTTCATTTCTAATATTTTTGTACTCAAAAATAGTTATTTTTATTATTTTAAATTATATGTATGAGCACGTGAGTACCAGAGCCTGCTGAAGCCAGTGTCATCAGGTGACCTGGAACCGGTGGTATAGGTGATTGTAAGCAGCTCTGATGGCACTGGGAGTTAAATTTGGGTCCTCTATAAGAGCAGTGCATGCTCTTAACCACTGAGCCACCCTTTAACCTGCTTTTTAAGTGACATGTTGCCAAGTCATAGAACAATTTAACCATTTTACAGCACCAATCTCTGGCTTTGGTAAACTCATTTCTTTTCTTGTTTTCCCTTTTTATTTTTTTCTGCTGTTATTTTTTTCTTTTCTTTTCTTTTCTTTCTTTCTTTCTTTCTTTTTTTTTTTTTTTTTTTTGGTTTTTTGAGACAGGGTTTCTCTGTGTAGCCCTGGCTGTCCTGGAACTCACTCTGTAGACCAGGCTGGCCTCGAACTCAGAAATCCACCTGCCTCTGCCTCCCAAGTGCTGGGATTAAAGGTGTGCACCACCACTGCCTGGCACTGCTGTTATTTTTCAAAAATATTATTTTAAATTATGTCTGTGTATAGATAGGTATGTGTCTGCCCAGTATTGTGTGTCTGTGTATAGGTAGGTATGTACATGCCCACAGAAGAGAGCACTGGATCCCCTGGAGCTGGAGTCCCAGGCATTTGTAAGCTGTCTGCTGGTGCTGAGAACTGAGCTCAGGTTATCTGCAAAGGTAGCAAATGTTCACCACCACTGACCCCTCTGTCCCTTCCTCTGTTGTGATCTTTACTGTTCTCTTTTTGAGTGTTAGGTTTCTTTTTCCCTTTTATAGTTCCTCAGGCTTGGGACATAATTCATTAATTTTAAATGTTAAAAATTTTCTGTAGCAGCACTTGAGAAACACACACCCACCATATGTTCTACACGTTTTAATATATAGTTACATGTTATTTAACAATGGGAATATGTCCTGAGAAATGTGTTAGGCAATTTTGTCTTCATGTGGACATTTTGGAGTTTACAGACACAGACCAAGATGGGTTAAAGTCTTAGTTACTTTCCTCTTGCTGTGAGAAGGCACCATGACCAAGACATCGTATAGAAGGAGATTGTTTGAGGCTTGCACTGTCAGTGGGCTAGACCCTATGATCATCATGGCAGGAAGCAGGCGTGGTAGCAGGCCCAGCACTAGAGTAACAGACAGCTTAAATCTTGAGGCACAAGCATGAGTCAGAGAGAGCTAACTGGGAATTGTGGGGCCTTTAAAAACCACTTTATGTGTGTGTGGTATGTATGTATGTATGTATGTATGTATGTATGTATGTATGTATGTATGTATGTATGTGTTTACATGGATGAATTCATGTATACATATAGGTATGTCTGAGTGCATATGCACGCAGAAGCCAAAGGCCGGTATCGATCGCTCCCTTAATTGCCCTCCACTGTATTTTTTGAGACAGGTTCTCTTACTGAATCTGGAGTTGATTGACTGCTGGCTAGCAAGCCCAGGGATCCCCCTGTCTCTGCCTGTCCTTGTTGGGGTCACAGACACACATTGCCAGGCTTACCTTTACATGACTCCTGAGGATTTAAATGCAGGCTTCCATGCTCACACAGCAGGAACCTTACCAACGGGGCCGTCTCCCCAGTGCAAGGGAATCTCTTATGTTGTTGAATCTCCCGAACTCAGGCATGACGCTTCTATTTTTTTTAAAAAGAAAGGACCGACATCAACCTAGTTAGCAGTTGGCTAGTTAAAAATTTAAGATGCCCACTAACCACCTCTGCCCACTTCTATCATTTATAACAAGGTGGTACTGTCTTTGAATTAACATTTAATATTATGTGTGTGAATAAAAACCAGACTTAGCTCTGCTCGTGAAGAGCAGTAGACAAAGAATGGGAATGCCCAATCTATTCAGCACCAGTTAGCACAGTTGGCTAAAGGAAGGAAGTAGCAGGAAGCTCTGGCTAAGCAGCACATTTCCCTTCATGAGTCAAAGGTGAGAAGAAAAAAATCACCAGTTCTGTCTTTTTAGCAGCCCATTTTGATACGCCTGTCAAACAGATCCAGAGAGGAGCCCATAGGGAAATATCAGGACATTCTGATTTCAAAGCAAATCCTAGGAAACATGGGAGTGTTTATAACATATGTTAATATATAATTATATGTTTATATGCAATATATTAATAAAGAATTAGTAGATCACATTAATATATTGATATATGTTATATATAACACACATATATGTTATAAAAACTGTTATAGAAATACTGAATACATATTCATATATAATATATAGAAACATGGCAGTGTTTATAACATATTTATTATATATTTATAATGTATATATACATATATGTTTAAAAACTGTTATAAAAACATAGCCATGTTTCTATATTGCAACGAACTTCCTATATTGTACCATGCTTACATAATTTAACCCTCTCTATATAGTAGTAATTAATTATAATGTTTGTAGAAACACTGTTTGTGATGGAGGCATGCCTGCCCAACTAAAATGCAGAGGATGCCACACTGTGCTTCAAGTCCTCTCTTAAGTGGCATCAAAGAGTCTCCCACTCCAGGCTGCTGTTTGCCTTAACTTGTTCCTACTTGGCGACAGTGCCCTGTGTACTCCTGCTTTGTATGATGAGGCAAGCCAAGGACTTCTTGGCATCGCTTCCTCTTATGTCCTCCAGGGGGCCTCCTCTGCCTGCCTCAGCTCAGGTAGGCCACTGAGCTCCCAGAGGATCTGGGTTTGTCAGCTTCTCTAGACACAAGAGTCTGGAGACCTATTTTTCCAGAGGAGGTGGTGTTGTGTAGGAAGGCGTCCCTGAAGGTCACTGTGGAGCCAGTTTGGGATTTGAGCTTGCCTTTCAAACCTTTCTTCCTCTCTTTTCATTTAGAAGATAGATCCTCCTGTTTGTTCTCCTCCTTCACTAGTGAAATAGTAAAACAGTCTGGTCTAAATACCGGTCCCTGACAGGGAAGACCAGTTCCTGACTAGCATTGTGGAAAGGACTTGTCTTACAATTGGTCCTACCGAGTTACTGTTGTCATTAATTCTCTTTATACACGAAAAAAAAAATCAGGTTTTAGGGACTGAGAAAAAGAACCCCTCAGAATCTGTGGGAGCAGAGGATTTGAACCAGGTTGGCCCCAGCTTCCCTGTGGCTACCTCCTGTTGCCCTTTGAACCCAAACTTTAGAGACTGGGTTCATGCCCCCCTCCATTACAATTCAGAGTTCTTTGTAGCTACTTCCTTCTTTGTCTCTCTGCTTTCATATTCGGTTTTCATCTCCAGCCTCTTTCCTCCTGCTTCTTGGGTCCCATGTAGTTAACACTAAGTTGCAGAAGACATGTGGGCTGTGTGAGCACAGAGCTGAGATCCTCAGGGCACAGCATGGCTGCTGTGGACTTCCTGCTGGGGTTTAGCTGTAGAGCACAGGTCACTTGTTTATCTCTCTGATTAGGAACAGTTTGTAAAATTTGGAATAAAGCCGAGTGAAGAAATAGGCTTTGACTCTCAGCCATCAACTCCTGCATTGTGGAAAACACACATGATATAAAATGTGCTGCCTTGGTCATCTTCAGGGGTGCTGCTCAGCCATGTTGAGTGTATTTACACTGACATGAAGCAGACCTCAGATCTTAGAACTCCATCTTTCAACTTGAAAACTCTACCTATGGAGCAACCATCTCTTTGTCTAGACACCATCATTCTACTCTCTGGCTCTACTTGACTTTCGTGGGCATGTTACAGAAGAGGGTCAGGAAGTCCGTATCTGCTCTGTGCAACTGGCCTACTTTGCTTAACAGAATGTCATCAAGATTCACCCAGGGTGTCACATGTAACTGCAGAGAGTAGCTCTAGTCAGTCCTCCTAGCATCCCTAAGACAAGGAGCCTGAGTCTGTTTATGTCCCATGAGGGTTTATTGTCCCGAAGATGGGTAAGTGTGGGATACATAGCTCAAATCCTCGCTCCACTGATGCTTCACTCTGCTGGCTGGGGCATGCGCCTTGACTCACGGTCACACTGAACTAGCAGTGAAAACCTCAGAGAGCAGCTGGGAAGATATGGTGAGATATTGTTAGTGAAGACGCCAGTGTGTGTTTTGTATGTGTGATTTTGTGTTTGTGCTGTGCGTGTTTAAAGCTGCAGGATAGCCTTGGATATCATTTTCAACATCATGTTTCTCTCCTTTGCAGCAGGTTCTCTCATCGGCTTGGAGATGATCAATTAGGCTAGACTGGCTGACCAGCAAGCCCCAGGGATCCTTCAATATATCTGTCCAACTCAGGGATTCAAACCTGTGCTACCATGCCCATTTTTATGTAGGTTCTGGGGATTGAACTCAAGTCCTTGTGTTTGTGAGGCAAGCACACTACCGATTGAACCATGCCCTGGTTCCATCTACGTACTTAGGAGCTATGCCAGTCTTCTGTACTTGGTGCAAGCTCTTGGAGAGCAGGTGATGTTCCAGTCAGTGATAAGAAAGCTGAGATACAGAAGGCCAGCAACGTGTGTAGGTTTGTCCTGGTAACTAGGTGAGGGACTGAGAGTCTGAGCAAGGGGTGGGAAGGGCACACCTGCAGATTTCCTTACTAAGGGAGCTCTGAGGATAGCCCAGGAAGGAATGTTTGTTGCTGCTGCTGGACTGATTAATTCCTTGGGGTGGATTTGCACACCTGCATATTCTCACATGAGTAGCAGGGCTCATGAGGGTTCTTGCTCTGGATGGAAAAATAGATTGGGCTTCTATGCTGCTGATATCTGCTTTCAGGGCAGGGAGGGCCATTATTTTCTTTCCTCAACACTTCTTAGAATAAACTTTCTCTGGGATGTTAAACCTTCCGAGGAAGACAGAGGAAGCTATATCAGGCATGGCTGAGAAAGTCTGTGCCCTGCCTGATAAATATGCTGAAGTGCTGATCCCCAGGGTGATGGAACAGGAAGTGAGGTCTTGGGAGGTGATGATGTTTGGATGAGGTCACGAGGGTGGTTACTTTCCGCTGGGACAAATAGCCTTGAGGTCTTTACCCCACCCCCAATCCCCACTGAAAAATGGTGGTGTCATCAATTAGGACAGAGCACTGGGAATGGGGAGCTGGTGTGTGTGTGTGTGTATGTGTGTGTGTGTGTGTGTGTGTGTGTGTGTGTGTGTGTGTGTGTGTGTGTGTGTGTAGTTCATAGACTGTGATACTTAGAAAAAGCAGACAGTAGTTTACTGGGCATGGTAGTGCATGACGTTGATCCCAGCACTTTGGAGACAGAAAGCAGGAGGATCTCTGTGAGTTCCAGGCCAGCCAGGGCTACAGAGTGAGAACCTGTCCCAAAATGAAATGTAAAAAGAATGAGGTAGAGGAATTAGCTTGGAGAGGACAAGAAAGCAGTGCATTTGGGGAACCAGGAAAATTTCAGGATATAATATCCATGCATTTATGAGCTGTGATCTCACAGATTTGGTGAAAAATAATGCCATGTCTTATAGGAAAACCTTGACCTTTCTCCTGCTTGAGATCTCTACACCTTGGCCATCACCTTGGGCGAGTGTTTCTAAGAACTTAGTTAAAATTTGAGGAATTAAGTTTACTCAAGGAAAACCCAACACTGCCAGTGAACCAGTAGGAGGGAGGGCCTTTCAAGACATGTGCTGCTGCAGGTGCCTGGTAGCACAGTAGGCACCCAGCACTACAGGACTGAATTGGAGAGGTGGGTGAGCACTGGAACCGCAGTCTGTGTGGGTCAGGCCATATTAGGAGTTTATTTATTTATTTTTGAAGATTTATTTTAAATTATGTCTGTATGTGTATGTCTGTGTGGGCATGTACATGTGTGAGCATGTGAGTGCTCCTGCCTATGATAAGCAGCAGAGAACATCAGATCCCACAGAGCTGGAGTTACAGGTGATTGTGGGTTGCCAGATGTGGGGACTGGAACCTGTATTTCCAGACCCTGAAGGAATGGTGTGCACTCTTAGCCTCTGACCCAGCACCCCCTAGGGACTTTGCTAATACTCTAAATTCTTAGTGCATCCATGGGGGAGGGGTGGCGACAGAGCTCCATGGAAATAAGAATCCTTAGATGCTCATGTCTTTTATTACAAATTTGCCTAGTATCTGTGCAGAATCTGCGTACCCACCCAAGACTCAACCATCTCTGGACTGCTTGTGACACCCAATACAACATAAATGCTATGCAAGTAGTGGCTATCTTGTGTTGTTTGGGTGGGGACCAATGATGAGACAAAAACCTGCTGGATACCTGTCACCCTACCACTTGGGAAGAGATAGAGGTAGAAGAGTTGAGTCTTTGAAGCCAGTCATGGTGACATAGTAAGACCCTGTTAAAGTGGTGGTGGGGCATAAAGCTGATACACTTCCAGCTTCCACATGCCCTAAGTCTGCAGCTGGGTGAGTCTGTGGCTGCAGAACCCATGGCTACTGAGGAGGACTGAGTTGCTATTGTAGCCAGCAGGCTTTATCTTAAAGAACTGAGTTGTAGCTGCTTCACACCACCCCTCCCCCCAGTTGATCTTGAGCACTCCCTGAAAGCCTAAGCATATTGCATGGACACAGAACTCAGCATCAGTCAGAGGAGTGTAGCATCTTCTTATGCAAAGTGTAGTCCCTGAGCCACATGCATTGGTTCACCAGGGAGCTGTCAAGTGTACAGCATCTCAGAATCCTGTTTTAACAAGATCCTCACTGATTCGAATATACATGAAAGTTGAAAAGTGTTGCTCTCCCTTAGATTCTTCTGCCCCAGACTCATTTAAATCACTTCAAAATAATATAGCTCGCCAAGCCTCAACCCCAGACAATCTCATGTAGTCAGTGATTTGTGTGCACAGCAAGGTTTGGAAAAGGCTGCTGGTATACATCCAAACCTCTTCTCTGTTGATGGACAAATGGTAAGAATTTAATAAGTGGAAATCTAATTTGAGTGCTATGCTGCTTGCTTTATAGTCACAATAATGGCCTAAGTCTTAAGCCCCTAAAAACCATGTCTAGGTTGCCAATCAGCAGGCTGATCCATTTACTTTGAGAACATCTTGACTCACGATGCTTGAGAAAACCCCTGTACTGTCTCTTCTCCACAGCAGTGGCCACCCATACTCTGGCACAAATCGAATGGACTTGGCCAATTCACTCTCCATTTTGAAAGCAAGCTCATCCAGTTGCTGTTTATCATGCACTCTGTGGATGAAAGTAATTGCTCTACAACCAATATGATCCTCATTACTGACATACTTAGTCTCGGTGGAAGATGAGAGCTAAGGCCATCTGAGAACACTCCTCCAACCTCTCACTTTATGGGCAGATGAATAGCATCCAGGGAGAGTCTGGGTCTCAGATTCCAGCTGGTTTCATCCAAGATGGAAGGATTCTTTTGTTGTTGTTTGGGAAATGGACCACACACTTGTTGCCTAATTAGTGGTATAATGCTTAATATCAAGAATTGAGAAAAGGGCTGTAAACATGGAGGGTTTTTTGACTCCTAATGATCATGCAAGACTATCAAGTCACATGGAGTGCAGATGTGCTAGGAATTCAGCAAGTTCTCAAACGCTGAGGTCTTAATTAAGCAGGTGCTTGGGAAGTAGGCCCTGTGTGGCTTCCAGGCTTGGCTGGGTTGGGCTGCCTGAGAAATGGCAGTGACCCAGCCCAGCAGCGGGGCTGGAATAGCCTTTCCGAAGAGGTGCAGGAATGCAGCACTATTATTCTCCCTCTTCTTATCAAACCCCATTAGCTTGGGCAAGGAAGGAACCAAAAATGGGTTTTAAAAACATGTTGTTTCACCGGCTAAAAATCTACTACCACAGATATGATTTCTGCCTTGTCCAAAAAGGAAGAGTGGAGCCCTGGGAAGGTGTGGGCGTGACGTACTCTGGGACAACTGTCGCCCGGCAAGAATGTTTCCCTTTGGCTGATGGCTTTTCTCACACTAGAACAGGCACGTTCAGCAGAGGCTCCCTAAATCAGCTTCACTTGTTCACAGAATTGGAAAGGGAAAATTCAGACCGGGCAGGGTTGAGGAATGGCCGTGGAACTCTGTAAGACACATCTCTTCATGTTTCGGCTGTCTGTCGTCCTAGAAGGACTCACAGATGCCAGAATGCAGAGGTTGAAAGTTAGACGCTGCTGAAGGATGATGTCTCTTGCTTTTCTCCTCTTGCCATAATCTTCTACTGTGTAGTATGTGTGGGATCTGAGGGAGAGAGGTCATGTCCACATGGCCCAGTGAGCCTCAGTGCTAAGGTCTTGGGTGTCTCTGTTAAATTCTAGACCATGGCCCACAGGAGGCAGAAGCCAGACTTTCCCATCTTCCATGGTTGGTAGGAACAACTCATCATTGGCAAATACATTGGAACCTCTGAGCACTGGTTCTGTGGTAGGCACTGGTGACTGAGTGAGTATCCTTGGTAGTTTAGCAGTCTCCCAGCAGCCTGTGAAGCAGCCATCTTAGCAGCTATTAATACCAGCAGGTTCCAGAGTTGGGTACATTGTGTACTTCCCAGTTATCAGTACAGGAACCTGGGCCCACATACATCAATGTCAGTTCCTCAAGTTCTTATTCTTTTACACAACAGCCATTTCCAAAAAGGTCTCAGTCCACGGACAGTTTTCTTTTCCCTCTTAAACTTTGGTGCTGTGAATATGGCTCAGAAAATGTTCTCCCTGTGGCATGGGAGAGTCATGAGTATTCTGTTTTAACTTTTAAAAATTGTATGTATGTATGTATATATGTATGTATGTACATATGTGTGTATGTATGTATGTATGTACATATGTATCCTCTTACTTTTATATGTTAAGGTGCATATGTGGAGGTCAGAGAATATCTTATGTGAGTTCATGTTCCCCTCGTACCACCCGAGTCCTGGAATCGAATCAAACCTGTCAGGCTCAGGGACAGGTGCCTTTATCTACTGAGCTGCCATACCAGTCCTGTCACTTATGCTTTTAAATTTTAACTCAGTGTTTTGTCTTTTTTTCTCCCCCAACAATGTTTTGCTATGTAGTCCTACTTGGCCAGATACTCAGTGTGTAGCCCGAGCTGGTCTTAAACTTTTGGTAATCCTCCTGCCTCAGCATCCCAGGGACTGGGTTTTCAGACATGTGTTACCACGTTCAGCTTATATAACTTTTGAATTGTTTTTATTTTTGTTTACACGTATGTGTCTATGTAAGGATTCCCCACAGAGGCTGGAAGAGGGGGTCAGATTCCTTAGAGCTAGAGTTACAGGTGGTCGTGAGGCACCTGATGTAGGTTCTGGGACCCAAACTCGGATCCTCTGGAAAGAGAGCAGTTATCTGAGCTACCTAGCCGGCTTCCCAGCCCACGCGTTCAAAGAGCATCTTCCTTCAGTTAGAATTATTGATATGAAAATCGTGTAAATGCGTCACTGTTAACTTTCAGGAGTGAGTGCCACAAGGCAGGACATCTCTCTATGTGAGTGCACACATATAGCAACGGTAGGCACACACTCGCATGCTAGTCACATCATGATGTGTCTGAAACATTGTCTACTGTGGTCATATATGGAAATTATTAGCTAATTAACTGAGAATCAACGCTAAAGTTTCATACGGGACAAAAAAGGTGTTGTGTGTGGTGCTTTCTGAGATGGGACATCAACTGAGCTCAAGCCAGCAGCAGGATACCCACAGTGTCTTCAGAGAACTTACAGACTGGCGTGCCAGTCAGACATGGCTTCCACTGCACTTTAGCTCCAGGGTCTAGGGCCTGTGGTAGCTTGTGGAAGGCAGCCCCTTCTCATGCTGCCTCTTGAGTCAGAGTGGAAGAGCTTTTTGTTGGCAGTTGTGCAGTGATGAGAGAAGCC
>CM052705.1:103002593-103020093 GCA_028551405.1 Uromys caudimaculatus | reverse complement strand
TGGACTGTATGGGCTGAGCTGGGGTAGAGGGGGAGGCAAAGGTCAGAGAACTGGGCAGGGGCCTTGCACGTTGTCACCGTGTCAGGGTGGAATAAGAACCTAGAACCAATATTCTCGGGAACATTCATGCTTAAAGCAGTGATGATTGGCTCCCCATGGGACCCAGATACCTTGTCACTTTGGAGTCTGGCCGGGATTCATCAGTTCCCTTAGTGTTGACTTGCTGTGGATAGTGGATTGTCATTTAACCTGAGGACACTGCTGCTTACCGGGTTGAATATTACGTTCCTGAGCATGCCAAAACCAATGCTATCTATGTAACGGCTTGTCTCAAGGAGCTCACACTTTGGGGTCCTGGAGCCTCCTAGCTCCACTACACACATGCAAACATGCTATCTGTGGTTGAATTCAGGACTTCAGGTATGCCAGGCAGGTATGCTATGTCCTCAGCCCAATGATACCATTTGAGTGGATGGGGAGAAAGTCTGCAGTTTGCAGCATCAAGAGGCAGATATGCAAAGTCGGTTGTGGAGAAGGCAGTAATAGCTCACTTCATTGGGTAGCCCCTCCTGCATCTGCTTGGTCCTGGCTGTGTCCTCTGTTATCTCCATACAGAGAAGACTTGAGTCAGGCAAGAGGACGCATGGGCTAAACTTGTGGCTTGGTGTTTATAGCTTCCTCAGCTCTGTTTGCCCCGCTGTAAAGTGGGCTCACCAAGTCCCTGAGGATAAATGTGGGGTCGGGCAAACCACCCAGTGAATGGCAGCTTTCAGTGGTACTTCTGACTTGCTGCTGGTCCATTTGGCAGAGGTAGAGAGAAGGTGTCAATGATCAAATACAGCTGCCATTATGAAAGAGGGGATGACAGGAAGGGTAGGCAGGAGAGGCCTGGATCAAAAGGAGTCGTTGTCGGTGTACTGCATGTTCAGAGAAGGTTAACAAAGGTCGAGAAGGATAAAGGCTGACAAACAGTGCACTGCATTCCTCCCCTTTATGTAGTTCTCCAAGCAAAAGCCGCTCTAGAGGCCAGTGTGTCTCAAAAGTGCCTATCAGAGAAATACTCTGCTCTCGGTGAAACCCAGTGATTTTTTAAAAACAATTTTTTATTTTTAGGTATTTACTTTATTTACACTTAATGTTTTCCCCTTTCCAGGTCTCCCCTTTGGAAACTCCCTATCCCCTCCCCTTCCCTCTGCCTCTATGAGGGTGCTCCCCCACCCACCTACCCACTCCCGGCTTCCCTCCCTGGCATTCCCCTACACTGGGGCATCAAACTCCCTCAGGCCCAAGGGCCTCTCCTCTCACTGATGGCCAACAAGGCCCTCCTTTGCCACATATGTGGCCAGCATCATGGGTCCCTCCATGTGTATTCTTTGATTAGTGGTCAACTGGCCAGACCCCCTGGGACCTCTGGGGGGTCTGGCCAGTTGACACTGTTGCTCCCTCCATGGGGCTGCAAACTCCCTCAGCTCCTTCAGTCCCTTCTCCAACTCCTCCATCCGGGACCCCACACTCAGTCTAATGGTTGGATGTGAGCATCCACCTCTGTATTTGTCAGGCTCTGCCTGAGCCTCTCTGGAGACAGCTTATCATGCTTCCATCAGCAAGCACTTCCCAGCATCCACAATAACATCCAGGTTTGGCATCTGTATATGGGATGGATCCCCAGGTGGGACAGTCTCTGGATGGCCTTTCCTTCAGTCTCTGCTCCACACTTTGTCTCCATATTTTGGTCTTCCTTCTTCTTAGGCTTCATATGGTATGTGAATTGAATCTTGGGTATTCTGAACTTTTGGGCTAATATCCACTTATCAGTGAGTACATACCGTGTTTGTTCTTTTGTGACTGAGTTACCTCACTCAGGATGATATTTTCAAGTTCCATCCATTTGCCTGCAAATTTCATGAAGTTATTGTTGAGTTGCTGAAAATGTACCACATTTTCTGTATCCATTCCTCTGTCGAGGGACATCTGGTAACCCAGTGATTTTATTAGCAGCCTCTCCGCTGAGACAGAGGCACAGCTTGCACTTCTGGTGGCTCTAGGGTTCTTAGATGTGGGAGGCTTTCTCTGGAAGCATTTTTGTGTTACAGATGTGGACGAGTGTGCGACAGACTCACACCAGTGCAACCCTACCCAGATCTGTATCAACACGGAAGGAGGGTACACCTGTTCCTGCACAGATGGGTACTGGCTTCTGGAAGGGCAGTGCCTAGGTAAGAGCTCCTCAAGGCTCCAAGAGAGAAATTTTGGGACTGGATGGTTGTCATGGATACAGTGCAATGTGGGAACTGTAAGATGGTCCAGGTAAGTTTTCCTTTGGGCATGTATAGAAAGCTATGACATGACCTTCCACGTGTCACCATTCATTAAAATAAGTTTTCACCATCACTAGCATTTCCTATTTTTTTGGGATTTAATATTTTCATATTTAAGGGATTTGGCATACATTTGCTAGAATCTTCCTGCCTTGAAGAAGCTTATAGCTAGGCCAGGAAGTGGTGGAAGTGAGGGTTATTCTACCCTAGTTAGAAATAGTCCTAAGCCAAGGGAATACTTTTGCTTAGTTACAGGAAAGATTCACATCTCAAAGTCAGATCAGGGGTGCCAGCATCATCCCTGCCACTCCACTCCGCCCACCCACAGCTGTGTTCTCTCCACAACTCATACCTGCCACTCCACAGCTCTGCCCACCCACAGCTGTGTTCTCTCCAAAGGAGTCAATTATCACTAATTGACAGTTTATCCCTTGCAGTTGTATTGGCTAGGGATGTTTTTTCTTATCCTCTGGATTTTGATGTAGCCAAATTGCCTTAAAGTTAGATTCAAACAACGGTATAGAATATATACATATGTGGAAATAAACAAACAAATAAACAAAAAACAAAACCAAACTCAAAAACCTTTCTTCCAGGTCTCTGGATAGAGGCTGAGTTTGGGTTTACTTTGTGACCTATCTGAAGAGTGAGTCCTTGAGGCATGATAAGCTGCCTGATCTTGGCCTGCTTCTCCTTCCCAGGCAGGCACAGAAGAGCTGATGCACATGGGCCTCTGGGAATACGATAGTCCCTATGCATTTAAACCAACCTCTGCTCTAATGGAAAATGTGATGCTACTGGCTTGAATGTAAGCCGACAAGTGAGAGGGAGTTATTTGTATAGAAACTTCTTATGTAGAACTCCAGAGCTGGAAAGGATGCTCGATAGTATGTCATCTAACTTTTATAGAGTTGGAGACAAACTCAAAGAGGAGGAACATTTTGGATAAACTTAAAACAAGTTGGCTCGAATATCGATGTCTCTGGTTCTCCCAGACAGATTTTTTTTCTTACCACAAAGGGCACTAAGATGTGGGGCAGGGTACATGGGCTCATTATAGACACACATTGGGCAGATCTCTCCGTCTGAGAGATGCCAGACGATGTTGCTTCTCTGCTTGTCAAGTTTGTTCTCTTCCACAGAGCAATATGGACAGCTGTTCTTTGCTGCATAATTTGCCTACATGATGTGGTCCATTAGTATTCTCATCTGACCAAGAGCCCTTCCTTAATTTTTCTGGATCCCATGCCTTCCCTTGGCTGAACTCTTCTTTCTCTTTAACATTCGGGTTCTATGGCTACCCACTATTCCTTCTGTGCACAGTTGGAGACCTTTCCTTTTTCAGAAAAATGAAAGATAGGGTTTCCTTTCTTCCTAAAAACCCTCAAGGAGAGGGTACCTTCTCTGCCTCTGATGCCTCTCCGGGCACTGGTGATGTTCCCAGCTGTGTCTTGGGAGAAGGTCAGAATTAGCAACTATACAAGTCAAAGTGTTTTCCAAGGGGAAAACACTCAGGGGAATGTAGTTGGGCCGTGTTAGAAGCAAATGGGACAGAGATAAAGCAGAATCACAAGGTAGGAAACAGAATCTGGTGAAGGCTAAAATAAAAACAGGCAATGAGTTGGACTGGGCTGGTGGTGGAGGAATTCTTTCTGGACGTAGGTAGTAGAACCTGAGCATAGCGATCAGGGCGCGAAGTGCGTGATCTATGTTTCTAAGAACTGAGGTCCCAGAGAGGGGACATTAGGATTCTACAGCACAGTAGGGATGATGTAAGGCTCAGTGACTGCTTTAGTCAGATCATCTCGTCCCAGCTGAGCCTGCGTAAGGGCACTGTCCTCCCAGAGAACGGAGAAAGGTGGTTTCACTGGAGGCACCCTGCCTAATAGGAGTGAGTTGTCCAGCCCATCGCTTTTTTTTTTTTTTTTTTTTTTTTTTTAGCCCAGTATGTTATAAAGTGCTTTTCCAATGACATCAGGCTCCTCATAGGCTGGTGTGTTACAGGGAGGTCATGTGGCACAGCTCTGCTGGAAGCGTACATTCCCCACCATATTGCTACTTTCCATGGCTCAGATGTTTATATCATGTCCCCTCCAGAGCCAAGGTGAGCACAAACATCCTTCCGTCACCACATTCATAGATCTTACTGTAGGACTGACCGCCCAACTCATCCTGATGGTCCAGTATCCTGTTCCTGCCATCTGAACATAGTCATTGTTAACAGAGCTGACAGACGGTTCATTAGAGTGCTCCTGCTGATTCTTTTACATGCTAAGCTAACTTGTTCATGTCTACGGTACTGAAAGGATCATAGAGAATCATAGCATTGAACCTTATTATTGCATGAGTCTTAGTTAAGCCTGAGTTGGATACGTTCTGAGAAGCCATCTTGTGCAATATCCCAATCAAAGAAGAAAAATTTTGCCCCAAATTTCAGGATAGGTTCAGTTGTTCATGGAACAGAGATTGTTTGGGGGAAGTAGAGGATTATAAGGAAGCTGAGCACTGTGGTCCAAAGGGTTCATCATTCCTGAAACTTAGTAGGTCTGTCTTAGCAGCCATCTCCTTTCATAGCCCTTTCTGGTCCCATCCTAGAAGAGGAGGACAGTGGGCTGATGGTGGCCTCAGGGAAGATCCCTGTCTTACCTTGCCTGTATTTGTTTCCAGATATTGATGAATGTCGCTATGGTTACTGCCAGCAGCTCTGCGCAAATGTCCCGGGATCCTATTCCTGTACATGCAACCCTGGTTTCACCCTCAACGACGATGGAAGGTCTTGCCAAGGTATGTGACGTGCATGATAACTTGGACACAGTATGAAACACTAGATTCAGTGTCCCTTGGAGCCTGACAGTTGATGTTTGCAAAACACGTGTCATTAAAGTGTGTCCTCATTCCTAGGCACTGCCTCCCGTATCCCCCATTGAGTCTAGGAACCAGACACTAGAGCTGGTAATGTAGATGAAACAGCTCAGAACGTGCTCTGAGGACTGCAGAGGGTAAAGCCACAGTCACCTATCAGAACAGCATTGTGTGGGCTTGTGATCTGACTGTGATTCTGTGTCTGCTAGCCAGAGTGGCTTTCAAGGCTCCTGACTCCTGATGAATCACAAAGCAAACACTACACACCATGCAAATGTGGGCTGTCTCCAGATCTCTCTCAGGAATTCTTTCCTCTATATCAGGAGCACCTATTGCCCAGCACAGGCAAGGGTGGGTTTCTTTTCATGACCCCTCAGAAGGCTCCACAAAGCAGATTAAAATAAAGATACTTTCTGGTTTTCGCATGATCGCTTCCAACACTGGTCAGTAAGAAAGGCATCTTGGTTCCTATTGAGAGGCTCTGCTCCGGAAGTTGAGGAAGGCCTTAAGACCCAAAGAACTAAAGTAAGTCATGATCTGGTCTGAGTTCTACCTCTTGCTCCAGCCTCCAGTTCCTAGCACGGGTCTGGATGGAGACACAGGATGAGGCCTTCGTTGGAGTCTGCTACCGGGTTTCACAGGCCCAATTCTTTGTCACACTATTTGAGTAAGTTCTGGCATGCAGGCCCCTGGCCAGCTCTTTAGAGGATATTATGTCTCCATTAGTTTAATCATATCTAAATCACTGGATAAACAGGAAGGCATGAGCCTTCCGGGGTTTGATCCTGGATTCTTTATGAGGCTCCTCTAAAGCTGGTCCTGCTAATTGTTCCAAGAAGCCCCTGTTGGGGGGCTCCTTTTGCAAGGAGTGGTTTTTTTTTTTTTTTGGTCTGAGAGCAGAGCTGGGCTAGGAGTTTGAGGAAATAAATAAAACAGGGCCCTTCCTTCCCACTGGAGCAGGGAGCAGGCGTCTTGCTCCTTTGCTTTTGCGATAAAAAACTGCTTAGGGCTGATGACAATTTCTTGGGGCCAAAGCTGGGGTTGGAGGTGCCAGCCCAGGCTTTCCCTCAGAGGCTGACACTGTATACTCAGGCAGCACTTAGGTTTGGACATGGGCACTTGGCCACACCTGGGCACTTGGCCACCAGGATATTGCATCAGCAGAGCCCACAGGTCACACAGGCTGTTACGGATCCTGTGAAGCTTTTGCAGTCATTCCACCTCATGTCTCCTCAAAGGGCTTATGTTCTGGAAACCTCACTGACACTATCAATAGTCTTACAGACAGGAGAGTGTTTATGGCCATGATCCACAGATACAAAACTGACTCTCACAAAGGTAAAGCCATTTGGTCAGAGTCAGGTGGCTTGATTGTGGCAGAGTTGAGAGGAAGGCTAAGGGCTCAGTGAGTTAGTTGGAGCACCTTGCCCTCAGGACTCAGGCTGCTGGCCAGCAAGCCCCATGGATCCTCTGGTCTCCACATCTCTAGCTCTGGGCATAGCCGTGCTAGCCTGCCTTGGTGCTCATGCAACCATACCTGGTGCTTTACATGGGAGCTGGGGATCTGAACTCAGATCCTTATGCTAACACAACAAGCACTTTTCAGACTGAGCTGTTGCCTCAGTCCCCTGCCCTCAGGATTTTGAAGTAACTGTTGGAAAATCTGGCAGTGTCTGGCCAGAAACTGAGAACACCAGCCCCAAAGTGCAGCAACGTTGGCCTATCTAAGCTGGTATGTGGTTTAGTACACTAGGGACATGCTCCTGCCCAGTCCCACCCCTGTCTGGATGGAGAGATGCCCAGTCTCCCACGAATGCTGGGTGCGTGGGCACCAGGGCAGCCTGGTATCTCACCAGACCCTTCCTACACGGCTGTTCATTTGTTTGTTTTTCCTCTAAGGGCTCCAGAGTTGGCAGGAAGCAGGCACTTTGTGGGCATGGGATTAGTCTTCCCCTATATGAGGCCCCTCAAAAGCTACTTCCCACAAAAGCCTTTACTTCTGAGAACATTCAAAGCTCTTTTCATAGCCTTAAGAGGCTTAACTGGAACTCGTGAAGTGGAAAAAACGTCTCTTAACTAGAACTGACACCATACGCATGTGACATGTGGGGTGTGGGAGGGTGCTTGTCAAGGGTCAGTTGAATCCAACATCAGAAAGATCTCCTTCCCTCTGTCCCCCACCTCAATAAGCTATACAGAATAAGTCCTGTGGATTATGAAGGGCTCCTAACTCAGGCCGTAGTTCCAACCAGGCCCTTGCTGGCATGTGAATTGGGGGCATGTCTCTAAATGTTCAGAAGCATCAAAATAGCGCTGCTGATGTAGGCACACTATGCCATTAGTATTGGCATGAAACTATCACTACACCGAGGAGGAGGCATCTGCCATCACTCATGGTACTCTTTGTAATCCTTTTCTTTACCCATGTATCATGGAGAATGGGGGAGTGGTGATGGTCTGAAAGCAGAATTATTACAAGAATAACCAGTGAGGCTATCTATTCATAATAAACATATTCTCAGAATTGCTGCAATTATTTATCTGACACAAGTCAGTGAGGGTGAGAGAGGAGCAAATCAGAGATGGGAAAGAGTGGGCTCTGCCTGGGAATTCTGTGGGTGAGTCTGGGAGAGCAGACTTCCTGGTAGGTACCAGTATACACACACATCACGTGGGGTGTGACATGTTCATCTCCCTTCTGGTTCGCCACTCTAGCAGGGGCGGGCATACGGAGGCTCTCTCTCTTCAGAGTCCGTGTTGGGGCTGGTCCTAGTTTCTTTCCCAGTGCTTATGATAAAGCATCCTGATGGAGCAACTTAAAAGACAAAGAACCATAGCATGGTTCAATGGTACAATCCACCATCATGTCAAGACCGCAGCAGGAGGAGGCAGCTAGTCACATGGTGCCCACAGTTAAGGAGCAGAGAATGGTGAAACCTAGTTCTTGCTCACTCTCTCCATGTATTCAGCTCCAGGATTCAGTCTAGGGGATGGTGCTGCCCACTTCAGTAAACTTACTCAGGCATGGCCAGAGGCGACATTCCTTATAGGTGTGCCTGAAGGCTCATCTAGATCCTGTAAATTGACAGTTAATATAGTCTCACAGAACATGAGACCATCATCTGATAGGTCCTGGGCAGGGGAAGCTGGGCCTTGGTGATAGATTTTTGCTGCCAACTCATGTTTCTGCCTTGTTTGTATGTGTGTGGCTGTTTGTTTGCTTGTTTTGTTCTTTGGTCACACTAACAGTGAAGTGCTTTGGTTTTGTACAGATGTGAATGAGTGTGAAACTGAGAATCCCTGTGTTCAGACCTGCGTCAACACCTATGGCTCTTTCATCTGCCGCTGTGACCCAGGATATGAACTCGAGGAAGATGGCATTCACTGCAGCGGTAATGGGCTGGGCACTGGAGCTGTCCACCTGCTCAGAGATCCGGGGCTGGGGCAAGGGATTTATCACAGGTGTTTCCTCTGGTTTCCTGGTTGTGTGTCTAACTGGAGACATTTCCCAGTGTCATGGGATCATAACCATACAGAACAAAGATGAGTCACTTCCTGAGACATGGAGTTCAGTCTTACCTTCCTGGTCATCTGACTTTAATGAAAAGTCACTATAGCCATCTGGGATGGAGTTGGTGAGAGGAGGAGCTCACTCAGTTTTGCCAGTTGATCTGAGAGTTATCTGTCCTTTTCCAGCATTGGCCCAAATCCTGAAAATGGTCTAGATGATATTTATGGAGGGCTGTGGTCTAGGTATAGTTGATTTTGCCACTAGGTTAGAAGGACATTGAGTAAATAAATCATACATATTCACACATAGACTTTGGGAATGTCATCAACTAATCACAGCCCAGCACTAGGCCTGGCACACAGTGAGCATGCAGGAAACAGGCCTCAAGTCAGTGAGTAAAAGCTAATTGGTGACTGAGTGAATCTTAGCGATTTGTTTCCAGAACACAGCTGTGGTGGGTTAATTGACTTTTTAAATAAATTTCATCCAAGCCCAGGTGCTGTTATTCTCTTCTTGGGCTAGTTTCTTGAGTCTGTTGTAATTATCTTATTAACTTCTTTTTTTTTCCCCTCCCAGAAAGTTGGATTCCTAGATAGTCAGAAAACTATCATGAAAGTTAGAACTTTTTGAAATTAAGAAACACATTTTATTTATATTTAGTCTGTGGCACCCCATCCATGGGCTCATTTGTATGTCTCAGTCTGTCTGTCTGTCTGTCTGTCTGTTCTTTGTAAATATTTTGTTAAAGTAAAATCATCCCACCAGTTTTAATGTCCTCTGAAATTGTAAATTAGCTCAGTCCACATTAATAATGGATCCTGTGATTTTTCAAAATAAGAGTAGGCAGTGCTCTAGGTGTGAAAATTACCCAGCAGAGTGGAAAGAGTCCCGGTCTTGGGTTTCACAGTAACAGGGACCTATGGAGGCTGTGAGTGAGACTTGTTTACCAGTTTCCCTTGGGACTGGAATGTTCTAGGGACAGAGTTCTCAGAAACATATGGTCACCCCTCTGCAGGGCCAGGTTACCCTCAGTCACAGCAAGCAGTTACAGAGCCTCAGCCTGGTTAAATATCAGCCCCACACAGAAATAAAAATACCCAAAGGCATGAAAGACCCTTTCTTCCTTCATTTCAGTTCCCTTCATGACACTCCTTAGGGAGTCTGGGCCAAAGAACTGAGAGATGTGGAAAGCTTTGCATTATGGGATGGGATTAGTACTTTACCCAGAATTACCTGAAATCCCACAGACGTTTGTTGACCACTGTCAGGGCCTTGAGGTAGGGACTCTGGAGTCAGATGGAGCTGGGTTCTAACTCTGCGTCTGATAGTCACTACTTCCCATGGCCAAGGAGCTTTTCAAGCCTCAGTTTCCTCCTTGTTAAATAACTAACTTCAAGGAGTGGTCATAAAGACTAGACAAATTAGCATTCCTCAATTCCATGGCCACTTAATGAATTTCCCTAAGTATTAGGGACTTTGGACTTTCTAGTTTGGCAGGATTTCTCTTTTGATCCTAAATGACCTATATATTCTCCATGGTCACTGGATACCACCTTCTACCAACTTTACTGGAAACCCTGGCTCCAGCAGGCCTTGTAGACAGCTAGAAGTGGCCTAGGGACTGTGTTTTGTGCACTTTCCCTAGATACTGGGACACTATTATTCTTATTTGGCTCTCAAAGCTGGGGTAACCCTTCTTTGCAGCACCAGATCCTCCTAAGCCTTATCCCTGTGTCCTTCCGGGATTTGCTAAGCCATGCTGACCCTAGAAATGAGATAGGGTTTCACATGGAGGAATGGAAATGGCCTAACATGCATTCCCTGCCAGACACCTGGCTTCTATTTTAGCTTTTCAGCGGAGGTGGAGCCACAACCCTTTGTGGGGAAAACAAAAAAACTTTCTGGGATTTCTGGAATTGCAGATGTTAAGACAAACCAGAGTGTAGTGAGTTGGGGAACCTCCTTCACCCAGTAGGAGGTGGGGTGCTTTTCCCTCCTATTCTACACTGGAGCTAATTTTGCTGAGATATTTCTCCAACATTGGCACTCCCAGATCTGATGGTTTTAGATCCCAAGCAGCTGTTACTCAGGGGATGATGTTGCCTTATCATGCTCATCAAAGTAGCTCTGAGATGCCACATTTCAGATCTGTAATCTCTTATTCAATCATTTGATCTATGAACTTGGTCTAGTTACCGAAGTCCCGTGTGCCTCATTAAAAAAAATTTTTTTAATTCTAATAGGCATAACACCTTCTTCTCAGGGTTGAGGTGGGGATTAAATATGATAAAACATGTTGAACATCTAATGTGGTGGTTGACAGTAGGCCTTGGGACTTGATAGATATCACCACTAACATCTAGTAAAGGAGTTAATGGGACCTGCAACCTACACAGAAACAGTTGGTGGCATGTCATGATGGGCTGGGGCTGGAGACCCCCAGATTTCTCTGCAAAGCTGGTTAAGAATTAGATAATCCTGGAGTATGCTAACTCCGGTTAGTGGATTACATGCTAAATTCACTGACTCTTCACCCATGTCCAGGAGACAGCTCAGAAAGATGGGGAGAGAGGTTCCCTCCTTGGATAAAGAAAGCATTAGTCATGTGATATGTGGGTTCTTCAAAGACAAAACAGCAGTCTCCTTCATGCCAACACTCTCTCGGGGTGATCTGAGCCATCAGTGGTCTGTGAGTTACAGAGTAGTCAGAGGACATGTCACATGAGGAAACCAGTGAAAGCAAGTTTTCGGGAAACAACAAATGCAAGAAAAACATGTTTTCTTTGGCATGCCTGTCAAATGAGGCGCAAATGGGGCCTGCATTGCCAAATTCTGTGTGTGATCAAGAATTGGCTTTTCTGGAATGCCTGCTCCTATGTCAGCTGCCAAGGTCTATGCAGAGTAATGGTAGCATTGTTGGGACAGTGCTGCCCCCTGCCCTCCCCTGCAGGATGGTTCCAGGTTGGCTAGAGACTGCTGTATCTCTTGTTCTAAGAAACATCTGAGACAGCCAAGCCACCAGAGGCATTGTGCCTGTTCTGCTCCTTGAATCAAATACCAATGGGTGTCCTAACAGAGAGTAAGCTCACCATCAGTAGATGTGATCAAGAAATAAATTGGCAACCTCATAGTGTTGAAGTCATTTTCTCTTAGGAAAGAGAGGTAGTCTGTGAAAATAACCAACAGCTATACCTTGTCACTCTCAGATATGGATGAGTGCAGCTTCTCCGAGTTCCTCTGTCAACACGAGTGTGTGAACCAGCCAGGCTCATACTTCTGCTCATGCCCTCCAGGCTACGTTCTGTTGGATGATAATCGAAGCTGCCAGGGTAAGACTGTCCAGAGGGGCTGGATGGAACTGACTCAGATGGGCATCTGGATGTCTGCTTCTGTGGAATCTTGTTGCTTCAGGAAGATGTCAGGGTTGGGTGTGGTCGGGCCTGGCAGCTCTGGGTAGGATGTCTGAGTGGGTATGTTTCTTTTCTCTCGGAGTAACCTGTCCTCTGGCCAGGAGAGGGGGTATTTACATGTCTAGAATGAACTCTGTAGAGGTAGATGGTACTTTCTGAGGGATGGTTTCTATTTTGCCAGGCAGATAGACCTATGCAACCCCAAGAATGATTGCTTTGGACCTAACCAAGGCCTCTTGTACCTAGGCTCTACTGAGTGATCAGTATCGACTTTCTTGTGTTGCCTTGAAGGCAGCTTGTCTAGGTGGCTTTCTCTGACTTCCTAGAGATTGCATACTGGGTCCCTCACTGAATACAAAATGGCGTAGTCTTCTCCAGATTGACAGTCCTGCACTATAGCAACTAGGTCCCTTGCAGAATGACTGCTTCATTATAAATCTTATTCCCAATAACAAGCAAGAATTATCCATGGTGGTGATAGACATCAGAAACGTCACTCAAATTGCTATAAACATGGGCCTCTTGGTTTATGTCATCTACTAGCCACATTAAAAATAATATAGACATACTTTTAAAGATAGCTACTTTTAATGCTATATTTTGTTTAAAGCAATGTGTCCAAACATTTTATAGTTTTAATATATACTTAATATAAAAGTCACTGATAAAATTATATATATATATATATATATACTTTTTTTTATTAGATCATAGAGATCTTGTGTCTATTTCCTGTTACAAGCACATCTCAATTTTCACTACCCATGTTTTGAGTGCCCAATAACTGTGTGGAGCCAATGGCTGCCATATTGGATGACAAGATTCAGGTGGCTCTCACTGTCATCCCACCCCCCAACACCTGGTTCAGGGCTAACACCATGCTTCTTCTCTACCCTGCATTTCAGATATCAATGAATGTGAACACCGAAACCACACATGCACCCCACTGCAGACTTGCTACAATCTACAAGGGGGCTTCAAATGTATTGACCCCATCCGCTGTGAGGAGCCTTATCTGCTGATTGGTGATAAGTAAGTCACGACTAATCCTTGGGAAGTGGAAGGGAATGGGGACCTAGCTCAGGAGGCTGTCAGTATCTTATAAAGGAGGTTTCCTGAGCCAAGTAGTCAGGAGATCTGCCCTAGTCAAGTTTCTGAAGTTCTAAAGGCAGACCAATTACTAAATCATCACATGGCTAGTAATAACATTGAGAAGACAGCTTCAACAAGATGATGGCACTGGGATGTGTTTGGCAGGCCTAGAGTCCTCTGTGTTTCTTTCCTGTCCCCTTACCCCCACCCCATCCACACCCCATGCTGGCCCACCTCTGAGCCTCACCCTGCAGGTAAAGCCTATGTGCACAGCCTCCAGCACACATGCACATCTGCCCTCCTTTTCACAGTCAGCTATGAGCCCTCTCTCCCCAGCAACTGCAAACCCTCACAGTGGAGAGGAAGGTCTGGATCAGCCACAGCCACCCCACTCTTCTCTCAGAGAAGATCCAGGGCTTACCAATGAGATTCCTGCTGTGATTTAAAAAAAAAAAATGGACCAAAGAAGAGGACAAAGTCAGGACTGGGGGCTCCTTCAGAGGTGTTGTCACGTGTTGCTATAAGCTGTACTTCCAAGAAATTCTTTAGAACAGGGACCTTCCAGTTTCTGATTCCAAATCCCCAAGCAGCCCAATAGAGCATTAAGCCACTCTCCATGTTTGGGTCTCTGTGATTTTGTCTGTTTGGGAACTGATGTTGTCCAACTGGCAGGCTTGATCAGATGCTACCATTGAAACCTCTGCCCTGAAACTCTTGGTAACTTCCTCCTTCTAAGTCCCAGGGCCATGTGATGGCCATCAGCTTCCAGTTCCTTGCCCGCTCAGGAGTCCTGTACAGGAGGACTGTCAGCTGGAACAGGATGTGTTCTTACCTTGACCAACACCCAGTGGGCCCAGCCTCCCAGTGTTTGTGCCTATACTTCCTGCCAGATGGAAGGCATTTCTTCCATCTCCTGGTGGCCAGGCCCACCCCATCTTTCAGATCTTTGCTTAGTGCCCCTCTCTCAGCTGTTCACGATTCTCTTCAGCTGGGAGCCATCACTCCTGTTTCCAATTTTCTTTTAGGAAACAATTGTTTTCTCTCTGACATGTGACATTTTAATGTGATCATTTTGGCACCAGGGATATTTTGACTTGGCTGTTCGGTTGCAGTCTTAACAAAATGATACTTTGATGATTCTTTGTAGTCTTTTGCTTGTTAACTATTAGTGGTGCTCTGTTTTGTGTTAGGTGTTGTGGCTTTGCTCTTGTGGAGCTTAACAGTGTGTGGGAGAAGGCACAGTAAAGAAACTGCCTGCATGACCGATCCATTATGGGGGAAGGTTTTTACTGTGAGTAAGAGAGAGAAAATATCCAGTGACAACTGGAGGAGTCCAGAGCAGAGAGAAAAGAAAAACAGATTGGACATGGCCAGGGCAAGAGAAGCCAGAGAGTGGGAGAAAACTGGAGAGAGCAAGAGCTGGTGACAGAGCAGGAGAAAGCGTGAGAGGGTGGACATGTCCTGCAGAGAAGGCGGAAGCTGCAGGGAGGGACTCCTTTAGGGGACGGAAAACCTGTTTCACGAGTTCCAGAGGAAAGCTGGCTTTTGTCTAACCACCAGAAATCCAGAAATCCTTTTACAGTCCAGCTTGAGCTCAGTTCTGGCAATGTGGACTTCCTGAGACCCACCAAAAGTGTAGGGGAGGAGAAAGACAGCAAGCGGATTGGCTTATAAATGAATACACAATGGCAGACTGAGTGAAGGGACAGGGGGTATCCAAAGAGGAGACTCAGAAAAGGGGAAACATTGGAAATGTACATAAAGTATCAAAAATAAAAAAGGAGAAAAAAAAAAGAGTTTATAGACAAGGAAAGAAGAAGTTGAACCTGTTCTGGGAATCTAAAGGCCCCACTGAGAGAATGACCTTTGGATAGGGCGGGAAGCTGAGTGGATGTTAACTAATGAGAGACTGAAGGAGCAGAGGGAACAGCGTGCCTAAAGGCAATTAAAGCCAGGGTGGCCTTTAAGCCTACAGGGACCACACGAAGTTGAGCTCCTTCTGCATAGGTAGGGTGAAGGGCAGTGGCCTGTGAAAGTTGGGAGCCCGGTGGACAAATCCAGAAGGCTCATAGAGTCCATAGAGGCTAAAACTTGAGTTCAGTTTTCATTCAGGCCTTCATTGAGCGACCACTGAAGAGTGTGCAGGAGGCGATGTAAGCTGACGTAGTTTGACAAAGGGCAATCTGTTAGGAGGCCGTCACAGAGGCCCAGGTGAGAGACGAGTGTCAGAGTGGCTAGCACTGAGGGGTGAACACTGTTATTTTTAGGTCATTGTCCCTTCACTTCCAGTCTACCTGCAACAACTGTCAGTTCCACTTCCAAAGTAAATTCTAAGTCCAGGTGCCTCTTGTAGCCACCTCCTGTTGTGAACTCTGCTTCTGAGGGGGTTTCGGGGATGGAGGAAAGATGGGAAGGCCAGCGGGTATCTCTATTAGGCGTTCCTTGGTGACAGATGCCTATGGCTTTCTGTTAGGTTATGTTATTCCTAGGGTCAGTAATTATCTGCTTTGTATTATAAATATTTGTGTTTAAATATTTGCATTTCTCCAGTTAGAAGGTAAACTGCTTGAGGGCATGGTGTTCCTTAATATTGAATTTCTGAAGTGTCCAGTGAGTTCTGAGCTCTTGTATATTGGTTCAATTACAGGCCATGCATGCTGAGCCCAGTGCAATAGAGAATGTAAAGGATCCTTGAGAACCATCAGCCTAATATAATTTTGATTTTAAAAATGTATATGGCTATTTACCAAACCATGCATGGAAACACATGCTAAGGCAGGAAACAGCGAAGGAAAGCAAGTTACCACTGTGTTCACAAGTTGGATGGCTCAGTATGATCATGATATCAATTGTTCTGAAATTAATCTTCAGATTTTATCCCCAATAAAATCCTGTTAACACAAAAAAATGTATATGGGTATTCGCCTGCATATTATCTACCATATTCATGCCTGGTCCCTGAAGAGGCCAGAAGAGACATCAGATCACCCTGGCAATGGAGCTACAGACAGTTGTGAGCTGCCATGAGGGTGTTGGGAATCAAAACTGGGTCCTCTAGAAGAGCAGCCAGTGCTTTTAACTGCTAAGGCATTTCTCTAGCCTCCACTTTTAAATATTTTTAATGTATGTTCTTGACTGGGACGTGAGGAGTTCAGCACATGTCTGAATACATGACACATGTGGAGCATACTGGAGAATGTTCCAGTGTTCTCATGGCCAGAGATCCAATTAGATCCTTTAGTAGCCAGAATGTCTGATGCCAGGGAAAGCTACAGTCTGGGAAGCAGATCTCATCTACATTCTAGAGAGCTTCAGATTAGAACTGGGAGCAGAGATGGTTTCCAGTTACACCACTACATGATAAGAACATTTGGCTCTGTTTTCAAGTGAGGGAAAAGGCATAGCCAATGCCTGGAAAGGATTTACTGAGCACTCACAAGATTTCTCTCCTGTCAGCCGCTGTATGTGTCCTGCTGAGAATACCGGCTGCAGAGACCAGCCATTCACCATCTTGTTTCGGGACATGGATGTGGTATCAGGACGCTCTGTTCCTGCTGACATCTTCCAGATGCAAGCAACAACCCGCTACCCTGGTGCCTATTATATTTTTCAGATCAAATCTGGCAATGAGGGTCGAGAGTTCTATATGCGGGTAAGAGGAAGTGTGAACCATGGCTGCCATCATTAACAATGGCCACTGTCTTTAATAATGGCTGTCATCTTTAACAAAGGCCACTGTCTTTGTGTGTGTGTGTGTGTGTGTGTGTGTGTGTGTGTAAAAGCACATGTGTGCATACACATGTCAAGGCCAAAGGTCAATGTTGATTGTCTTCATTCTATTGCTCTCCACCTTCTTTCTCTGTCACTTGCTACCTGGTGATTTCTATCTTTAATAACAGCCTTGTGTCGTCTAGTCTACAGTCACATTTCATGGAAGCAAGTTAGCATACAGATCCTATGGGAAGTGTGGAAAGAAGAAAGGAGGGAGGAACCCAGTGCTCAGAGACTCTTGTCTATCACTTTCTGCATGGTCTTCCTTGGTGTGTCCCAGGAGCCTCCTCTGTGAAAGGAGAAGTTAGGCCGTGACACAGTGTTAGTTTCAAAACTATGAAAGAGACTCCACTCCTACACTTACACATTCATTTACATTTTGAAAAGTATATTATACACTTACTATACATATAAGTATATTATACACTTACTATACATATAAGTATATTATACACTTACTATGTATATAAGTATATTATTTACTTACTATGTATATAAGTATACTATACACTTACTATGTATATAAGTATACTATA
>CM052705.1:102980331-103002493 GCA_028551405.1 Uromys caudimaculatus | reverse complement strand
AGTATACTATACACTTACTATGTATATAAGTATTTTATACACTTACTATGTATATAAGTATACTATACACTTACTATGCATATATGTATATTATGCACTTACTATGCATATTTAAAAGTTGAAAATACAGCATTAAAAAAAATCCTACAATCTTATTCTCCTGGTACTTACATGCCAGCAAAAAAGAAAAAAAAAAGCATAGGTCATGTGTGACTACCTGACTTGTAGATCTGGTTTAGAACTGGCTCAGACCAAAGCAGAAGGATCAAAAGTTGGGGAGAAGTTGGCAGAGGTAGTGGAGGACTTTCTGCAAGATGAAAGAGAAGAATGGGTGATGCATGTGTGTGCATGTGCATGACTGCGTGTGTGCGCACGTGCGTGCGCGCATGTGTGTGTGTGTGTGTGTGTGTGTGTGTGTGTGTGTGTATCCTTCCTTGAGCTCATATGCACTAATGTGTGCAAGAAACTCACCCCTGCCAAGTCTTGGTGGGCTTACTGTCCTCTCAAGGTAAGCCCAGCCCACCAGTGTCCTTCATCTGGAAACACAGGAGTCCCAGCTATAGGGTAAAGAGATGGCTCTCTCTGTTTAGGGATTTAAGACTTCACCATCGAGTCTTCCCCTCCAGCCCCAAGCAGAGCAGGAGATCTGTAGAGGCTTCCCTGCCTAGGCAACAGGTCACTCTTCTGAACACCATCCACTAAAGTCCCCTGGACCTCATAGTCACTCTGGTGGCCAGCCTGAGAGCTGCCCAGCGGTGGTAGAAAAGGAGACGACCCTTTAGATGGAATGGCCAGGAGCGAGATGGCGTTCTTTGGCACTTCCTCTGGGCCCAGACTGTCATAGCAACTAAGGAACACTGGACACTGAGCTCAAAGCTGCATGGAGCTTATAGCTCTCTATGACCAAGGACCTGCAAGCTTTTAAATTTTTATTCAGAAGAGAAGCAACAAAGGGACCTAGGCCTGCCATAAAAATGACCAAAGGGACGTAAACACGAGGGAGGTGCCCAAGGTCTCCAGGACTGCTCCTGAGACCGGAACAGAGGTTTGGAGTGAGACCTGGGGAAGGCATAGGGTTTTGAGGGCAGCACACTGAAACATTGTCTGGAGCTCAGAGCCCCGCTTAGTAGGCCGCTCCCTTTTGTTACTGTGACTGGGCTTAAGCCTGTTCCTGGGTCTTCTCCAGTTTTCCCCAACCCTGTTATCTTGGGCTGTTATCTAACTGCCCTCAGCCTCAATTTCCTGACAGCTAGAGAAGATCCTAACGTTATTTGTTTTAGGATTAGCTGAAGTCATTCACTTAGCACAGCATCTGGAACACGGAATGGCTTGGAAGCCACCAAGAACTTTGCCCATTTTCTCCCCTGCTGCCCCGAACTGTGCACACCCAGGTGACATCTCAGCTTCTGTAAGACTCCAGGAGCCTTCCTTAGCAACTGTCCTACTGTCTCATTTTCTTTCACCAAAGCCCTTGCTGACTGACATGGAAGCCTCTGTCTCTTTCAGTGTGAGGTTTCTGATTGCCCCTGGCAAGGCAGTCCTTACGGCCCTTTTCTTCCCCTCCCAGCAAGGACAACACTGCTTTTTGGATTCTCTAGGATTAGAGGCAGAGTGCATAGATAGTGGGATGGACACAGGGTGAGATGGACAACCAGGGTCCATAATCTTGTCACTGAAGCCAGGAGTCAGGCCCTTTCTGAGAAAGACATTCAAATTCTTGCTACACCATGTTGGATGGTGATGATGGTGATGATGATGATGATGGTGATGATGGTGATGATGATGATGGTGATGATGGTGATGATGATTTTGCCTACGGGTGCCCCACCGACCATTTCCCTGTATGGGCTGTAGGGTCTCTGGTTGATTACTTGCCACATCAAACCTCACTTTTTTGGCATTATAGTCCACATAGACTTTCAGCGGTAAAGTTGGCAGGTTGCCCTGGCAATCTGACCAGCAACCATTACTCAGGGACCTGGAATGTCGAATATTTTTGACTTAACTCTTCTAGTGGTGAGGTCTAAGAAGAGCATCCTGTAGCAATAGAGAGCATTTAATAAGTAGACACTGCTGTTGCCATGGCTACTGCTGCTGCAGTTGTAAGAGAGCTACTACCTCCGAGAGCTAGGGAAATTTGGGAATGCTACCCAGGGAACTGGAATATCACATGGCCATACAGGTTCTCCCATATTGACGTTCATTGGCTTTTATAAGTCGCACTTGGTAGTAGCATTCTGTCAGCAGACAAGCCATATACACCTCCAATTATACATGCACCCACCCATCCCCATGCAAACATATGCATATGTGCTCACATGCATGCATACACACATGAACATAGGTTGTACATGCATACCCAAGGATGTATGCACATGCATCTCTACAGGCATAGCCTGTGGAGCCCCATGAGCAGTCTGTCAAGAGCTGAAGCTTGGACAGAAGGAAGCCTGTATTGGTGTTTGCTAGGGGGTGTGGAGGTGCGGTGAGAGCTAGAAGAAAGAGGAGTATCATTTAAACCCTGCCACATTATGTCTAGCCCACGGTGACAGGCGTCAGGATGGCTGCCCTTTGGGTCCACTCTACTCTTTTCTCGGTCACCCACTTACACTCTTCTTGCACCTTCACTTATAGCAGAGTTGAGCCGGGCACTGAATTCAGACACAAGACACAAGCATGATATGGCTTCTGCCCAAGCACACACTCTGAGGTGCACATGCAGAGCAAACTAGCAAAGTCAAACACACGCCATACCATGGAGGAAATGGAGAACCAGAGGACCCGTTGATTGAAAAGCCATTTAGAGTCAGATACTCTAGTATTGCACTCATGTATTACCTTATGGGATATAAAGGTCATAGCTCTTAACTTATTTACAGTGTAGGGGAAAATGGGCAAAAGTTGTAGTCAAATGCCTGGCCTCATAGACCCTCATTTTGGGCTGTGTAAGATCTTAGGGATCCTACCCAGGGTTTCATACGTGCTGGGCAAATGTTCCATCTATGAGATATGTCCTCTCCATTGTTTTGAATTAGTGGTCACCAAAGCCACCAAATTCTTAGGACAGGTATTTTAGTAATGCCTTAAAAGCTGAATTTGGTGAGGAGGTGACTGCCCTTAGTCCTGACAGGCACTGGAGTACTTCCAGGTGCCACGGGCAAGGCTTTTCCAGGGTGCAAAGGTTCTGGCCCTGCCAGTCTGCACTTGATGACTTCCAAGGCTACCTGGGTCCAGCACTATCTCATATACTCAAGACATTGTTCAAAGGAGTAGCCTGGCGGCTTCTCCCTGCTGTACTCTCCATTCAGACATGCATCTCTGTAAATTGTCTTCCTCACAGACACCTTCAGGTCAAGGTCCTTAATACCCTTGGCCTTTGCTGGAGCAGACAGTGCAAACTGACCAAATGAATGAGTGTGTGAACGTTGCTGTGGTCATTTCCCTGCACAGCTGTCCCTGCTGAAGGAAGTACTGGCCCTGGGCTTTGGGTTTTGAAAGGCCTGAGGAGGAAGTCTGCGTAAGGTGCCTGCATACGGAGGTACCATTATGTGAATGCTGACGGGAATACCAAAAGCCAGTGCCAGGAGGAAAGTGTGTGGCTGTAACTGCTGATAGCCCAGTGGACAAGGCAGGCCTAGTGCTTGGCCCAGGCCTGTCTGACAGCCCCACCTCTGTCGTGCCAGGGGGTGATCTTGGGGGAGGTGCCAAGCTTTATGGGGAACCCTTCCTTTATGGAGACAAAGTAAACGCTTGGGTGTGCCTTTGTGCAGGCCAAGTTCCGTGATTTCATGGGGTTTGTTCCTTTCCTCTTCTGGGTACTGCAGCTTCTAGGAAGTGATTATCTCGCCTGTCCGGGTTCTCAGTCATGCTATTCCCTCTGCAGACATCTCTGTCTGTTTTGTTGGTCCTGGGTACCTCTATTAGGGTATCGCAAGGGGGAAGACTCGAAGCCCATTGTCCCTTCTGATAATTGCTGAATAATGAAAAGGAGTTGGAGGTTTACAACCAGGCAGAAAAATAAGATGGCACTCTGCAGCTCTACCCCTGGATGACCCCAGCCAATTATTTAACCCACTAGACCTCAGTTCGTTTGTGTATAAAATGCAATAATGAGATTTATCTTTAAGATAATCCTTACATAAGGGCAAACCACCCCACCCCAGAATTTGGTACTTTTAGGTCAGCCAGCATTTTAAAATTATTTATATGTCCACCAAGCACCTGGGATCCTGTTAAGCTATAGATCCTAGCTCAATAGATCTTTGGTAGAGCCTAAAAGTCCATGTTTCTAGGCAGTGGTACCATGCTGTATTCTAGGGAATGTAGAGATGGACCAAGGCTGCAGCACACACGATTATATATATAGTAATACATTCTCTCTCTCAATACACAGTAATAATTCTCTCCTGTGCAAAGCTAAAGCCCTGTGGAGGAGTCTGACTTAGACTGGGGAATCAGAGAAGGCCTTAGGAAATGATCTTTCAGGTGAGACCTACCAGGTAAAGAGTGGGCAAAGCTGGGAAAAGACCCAGCACCACTGAGGTGCCCAGGTGACCCAGCTTCACGGAAGCAGGCTAAAACAGCATTCTCACTGAGGTTGCTGCCAGCAGACATCCCTTCTGCTAACATCTTACCATTTCTGACTAGTGCCCCTGGTTCTCTCCACAGCAAACGGGGCCCATCAGTGCCACCCTGGTGATGACACGCCCCATCAAAGGGCCTCGGGACATCCAGCTGGACTTGGAGATGATCACCGTCAACACTGTCATCAACTTCAGAGGCAGCTCCGTGATCCGACTGCGGATATATGTGTCGCAGTATCCGTTCTGAGCTTCGGGCTAAGGCCTCTGACACTGCCTTTCACCAGCACTGAGGGACAGGAGGAGAGAGGAAACCAGCAAGAATGAGAGCGAGACAGACATTGCACCTTTCCTGCTGAACATCTCCCTGGGGCATCAGCTTAGCATCCTGACCCCTCCACATCCTGCCCCCAGTTCCTAGGATGCAGTTATCCAAAAGTGTTCTCCTGGGCCCCTGATGTGAGGTTTGCCAGTGACTCTTCAAGGCCTTCCATTTCCATTTCTTAAGAAGAAAATAGATTAGGTTAGCTGGGGTATGAGTCTGTGTTCAAAGACTGAGTGGCTTGTTCTCGCCTCTTCCTCTCATTTCTCCATCTCTTGCTGCATTGCTGCTTTGCAAAAGTCCTCATGAGCTCATGGGAAACGCTGGGTATAGCTAGTTTGCTTCTTGCATGTGCTGAGAAGGCTACAGGAACACACCACAGCAGGATCGAAGGTTTTTAAAGAGTCTATTTTAAAATCATGTCTAGTATTTTCAGTATAAAAGAAGTTTTAGTTGTCGTTAATTTGTATGAGTGTTTAACCTTTTCTTGTTCATTTTGAGTTTTTAAAGTGGTAGAATTCCTTCCAAAGGCCTCAGATACATGTTATGTTCAGTCTTTCCAACCTCAGTCTTCCCTGCATCTTAGCCCAGTTTTTATGAAGACCCCTTAATCATGCTTTCTTAAGAGTTTTTACCCAACTGGGTTGGAAGACAGAGGTATCCAGACTGATTAAATATTTGAAGAAATCTTGTGTTTGGTTAATTTTGACACTATGGATGATTTAGTGCTCGGGGTTGGTTTTAATCTGTGCCGTGGCTGGGGAAGGTTTCTGAGGGGCTGAAACCTCCTTTGTAACTGAATCAAGATGGCAGAAGATGGGGTACTGAGAAATGAGGGTGGTGGAGAAGTGAGGGCCAGTGTCCACCCCAAGATTTCTCATAGTTCTCTCTTATGTGCTCTGTTGTGGGTTCTCTCCAAGGGCAGAGGGCACAGGCCAGAACGCATTCAAATCCCTGCAAACCAGTGACTGGCACTTGACCCTCTGTAGAGGGAAGCCTGATTAAGCAGGACCCACCCCCAGAAACCGATGGGCAGGGCCTGAGCATCAAGATTTGTTAAAGAGTTGAGGATGAATTGTGAGAGAAAGAGAGAGAGAGAGAGAGAGAGAGAGAGAGAGAGAGGTGGCTAGTGTGGGCCAAGTGCTGGCTACCCTGCCTTCAGCACCTGTACAGTTTCTTCCAGAACTTTGAAATCTTGTCATCCCTTCACGGATCAGGAGCTCTGGGTTTCTCCCAAAGCAGAGGTAAAGAGCACAAGGCACAGAGAAGAGACCAGATCAGGATGCCCACACGGCCATTCCCAGGAATGGATTGGAGGCAATAGGAAGAGAAATTGTGCCCCTTGAGACCCAAAGACACACCTGTAGGACCTGACTATGGGGCTCCTATCCTACTTCTTGGTGATAAATGTCTCCAAGATACCCATATCTGTACCCTGGACCCCCAAGTTAGTAGGCAATAGATTAGTTGTGTGTGTGTGTGTGTATTGATTGTAGGTTTAGACTGTGTGTGTCTGTGTGTGTGTCTCTGTGCGTTTTGTTTATTTGTTTTTAAGACAGGATCTTACTATGTAGCCCTGATTAGCCTCAAATTCACTATATGGACTAGTTGGTCTTGAATTTAGAGATCTGATTTCGTCTACCTCCTTGTACTTGGATTAAAAGTGTGTACTACCCCCAAATCCATAGACTCTCAGATTCTTCAGCAGAGGCAAAAAGCATAACCACCCACATTTGAGCAGCCTTAGCCTTTCTTACCCACAGTGTGTTTCACTTCACAACACAGCTCTGCCTCACTTTCCCCCCTTAACTAAAACCAAGTTCATTCTAAACCATGTCCAACAGTGAGCCTACCCAGGTGGCATAGAGGCTTCAGTTTGCAAGATTGAAGAAAAGGCACATTTCTTCAGTTAGGTTTTCTAGAGCTCAAAGGCTAGAAGACACCCTCCAATTCAGGCACCCTGATTGTGAGGAGGCCTAGGAGTCAAAGACAAGGCAGCATAGAGATGCTGAGTGCCAGCATTGATGGAGCACCCAGAACCATTGACCCAGGCTTAGCACAGCATGGGCTGAACTTTCCTTGTGACACAGAGGCTGAGAAGCCTTGCCTTGTGCTTTCTGAACCCATTGGTTTCCGAGGTGCTATATTTGGAACTAGACCCAAGTCCTCAGGGCTTACATTTTAGTTGTCATTGTTTAAATTTTCAAGAAAAAAGGCACCAAAAAGGCTTGATAAAAGGAGGCTCAGAGAAATCATTGGATTGCTCCTTCAAAACATCATCACATGATGAGTTCAGTTTAAATGAATAAGAAGCATGTGAGACCATTTATCTTAAAATACACTTGGGCCTAAAAGTTCAAGAGGAGAATGACCCATGGCAGAGTGTGTACTGGAGGGCCAAACCCGAAACATCCAGAATGGTTCTAGAGACTCCCAGAACCCAAAAGGCTGCTTATTTCACTCACTTGTTGGAAATAGTTGGATGTTAGTTTTATTTTCCCCATGGCTGGGAGTGGAGGTTGGCTTGCTGGCAGAATGACAGCATTGTACTCTAATGTGGGGCCTAGTAGATTGGCTGTTTTGAGAGTCCTAATACATCAGGGCTCCCCAGGCTTGTGTTTTGTCAGTGTGGCTGCATCCTGGAGCTGAAGTTGAGTGCTTCAAGCCAACCCTGGTTCCATCAGCTCCTGAAGAATGAAGGAATCTATGAAAAGAGGGCGCCGGACAAAGATCTAAGACACCAGCCAAAATCCTGTGTTACCTACCACCTGACTGAGTTCCCCACAGATGAATACTTGCATTTAGTTGCTTCTAATTCTAACGTTTTCAGAGGCCCCACCATGTACTTTGGGGATGGCAGCCAGCATTTCCATTAAAGTGCAGTTTTAGAGTTTCCCAGAGCTTGCCAACCACAACACTTTCTAATTGGCACAAAATCCTCCTACCTGTTGCCGGGCAGGCTCCGGTAACACACTCAATTTTTTCCTTAGGTAACAGTCTTGGCCTCAGGAATGTTATTTGCCCAGATGTTGAAATGTTTAAGGAGGTCTGATTACTTCATTTTCAATGGTTTAAATGTATTTTTGTGGTCCCGGTGTTAACTGTACTGTGCACAAATTGTCCATCCTGAGCCAACACAGTCACTCAGAGAGAGACTGACTGCATGACCCAGGAGCAGCTACCATTCCTTCACATCTTTCCAGATGAAATCTGAATGGTAAAAGGTCTTCAGTTAAGAGCATCTCATACTTTATTGTTTACAAATAATTTTCCATATTCATAAGAGAGTAATACTTGTATACCATAAAGTGTGATCACACTTCTCCTGTTTCTCCTCTTCTTATTCTTACAATACATCCTCCTTCCAGCTTAATGTCTCTTTAAGGGTTTTTTTTTTTTTTTTTTTTTTTAAATTTTATGTATTTACCATTGCTCTCTTCAGACACACCAGAAGAGAGCACCAGACCCCACTGTAGATGGTTGTGAGCCACCATGTGGTTGCTGGGAATTGAACTCAGGACCTCTGGAAGAGTACTCAGTGCTGTTAACCACTGAGCCATCTCTTCAGCCTGAAAGTTTTTATTTTTGATAACCCACAAAGTCAAATTAGTATTGCCCATATGTGCCTGGTGTTCAGCTCTCCACTGAAGCACAGGAAATCTACCAGTAGCCACACCCTAAAAACGAAATGATGCTCTCTTACCTCCTCCAGCAACTCTTAGCTGCTATAGCTCCTCAGCAAGGATGGAAGCTGTAGAGAACCTCTCTTGACCTTGCCGGAATTTTGACTGGCTTGACCTCGTACAGGTCTTATGTAGGAAGCATCAGCTGCTGTGAGCTCATGAGTGTGGTAGCCACATTCTGACTGGAAGACAGCATTTCACAGCATTCTTCCTCCTCATCTTCAGGCTTTTCCCACCTCCTCTTCCACAGAGAAAGAACTTTGGTTGAGCTTATTGCTAGCTTCAGAACCATGTGCATGGTTCACTGGGGACACATTTATCTGATGATCTATGAATCACCAGACAGAACTAGAACATGACCTCTTTTAGTTAGAGTTTAATAATTACTAAGCCATATCTATTTTATACAACCAAAACTCTCATGAGCATTCATGGACATGTGTTTGAAATTTAGAATAAATGCTCTCTGCTCGCAACTATTAAATACATTTAAATACAAAAACAAAACACATGCCATGTAAAAAAGTTTCTTTTGGGCTGGTGGGATGGCTCAGTGGGTAAGGATGAGTGTCTCTAAGTCTGATGACTTGAGTTCAGTCCTTGCAATCTATGCAGTGGAAGGAGAAACATATCTTTGAGAGCTATCGTCTAACTTCTGCAGGTATATCCTCACCCAAACACATACATGTATGTTTTCCAGGTGCCACGCATGTGCACTCGTATAGACAAATAAGTATGTGTTAAAAATATTTTAAAAAGTCATTTGATTTTGATTTGGCCTGTGATGCATTCTGGTATTTCTTTCTTGCTCTCAAGTGAGAATTTAGCCAAACTCTTCATTGGTTCTAAATTTGTTCATATTCACTATCACACCAGCAAATACACACATTGTTCTTCACATAGAGGTTTGTGCTGAAATGTCTTAGTCCCTTTGTTTAGCAGATGATTGGAGTCCCCGAGGATAACTAAATGATGCTTACAAAATGTACAAACAAACAAACAATGAAACAAAACAAAATCCAGAACACACACACACACACACACACACACACACACACACACACCCAAACAAACCAAAATCCTAACCAAATCAAACCAAACCAAACCAAACCAAACCAAACCAAACCAAACCAAACCAAACCAAACCAAACCAAACCAAACCAAACCAAACCAAGAAACCAAAAAACACCCAGAGGCACTGGAACAAAGGAATGCACAAGAGTCATCAAGTGGATTTCTTGAGATGACCGTCTCCACCCGCATCTCCGACTTGCTAATGGGTCTTTATTGTGACTCTTAGCTGGCATCTAGCAGAGACATAAACTATGACCTGAGAGGGTGAGTGTCAACCCACAAGTGAGCGTTGCTGGTGTCTTACAGCGGGAATAGCACCTTAGCAGGGCCAGCACCAGCAGTACCCATCCCCCCGAGGAATTTGAAATTTGGGAAGAAATGTTTTGGTTTGAACCTAGACCTTTTGTAATTCTTACTTTTCATGTTTCTGTCCAAAGAAAACTTTTGATCTATCCCCCTTTATTATTACTGTGTGTGTGTGTGTGTGTGTGTGTGGGCACATATACCATGTCATGTGTTCGGAGGTCAGAGGTCAACTTTGTAGAGTTGGTGGTCTCCTTACACAGTTCTGTGGATTCGGGGAATCAAACTCAGGTGTCTAAGCCTGCGCAGCAAGTACATTTACCCACTGAACCCCCCTTATGCCTCACTGGAAACCTCAAACAAGTGTGCATAGCGGAGAGCTGCTGCATTTTTGACATACATGCTCAGAGTTTTCTGTAATCTCATATATAAACCTTTCAGAACATAGCCTTTAAAGGAAGGCATCTGGATTCCTGTTGCATACTCAATGCTCTGCATCCGTACTCTTAAAACCTTTACCAAAAAGGACATGAATGAAGCCAAGCTACGGTAAACGCAGAGATTCCAGGTCTTTTCAGCAAATCTCCAGTCTCATTGTCTTCTAATTCCAGCCCCCAGGCTGACATTTCCACATAGCGTTTCGCCAATCTTCCTAAGACGCAATCCTATGGATCATGATCAGGCTGCGTTTTTCTTGGGCATAGGCATTATTGAAATCATGAACTTCTTCCAGGAGAATCACAAGCAGCCGAGGGATCCTTCCCGTTCAGAAATCTGGCTTATTTGGAGAGAGCAAGGTCCTTGAGTTTCTTTCTCCTCCTCCACCCTCCTTCACATAGTACTGAGAATTGAACCTAGGGCCTTGAGCATGGTAGACAAGTGCTTGACCAGGAGGTGAAATTCCAGCTCCTGATGGAACTTTAAAATGTTATTATTTTAGGGCCTTTCTGAAATGACTATTATATCATTAAAGCCAAGATTTTTTTTTTTTTTTTTTTTTTTTTACAAGTAATGGGTAAATAGCTCCTAGGTGGACTACAAGAATCTGGGACTAATAAAAGCACCAAATAGGAGCAGGTTGCCCCCGTTTGAAGCTATTACAGGGCTGGGGCAAATGACTAGAGGGAGAAGTGTTGTCCAGCAAACACTAAGACACTGAAACCCTACCTTTTCTCTCACACTTACTACCTCACCCTGCTTCTGCTCCTCACACTCACTGCCTCACCCCTACTGCTGCTCTTCACACTCACTACCCCAAATCATTTGCTTTCTTCTTGGGAAATAGCCTCCAGGTTGATTTTGTCCTGAATTTTCATCAGGTTACCCTCAGTCCTACTCTGCTCCCTTATTAGTTCTCCCACGGCCTTTAGAAGGCTGAGGTAAGACAGAAGAGGAAGAAGAAGGAGGAAGAGGAGGAGGAGAAGGAGGAGGAAGAGAAGGAGAAGGAGGAAGAAGTGGAGGAGTAGGAGGAAGAAGTGGAGGAGGAGGAGGAACTGGCTGACTTCCTTATGAGGTTGGGAGTTTTGGGTAAGAAGGTGTGTGTGTGTGTGTGTGTGTGTGTGTGTGTGTGTGTGTGTGTGTGTGTGTGTGTGTGTGTGTTTCTCCATCTTTCTCTCCTTACTTCATCTGTGCCTCTCTCTTCCCCATCTTCTTCTTTCTGTTCCCACACCATCTAGTCTCCATCCTCAAGTCAGAAGGAGGCCAGGGGATAGGTCCTAGCCAGTGAGAGCCAAGCTTGTTGCAGGTGACAAAGTAGAAGATGATTTCTGCAGCTTCACCTCTTCTTGCTCCAACCCTTATTTTCTCTCAAACCCATGGAGCCAGCCCTCAGACCATCACTTTTGAGCAAGACTGTGCTTGCCTCTTTCCTGTGGTAACTGCTCCCAAAAGGAAGTCTCCTTCTCTGGTTGTGTGACCCTTGGTGTTTCCTGTGAGCATGTGGCCATTCTTTACAAGAGACATCTTTTCTTAGGGCTCTTTCCAATCTCATGTCCCCATCTCATACCAAACTGGTTTTCTTCTAGTGGTTTGGCAGGAACCGGTCTTCCTCACTCCTTCCTGGAATACTTTGCTTAATCTTCTCAGCACTCCCTTTGTCTCCACTCCATTAAAATGTTGAGCAACTTGACAGGATCGGAGGACTTGGGTTCTGTAACTCCAGCTCCAGGGGCTCCAACAGCTTCTTCTGGCCTCCTTAGGCTCCTGAATGCTCATGCTGCATGTGCATAACTTAGAGAAGCGTGCATGCATGTGTGCATGCACAGACACACAGAGTAATACAAACATAAAACATAAAAATATTCAATAAAGAGACAGAGTACATCTAAACAAAGCAGCAATCTTCCTTCCTTCCTTCCTTCCTTCCTTCCTTCCTTCCTTCCTTCCTTCCTTCCTTCCTTCCTTCCTTCCTTCTTCCCTCCCTCCCTCCCTCCTTCTCTCTCTTTCCCTTTCTTTCTTTCTTTCTTTCTTTCTTTCTTTCTTTCTTTCTTTCTTTCTTTCTTTCTTTCTTTCTTTCTTTCTTGTTATTGAGGTAAAATTTACACAGAGTAGAATGCACGAAACTTGACAAACAGTTGGACAAAAATGCATACAGTTATTCTGCATGAGCCCCAGGTAGAGGCGTTAAAGACTGAGCAGTATGCACTGGAGGGCAGCTTGCTTGGAGGCATGAGTGGCAGCAGTTGAGAAGGGAACTGGATGCAGATGAGAGGCTGAGGCCCATGATGCTTGCACATCTGGACTCTCTCACGGCAGCCAGAATATTTCCTTCCACTTTGGGCTAGTTTGGGTTTTATACTGTTTAGAACGTGCATTGGTTGGAGAGTGTGTGGGAAGGGGGGGCGGAGGGATGTGGAATGAGATGATCTGAGTTCACCAGGACCATTCTTTGGTCTACAGAGCCACATACAATTTTGAAAGTGGAATTTCTTCATTTCCTCACAACTGGTCAGGCAGTGACTTCCAGAGTGAGTGATGAGGCTCCTATCTCTAGGGATTTTAGTTACTACACCTCCCACACAAAGAACGGATTCTGAAATGGGCAAAAATGATTAGCAACCAAATATGAAAACTGAAAATCACATTAACCATGATTTCTCTTAGCCTCCTGAAACATCACTTGCTTGTAATGTTGGAAAATAAATGTTCTTCAGCCATTTTCCCCTGGAAACATATTGCATTCATTTAAATATATGGAGAGATTCTCTTGACCAGAGGAGCTGCAGCATGGTGGGAAGGAAGTTTTACCTAGTTGGAAAGTTTTGGGAAGGTTTAGATTTAAACGTTTCATTGCAGGCTAGAGAGATGACTCAGCACTTAAGGGCTTGTGCTGCTCTTGCTTCCCACACCCCCACTGGGTGGTGAATAAGCACCTACAGCTCCAGCTGCAGGGACTCCAACAGCTTCTTCTGGCCTCCATTGGCACCTGCAGTAATATGCACATGCACACACGCATTAAAAATAAATCTTTAAAATTTTCATTATGTGTGTGTGTGTGTGTGTGTGTGTGCGCGCGTGTGCGTGCACACACACGTGCACTTACATGTTCAATGGCATGCATGTAGATGTCGAAGGACAATTTTTCTGGAGTTAGTTCATTCTTCTACTATATTGATTGATTCTGGGGACTGAACTCATGTCAGTAAGCTTGGAGGTAAGTGCCTTTACCTGCTGAGCCAATGCGTGTCCCCTACCCTCTCCTTTTTAAAATAGATTTTTTTCCCAGTTCGTTCATATCTGTGACCTGAAGCAAGCCCCTTGACCTCTCTGAGCCTCAAATCATTCTTTCGTGCTTTCAGAAAATGGTGAACCTGAGCCCTGTATTCACCTAACTTCTTAGCAAATATCCAGCTTCGGCTTCATTCCTGATACTCAGCTATTTAAAAATACTTGCTATGGGTGCCAGAGAGATGATCCACTGTTAAGAGGGCATTCTCTGTAAGCATGAGCACTTGATTCCAATCCTTGAAATTCATGTAAAAAGTCAGGTATGACCATGTGTGTACCTATAACCCCCATATTGGGTAGAAGAGGTAGGTGACTATCTATAGCTCATGGGCTGAAATGGTGAGTTTCCAGTTCAGTGAGATACCCTGTTTCTAGGCAGTAGGTTGGATTATGACAGAAGAGGCCATTCAATGACTTACTCAGGCCTCTGCTTGCACACACCTAGGCCTGCACACCCATATACTCACATGCAGGTACCATATACACAAAGGAAAGGAAAAATCCTGTTCTAACGGTTCTTTTCAACAGATCTCTCTCTCTCTCTCTCTCTCTCTCTCTCTCTCTCTCTCTCTCTCTCTCTCTCTCTCTCTCTCCAGTATCACTTCTTAGCCTAGACTAGCCCGGGACTATTGCTTCAGTCTCCCAAGTGTGGGGATTCTGTATGTGAGCCAACATACCCAGCCATCACTCTTATTTCAAAAGCACACGTGTCCTGTTTGTGTGTTTGTTTGTTTGTTCATTTCATACACTGTGCCACAGGGTGAAAACATGATCTGATCACCACTCATAGTCTTTAGAAGAGCTGTGTTGTTGCCAAGGTGATCAATGTCATGATAAGACTGTGGAAGTGAGATGGAGACAATGCCAGGACTAGAGTTGACTGAACCCGGGTTGGGGTCTCAGTTTTACCCACCAGCAGTCTGTTGATTGGACTGCTTACCCAGTGGTCCAATGCAAAGAAACAGTGGAAAGAAGGAAGGTTTCATTTTAGCTTGCACTTTGAGGGTACAGCCTGTCAAGGCAAGAAGTCATGGCCAGTTACATTGCATCTGCAGTCTGGAAACAGAAGAGAAGGCTTGTGCTCAGCTGGCTTTCTCCTTTTTATTCATTCTGCACCTCATGTGAAGGAATGAGGGAGGCTCATAAGACTCAGAAAGGTCAGAAAATGATATGGGTCACAAGACTCCCCCCTCAAGGCTATATAAGTAGAAAACAATTGTTGAGGAGAAGAGACTTTCCAATGGAGATGCCTACAAGTTGAACAGGGCACTGCTGGGTTGTCACCTCCATGAACTGTCACCTATGCTGAGGTGGGGATTTTGAAGTCATCCATGTTCATTTAAGTAACCTCAAGAAACAAATTAGTTCCCTGAGATAGATGAATGGATATCTTTTTGGAGTGAACAGATTTTTTTTTCATGTCTCCCAAGCAAAAGTCACACAACACAATGACACACGGGCAATGGACTTCTTGATATTGCTTTTGGTCTAGTGTCCATCCCCAGTCCACAGCATGTCTCCAGTCTAAAGTCATTTGCTTGCTTTTATTTCAAGAGATCTAAGAGTCATGTGCTCACTCAGTACGACGGGGCCAGGGGAGATATAGCTACTAGTTTAGGTCACATTTAGTGACTTTACACGAGGATTTGGTAAAGTCAGTGGCATCATAAGAGTCAGCCGAACCACAGAATGGCTGGGAGTGTGGCAATTCAACTCAAGCATTCAGAACCAAAGGGTTTCAGAAGGCTTCAGTGAGAAGTAACTGCTGCCTCTTCAGCCACGTGTTAGTGATGCACAGAGCCTCAAGGGACTCTGGGCTCTGATGTTCGTTAGGACTATGGCCATAGCCTAAGTATGCATAGCTCTGGGAGCAGTTGGAGCAATTGTTGGTTACATTAAATGCACCACTCTTCTCCACCCCTACCCCGTGACTTCTCTGCTCTTCTTTCTTTCCCAAGCTTTTATTGAGCACCTGAGCCCTGCTAGGTGCTTAATCACGCCCCAAAGGGCTGGTGTGTTATTTTTGTTCTTGGTCTCCTTTCCCCCCCTTCAGCTTCTTCAGTTCTTGCTCCAACTCCTCCCACTAGCTTAGCTCACATCTTTCATCCTGTTCTCTCCTTCACCTCTCTGTTTGCCCTCCTTTATGTCTCTGTTACTCATAACTCAGAAGTCAGCCGAGGACACCTGACCCCTAGAAGATCTAGAGAATGTTGCTGCCATTTCTTTGTCACACGCCCTGTGGAAATGGAGCCCTTTCAGAGTTCCATAGCCCCACAGGAGATGCAGGGCAGCCATCATTTCCATAGCCTTTTTGGACTCCAAATTCTCAACTTTTCTTGAATTCCTTTCTTTCTTGGGCCCATCACCTATTAGAGATTCTTACCAGGGGACCCTGAGGTGACATGATACTTCTTGCTTGATTTCTACAAAGATAACATGAATAGTGTCCTCCACAGTTCATGTCTACTTGGAACATGGGGATGTAAACCTAATGGAAATGGGTGTTTGCACACTTGCTTAGTCAGAGGAAGATAATTTTCTAATGGGATAGGATGGACCTTTAACCCAGTCCTGAAGTCAGAGGGAGTTAGTGAGAAGGGGCAGCGTGAAGGCTGTGCCCAGCTGCCTTGGAGTGCCAAGAACATTGGGGATTTCTGGGAGTCGTCAGAATTAGGAAGAGGCAAGGAGGGATTTTCGAGCCTTCAGAGGCTTGTTGCCTTACAGACAAATTGACTGGGAGATTTTTAGCCCTCAGAACTGTAAGAGATTAAATTTTTGTTGTCTTAAGCTGCCCAGTTTGTGACACTGCCATGACAACCTCAGAAAACAAACACACACCATGCTCATCTGGGTGTGTGGCCAACTTCCCTGAGGAGTTGGGAGTGCGGGGTAGGATGGGAGGCAATGACATTTTAGCTTTCCGCTCCTATTTTCTACTGGCTTCCTCTTCCACTACCCATCCTTCCTCCCCCCTATCCAACTTGCCCCTTCATTTCTCCTTCCTCTGAGGGCTCCAAGCTTCAGATTCATCTAACTCTACTCTGAAGGACTCAAGCTCCCAACCTATTATTTAGGTCAAAGCCTCCCGGGATGCTAGGCTGTACCAAGGTCCTCTGTGAAGAATAGCAGCCCCTTCTCGGAAGTCAGACAAGGGCTTTAAGAGCTGTTCACATCATCTCTCTCCATGTGGCAGATAAAACCATTCTTTACTTCCTGTTTTTCATCTGTGCAGAGGCAAGGTTACACAGAGTTCAAGTCACACAGAGCGGAAGTCAAGAGAAGAATCTGTCAGTCAAGACTGACCGGAGGGTTTCCTGTTCTAGATGCTGCCCTGGGCTCTTTAGGAAGCTACTGAAGCAGTAGCTATCAACCTGTGGGTCATGACCCTTTCGCAGGGGTCACATATCAGCTATCCTGCATATCAGATATTGACATTATGATTCATAAGGGTGGCGAAGTTACAATTATAAAGCAGCAACAAAATAATTGTATGGTTAGAGGTCACCACATGAAAGCTGTGTTCAAGGGTTGCAGCATTAGAAGGGATTAAAGGAATTTAAGACGTTACCTTCTCTGGGATGAACAGTCTAGCAGACCACCCTTGGCTTTCTTCCTTAAAACCTACTCCAGTTAGCTTGTTTTTTCCCCATTGTTAAATGAGAGTCTTTTATGTTCTATGTCCTCCTCCGTCTCCTCTGTATTTAATCTCATCTGTATCTCCATGCAGAGAGATTTGTATTGAAATTTGACCATATTTGTTATTCTGTTTTCTCAATCATTGTTATTTCTAAAACTTGTTGGGGAAGTATTTTTCTTTCCAATTTTTAAAAAAATAAGACTTAAGGAAAATGGAGGCCAACATCATCTGCATTTGCAGGCAGAGCTGGCCTTAACCTTGGGATGGTCCCTTCCTGCAAAATGCATGGTTGTTTCAAAGGAGAGATGCTGGCTTTAGCCTGGAATAGCTGTGTCACGTAGGCCAGCCTGAACCAGGAACTTTGAGTATGCACGCTCGACTCTGTTTTGAAATCATACTATGTTTAAATAAGTTTCTACTGAAATCAAGGTTATGAATCAGTTTGGAGGACTCTGTATCTTGACTCTGGCTTCAGAAAAATAGCCTTTGTAGGTTACATGAATATTTTGAAACTCTGTCTTTACTTTTTTTTTTTTTCATTCAATAAAAGTTTGCACAAACAATGCATCCCACAGGAGAAACTTATGCCAGATCCCAGATGTCTGCCACATTTGCTTGAGATATTAGAGTTCATGACCTCTTGTGCTTATTAAACCAAAATATGTAAGCCCATAGAAATGATTTTTAATAAGCAGGAGTCAGGCTGAATTCTGGGCAACCACAGCACTTCGACCAATGTTCTCATAGCAGATTTGTGTGTGTGTGTGTGTGTGTGTGTGTGTGTGTGTGTGTGTGTCTGTAATTTTTAAAACAGTTAAAGCAGAAAGACACTAGGAGAAAATGTAAGGTTTCTAGTTTTGATACAGTTCTACCTCAATTCAATTAGTATATACAGGGGTGTTAAAGAAAGAATTCATGCTTTAGTCCAGCGTCTATGTTGAGTTCAGAATGCTGCGGAAGCTGACTGCAATCCCTACACTGTTTGGCCCATGGTCCACCATTTATTCCTCATACCTGTCACCTTCACCACTTCCACTACCTAACATCTTCCCCTCTCTCCTGGATGAAGGTCAGTCAGGCACATGGTCTGTCTGCTTCTGTTTCTGCCCTCTACCTCTTGCAGTCTATTACCCCCCAACAGCTGGAATGATCTGCAGAATTATTAAATCACTTATGTGAGGCTTTTACTCCAAACTCTCCAATGGCTCCTCAGCCTAATCAATGAAGGCGAATATTTTAAAAATAGCCGGTGCCGTGTCCTTTGCCACAAACTTCAGCTCATGTTCCTTTAGCGTCAGTGTTTGTCTTTCTTCCTGTCTTTCTTTTTTTATAGATCTTGGTACTTCTCAAACAGGCCAGGCAAGTTTCTTTGGCATGGTTCACTGGTCAGGCAAAGGCTGAAACACACCTGCTATCTCTCTACAGGTAAAAAAGGAGACCTTTTGTTTCAAATAATCATCAACAACAAAACCCCTAAGGTACATTATATCCTACTTTCCCCTAACAGTCTTTGTTGTAGCAATCTTGGCCGAAACAGATTTCCCTTATAAACATATTTTAAAAAATTTTTTTATTGGTTATTTTATTTATTTACATTTCAAATGTTATCCTCCTTTTTGGTTTTAAGCAACCCCCTATCCCATAATCCCTCCCCCTGCTTCAATGAGGGAGCTCCCCTACCCACCCACTCCGGCCTCACTGTCCTAGCATTCGCTTATGCTGGTCATCGAGCTTCCACAGGACCAAGGGCCTCCCCTCCCTTGATGCCAGATAAGGCCATCCTCTGCTACATATGCGGCTGGAGCCATGGGTCCCTCCATGTGTACTCTTTGGTTGGTGGTTTAGTCCCTGGGAGCTCTGGGGGGCCTGGTTGGTTGATATTGTTGTTCTTCTTATGAGAATGCAAATCCCTTCAGCTAGTTCAGTCCTCTAACTTCTCCATTGGGGTCCCCGTGCTCAGTCAAGCATTCTCATCTGTATTGGTCAGGCTCCAGCAGAGCCTCTCAGGAGACAGCTATTTCAGTCTCCTGTCAGCAAGCACTTCTTGGCAACAGTAATAGTGTTTGGGTTTGGTGTCTGCAGATGGGATGGATCCCCAGGTAGGGCAGTCTCAGAATGGCCTTTCTTTCAGTCTCTGCTCCACTCTTTGTCCCTGCATTTCCTTTAGACAGGAAAAACAGGAATGCCTATGGTTTGGAGATTGTCTTTTTATTTATTGTGTGATCTTTATGGTTATCTAGTGGCTGTGATCAACTCAATGTACCATTGCATGAACAAATGTTACCTGAACACCAATGCTGTCCTGCATGGTTGGAAAAGAACTCATTTAGGGAAGTATGTTTCAGATAATTTAGAAAAGTTAATGTATATATTGAGACAGAGTCTCACTCTGTAGTTGTTACTAGCCTGGAAGGATCTCACAAGATCCTCCTGTTTCTGCCACACAAGTGCTGGGATCAAAGGTGTGCAATCACCACACTCATTTTAGGAAATAGTTTTTAAATCATCAAATCTTTAAAATAATTTGTTAATTTAACAGATATTAGAAATAAAGTATAGTGTAAGGGAGACCCAAGCCAGGCACGATGGTACGATGGTGTACATTTGTAATCCCAGCACTGGGGAGGATGAGAATGTGATGATGAATTGGAGAATGGCTCTTTCTAAGTCTGTGAAGAATTGAGTTGGGATTTTGATGGGGATGGCGTTGAATCTGTGGATTGCTTTTGGCAGGATGGCCATTTTTACTATATTAATCCTGCCAATCCATGAGCACGGGAGAGCTTTCCATCTTCTGAGGTCTTCTATTTCTTTCTTCAGAGACTTGAAGTTCTTGTCATACAGATCTTTCACTTGCTTGGTTAGAGTCACACCAAGATACTTTATATTGTTTGTGACAATTGTGAAGCCTGTCATTTCCCTGATTTCTCTCTCAGCCTGTTTATCCTTTGAGTATAGGAAGGCTACTGATTTGTTTGAGTTAATTTTGTATCTGGCCACTTTGCTGAAATTGTTTATCAGCTGCAGCAGTTCTCTGGTGGAGTTTTTCGGGTCACTTAAGTATACTATCATATCATCTGCAAACAGTGATATTTTGATTTCTTCCTTTCCAATTTGTATCCCTTTGACCTCCTTTTGTTGTGTAATTGCTCTACCTAGAACTTCGAGCACTATATTGAATAGATAGGGAGAGAGAGGGAAGTCCTGTCTCATCCCTAATTTTAGTGGGATTGTTTTAAGTTTCTCTCCAGTTAGTTTGATGTTGGCTACTGGTTTGCTGTATATTGCTTTTACTATGTTTAGGTATGGGCCTTGAATTCCTGAACTTTCCAAGAGTTTTATCATGAAGGGATGTTGAATTTTTTTTCTTTTTTTTTTTTTTAGTATAGAAATAGAGTTTATTTAGGGCATGGGGAGGGGAGTTAAGAGGGTAGTAGAGGCAGAGAGAGGGAGAGAGAGGAAGAGAGTAGAGAAGTAGAGAGGTGGAGGCCAGCCTTGACAATGTGGAGAGAGGGGGGAGGGAATGGGGAGAAGTAAGGGGAGTAAGAGAGAGGCAAGAGAAAGAGATAAGAGCGGGATGTTGAATTTTGTCAAATGCTTTTTCAGCATCTAAGGAAATGACCATGTGGCTATTTTCTTTGAGTTTGTTTATGTAGTGGATTACATTGATGGATTTCTGGGTATTGAACCATCCCTGCATCCCTGAGATGAAGCCTACTTGATCATGATGAATGATTGTTTTGATGTGTTTTTGGATTCGGCTTGTGAGAATTTTATTGAGTGTTTTTGCATGGATATTCATAAGGGAAATTGGTCCCGAGTTTTCTTTCTTTGCTGGGTCTTTGTGAGGTTTTGGTATCAGTGTGATTGTGGCCTCATATAAGGAATTGGGTGGTGTTCCTTCTGTTTCTATTTTGTGGAATAGATTGAAGAGTATTGGCATTAGGTCTTCTTTGAAGGTCTGATAGAATTCTGCGGTGAACCCATCTGGACCTGGGCTTTTTTTGGTTGGGAGACTTTTAATGACTGCCTCTATTTCTTTAGGCATTATGGGACTGTTTAGATGGTTTATCTGATCCTGACTTAGCTTTGGTATTTGATATCTGTCTAGAAAATTGTCCATTTCATCCAAATTTTGCAGTTTTGTTGAGTATAGGCCTTTGTAGTAGGATCTGATGATTTTTTGAATTTCCTCAGAATCTGTTGTTATGTCTCCCTTTTCATTTCTAATTTTGTTAATGTGGATTCTGTCTCTGTGCCCTCTGGTTAGTCTGGCTAGGGGTTTATCTATCTTGTTGATTTTCTCAAAGAACCAACTCCTGGTTTTGTTGATTCTTTGTATAGTTCTTTTTGTTTCTACTTGTTTGATTTCAGCCCTGAGTTTGATCATTTCCTGCCTTCTAAGCCTCTTGGGTTTATTAGCTTCTTTTTGTTCTTGAGCTTTCAGGTATGCTGTTAAACTGCTAGTATATGCTCTCTCCAGTTTTTTTTTGGAGGCACTCAAAGCTATGAGTTTTCCTCTTAACACTGCTTTCATTGTGTCCCATAAGTTTGGGTATGTTGTACTTTCATTTTCATTAAATTCTAGAAAGTCTTTCATTTCTTTCTTTCTTTATTCCTTGACCAAGTTATCATTGAGTAGAGCATTGTTCAGCTTCCATGTGTATGTGGGCTTTCTGTTGTTGTTGTTGCCATTGAAGACCAGCCTTAATCCATAGTGATCTGATAGGAGGCATGGGGTTATTTCCATCTTATATCTGTTGAGGTTTGTTCTGTGACCAATTATATGATCAATTTTGGAGAAGGTACCATGAGGTGCTGAGAAGAAGGTATATTC
>CM052705.1:102952794-102979831 GCA_028551405.1 Uromys caudimaculatus | reverse complement strand
CCTGCATCCCTGGGATGAAGCCTACTTGATCATGATGAATGATCGTTTTGATGCGTTCTTGGATTCAGTTTGCGAGAATTTTATTGAGTATTTTTGCATGGATATTCATAAGGGAAATTGGTCCCGAGTTTTCTTTCTTTGTTGGGTCTTTGTGAGGTTTTGGTATCAGTGTAACTGTGGCCTCATAGAAGGAATTGGGTAGTGTTCCTTCTGTTTCTATTTTGTGGAATAGATTGAAGAGTATTGGTATTAGGTCTTCTTTGAAGGTCTGATAGAATTCTGCAGTGAACCCATCTGGGCCTGGGCTTTTTTTGGTTGGGAGACCATTAATGACTGCTTCGATTTCCTTAGGCATTATGGGATGGTTTAGATGGTTTATCTGATCCTGACTTAACTTTGGTATTTGAAATCTGTCTAGAAAATTGTCCATTTCATGCAGATTTTGCAGTTTTGTTGAGTATAGGTTTTTGTAGTAGGACCTGATGATTTTTTGAATTTCCTCAGAATCTGTTGTTATATCTCCCTTTTCTTTTCTAATTCTGTTAATTTGGATCCTGTCTGTGTGCCCTCTGGTTAGTCTGGCTAAGGGTTTATCTATTTTGTTGATTTTCTCAAAGAACCAGCTCCTGGTTTTGTTTATTCTTTGTATAGTTCTTTTAGTGTCTACTTGGCTGAGTTCAGCCCTTAAGTTGATTATTTCCTGCCTTCTACTCCTCTTGGGTGTATTAGCTTCTTTTTGTTCTAGAGCTTTCAGGTGTGCTGTTAAGCTGCTAGTATGTGCTCTCTCCAGTTTCTTTTTGAAGGCATTCAGAGCTATGAGTTTTCCTCTTAACACTGCTTTCATTGTGTCCCATACATTTGGGTATGTTGTTCTTTCATTTTCATTAAATTCTAGGAAGTCTTACTTTCTTTCCTTATTTCCTCCTTGACCAAATTATCATTGAATAGAGAGTTGTTCAGCTTCCATGTGTATGTGGGCTTTCTGTTGTTGTTGTTACCATTGAAGACCAGCCTTAATCCATAGTGATCTGATAGGAGGCATGGGATTATTTCCATCTTCTTATATCTATTGAGGTTTGTTTTGTGACTGATTATATGATCAATTTTGGAGAAGGTACCATGAGGTGCTGAGAAGAAAGCATATTCTTTTGATTTAGGATGAAATGTTCTATAGACATCTCTTAAATCCATTTGGTTCATAAGATCTGTTAGTTTCACTGTGTCTCTGTTTAGTTTGTGATTCCAAGATCTGTCCATTGATGGTAGTGGGGTGTTGAAGTCTCCCACTATTATTGTGTGAGGTGCAATGTGTGCTTTGAGCTTCAGTAAAGTTTCTTGTACGAATGTGGGTGCCCTTGCATTTGGGGCATAGATGTTTAGAATTGAGATTTCTTCTTGGTAGATTTTTCCTTTGATGAGATGAAGTGTCCTTCCTTATCTTTTTTGATGATTTTTGGGTGAAAGTCAATTTTATCCAATATTAGAATGGCTACTCCAGCCTGGTTCTTGGGACCATTTGCCTGGAAAATTGTTTTCCAGCCCCTTACTCTGAGGTAGTGTTTGTCTTTATTGAGGAGGTGTGTTTCCTGAATGCAGCAAAATGCTGGTCCAGTTTATGGATCCACTCTGTCAGTCTATGGGGAATTGAGTCCATTGATGTTAAGAAATATTAAGGGCCGGGCAGTGGTGCATGCTTTTAATCCCAGCACTTGGGAGGCAGAGGCAGGCGGATTTTTGAGTTCGAGGCCAGCCTGGACTACAGAGTGAGTTCCAGGACAGCCAGGGCTACACAGAGAAACCCTGTCTCGAAAAATGAAGAAAAAAAAAAAAAAGATATTAAGGAATAGTGATTGTTGGTTCCTATTATTTTCGATGTTATTTTTATGTTTGTGTGGCTATCTTCTTTTGAGTTTGTTGAAAGATTACTTTGTTGCTTTTTCTAGGGTGTAGTCTCCCTCCTTGAGTTGGTGTTTTCCATCTATTATCCTTTGTAGGGCTGGGTTTGTGGAAACATATTGTGTAAATTTGGTTTTGTCATAGAATATTTTGGTTTTACCATCTATGATAATTGAGAGTTTTGCTGGGTATAGCAGCCTGGGCTGGCATTTGTGTTCTCTTAAGGTCTGTATGAGATCTGCCCAGAATCTTCTAGCTTTCATAGTCTCTGTTGAGAAGTCTGGTGTGATTCTGATAGGTGTGCCTTTATATGTTACTTGACCTTTTTCCCTTACTGCTTTTAATATTCTTTTTTATTTTGTGTATTTGATTTTTTTGACTCTAATATGCTTGGCGCAATTTCTTTTCTGGTCCAATCTGTTTGGAGTTCTGTAGGGTTGTTGTATATTTATGTTCACCTCTTTCTTTAAGTTAGTGAAGTTTTCTTCTATAATTTTGTTGAAGATATTTACTGGTTCTTTAAGTTTGGAATCTTCACTCTCTTCTATACCTATTATCCATAGGTTCTGTCTTCTCATTGTGTCCTGGATATTCTGGATGTTTTGGGTTAGGAGCTTTTTTGCATTTTGTGTTTTCTTTGACTGCTGTGTCAATGTTTTTTATGGTATCTTCTGCACCTGAGATTCTTTCTTCTATCTCTTGTATTCTATTGGTGATGCTTGCATCTATGACTCTTGATCTCTTTCCTAGGTTTTCTAACTCCAGGGTTTTCTCCATTTGTGATTTCTTTATTGTTTCTATTTCTATTTCTAGTTCCTGGATGGTTTCTTCATTTCCTTCATCTGTTTGATTGTGTTTTCCCCTGCCTGTTTGATTGTGTTTTCCTGTAATTCTTTAAGGGATTTTTGTGTTTTCTCTTTAAGGGCTTCCAGTTGTTTACCTGTGTTCTCTTGTATTTCTTTAAGGGAGTTATTTATTTCCTTCTTAAAATCTTCTATCATCATCATGAGATGTAATTTTAAATCTGAGTCTTGCTTTTCTGGTGTGTTGGTGTATCCGGGGCTTGCTGTGGTAGGAGAGCTGGGTTCTGATGATGCCAAGTAGCCTTGGCTTTTGTCCTTATGTTCTTGTCCTTGCTTTTTGCCATCTGGTGTATCTCTGGTGTTAGTTGGTCTTACTCTCTCTGACTGTGGCTTGTCCCTCCTGCACGCCTCTGTGTCAATACTCCTTGAAGACCACCTCTCTCTGAGAGTAATTTGGGTTTTGAGAGCAGTGGTACAGGGTCAGCTCTGGGGTACATACAGAAACCAGAAGGATCTTGTCCCCAGCTGTCCCTTGGTTCCTGTGTCCTGATGGTTCTGCAAGGGTCCCTCTTGATCCAGTAAATTTGAACAGAAGTGGTGGTCTTGCCTGTGCTTGAAGGTGTGTTGGCACTCCTGGGATACCAGCTCTCTCCTGGTACTTTTTGAGTATGGAGACCTGTGTCACAGTATCCACTCCCTGGCTGCCGAAGGACACCAGAAGACCACTCCTTAGTCACTGTGTCCTGGGGATTCCAAGTGGGTCCCTCTGAGCAGACCGGCTTGCCAACACTCCTGGGAGTCTAGCTTTCTCCAGGCACTATTTGGCTATGGAGCCCTCGTGGTCCAGGCAGAGATCTGATGTATCCTTACTTTATAGGCTTGCTTTAGTTGTAGAAAGAGCCTTGACACTATTCCATGTTTCTTGTAAAACTAGACTTCTCAAATTATTTTATTTTTCCTTTTCCCTTTTAGAAGTAAACTTTTACTTTTATGATATATTGCTCTATTTTTGAACAAGTACTGTAATCACCTTAGGTGAAATACAAAAAACAAACAAGCAAAACCCCCTAAACATGCTCTAATGTAAACCATATTGGGTGTAAATCTTGTCCTATTTCACCAAGCTAATTTTAAGTTAAAAAGTAAACGTGAACTTTATTTTGGAAATATAATAAGTTGCAATTTGGAGCAAATTTTACACAGAAAACAACTAAGGATGCTATATCCCAAGAAAGGGAATTGACATGTTGGAAAACTAAAAAAAAAAAAAAAATTGGAAATATGAGAGTAGATATCTCTTAAGTTCTATTTGCTTGAAGAGTATTTACTTACCTAGGGGAACTTGATGGCTGTGAAATACTTGGGGTATTTGTAGTGCCAAGGACACTTGGAATACATCCAGAGCACCTTGAAGATAAGTTAAAGAGAGAGCTTCTGCCCATAATTCTAAGATCTCAAGGGCTGGTTTGTTGAAAAAGAAGTAAAAAATTACTCTACCTTTTTCAAAGAAACAACACTGCAAGCAAAATTGCCACCATGCCTAACTAAAATAGAAAGTTGAGAAAAGCCTCTTTGGCAAGTTGTGACCATCAAATAAGCCAAGTGAGGGCGAGTGGGGTGAGGGATGTGGAGAGGTGGTTATCTTTGATAAATTAAAAGAAGATCTCTCTCTTTTTTTCTTTTAAGAGTAGCTTTATTGAGTTCAGGTGAAAACTATCCGTTAGATTTAGCAAAAACAAAACAAAAACAAAAACAAAAAGAACAACCAAACAAAAAACCCCAGAGCAACAACAAAAAACAGTCAAAGTCAGTGATCTTTGAACTAGATCTCAGTTTATTGTGAAAGTTTTTTTCTTCATCTAGTTGTCTGAGGTTAGACTGTAATCTGTTAAACATAAAATATTTAAATCTTTTTGCTTAATGCATTCTAATGGTAATTACATTCCTGTTGACAAATTGATAACTTTTTACTGATTGATACTCTCTAGATATAAGTTGGTAAACTCTCAGTTGTTTTTGTGAGTACAGAGTAACAATGAGAAGAGTTGAAGTTATGAATAAGGTTGGTTAGCTTATTTTTCTTAAATTGTGCATAAAATTTTATCTAGTAAACTTATTTCTAGGGAATTTATGTTGACCAAAATATGTATGTACTGTGGTATATCTATCACAGTATTATATACAATGGTGAATTATGAGAAACATGTCAAAATTAAATACAGAAGTAATAAATTATGATTGTAGACATTTCTATAATAATTAAAATACTATTTTCTAGGCTAAAACTTTAGAAGCCAATATTATCATCATCTTATAATTTCACCTTATAAATATGATTAAAATAAATTACTTTGTAAAAACATTATGCAATTGGAAATTATTTCTGACAGATCAACTCTTACAGTTTTATAGGCCATTCCTTTTTTTTTAACCTTTGAAATGACAAAGGAAAGTTGACTTCAGTCAAAATAGCACAAAACCTAATCTCATAAATCACACGTTTAATATTACTTGTTCTTAGTAGTTTTGAAAACCTTACTACTGTCACACTCAATTAGAAATAAGTTGACAACTCCTGACTAAATTCAGAGAAAATAAATATTAGTCTTCTAAAATATGCAGGACTCTCTTCCCTAATGTGATCATAAAATTCAAATACCTCCAATGTTCTCCCTTGAAGATATGTTAGCTCCACTGTGAGCAAAGAGCACCATTCCTTTGCGTTTCCCAAGGCCATTACACTGAGATTCATCAGATACCTATAACACTTGCTGAAGTTACCCCTTAAATATTTCTATTTGACCAGTATGAAGTGTCCTTCCTTACCTTTTTTTGATAACTTTTGGTTGAAAGTTGATTTTATTTGATATTAGAATGGCTACTACAGCTTGTTTCTTGGGACCATTTGCTTGGAATATTGTTTTCCAACCTTTTATTCTGAGGTAGTGTCTGTCTTTGTAACTGAGGTGCATTTCCTGTATGAAGCAAAATGCTGGGTCCTGTTTACATAGTCAGTCTGTTAGTCTATGTCTTTTTATTGGGGAATTGAGTCCACTGATGTTAAGAGATACTAAGGAAAAGTGATTGTTGTTTCCTGTTATTTTTGATGTTATTTTTATGGTTGTGTGGCTATCTTCTTTTGGGTTTGTTGAAAGAAGATTACTTTCTTGATTTTCTAGGGTGTAGGTTCCCTCCTTGTGTTGGTGTTTTCCATCTGTTATCCTTTGTCAGGCTGGATTTGTGGAAAGATAATTGTGTAAATTTTGTTTTTTCATGGAATATCTTTTCTCCATCTATGGTAATTGAGAGTTTTGCTGGGTATAGTAGCCTGGGCTGGCTGGCATTTGTGTTCTCTTAGGTTCTGCATGACATCTGCCCAGGATCTTCTAGCTTTCATAGTCTCTGGTGAGAAGTCTGGTGTAATTCTGATAGGTCTGCCTTTATATGTTACTTGACCTTTTTCCCTTACTGCTTTTAATATTCTTTCTTTGTTTAGTGCATTTGGTGTTTTGATTATTATGTGACAGGAGGAATTTCTTTTCTGGTCCAGTCTATATGGAGTTCTGTAGGCTTCATGTATGTTCACGGGCATCTTTCTTTAGGTTAAGAAAGTTTTCTTCTATAATTTTGTTGAAAGATTATATTTACTGGCCCTTTAAGTTGGGAATCTTAACTCTCTTCTATACCTATTATCCTTAGGTTTGGTCTTCTCATTATGTCCTGTATTTCCTGGATGTTTTGGGTTAGGAGCTTTTTGAATTTTGCATTTATTTCAACTGTTGTGTCAATGTTTTCTATGGTATCTTCTGCACCTGAGATTCTCTCTTCTATTTCTTGTATTCTGTTGGTGATGCTTGCATCTATGACTCCTGATCTCTTTCCTAGGTTTTCAATCCCCCGGTTGTCTCCCTTTGTGATTTCTTTATTGCTTCTGTTTCCATTTTTAGATCCTGGATGGTTTTGTTCAATTCCTTCACCTGTTTGGTTGTAGTTTTTTTGTAATTCTTTAAGGGATTTTTGTGTTTCCTCTTTAAGGGCTTCTAGCTGTTTACCTATTGTCTTAGTCAGGGTTTCTATTCCTGCACAAACATCATGACCAAGAAACAAGTTGGGGAAGAAAGGGTTTATTGAGCTTACACTTCCATGTTGCTGTTCATCACAAAAGGAAGTCAGGACTGGAACTCAAGCAGGTCAAGGAGCAGGAGCTGATGCAGAGGCCATGGAGGGATGTAACTTATTGGCTTGCTTGCTTCTCCTGGCTTGTTCAGTCTGCTTTCTTATAGAACCCAAGCCTACCAGCCCACAGATGGTACCACTCACAAGGGGCCCTCTCCCCTTGGTCACTAATTGAGAAAATGCCTTACCACTGGATCTCATGGAGGCATTTTCTCAACTGAAACTCCTTTCTCTGTGATACCTTCAGCTTGTGTCAAGTTGACACACAAAAATATCCAGTACACCTATGTTCTCCTGTATTTCTTTAAGGGAGTTATTTATGTCCTTTATCATCATCATGAGAAGTGATTTTAGATTAGAATCTTGCTTTTCCGGTATGATGGTGTATCCAGGATTTGCTATGGTGGGAGAATTGCATTCTAATGATGCCAGATAACCTTGGTTTCTGTTGCTTATGTTCTTGTGCATGCCTCCTGCCATCTCTAGTGCTACCTGCCTTCCCTTTATCTGACTGGAGCCTGTCCTTCCTGTGATCCTGGTTGTGTCAGAACTCTTCAGAGACCAGCTGTCTCTGGGATCCTCTGATTCTGTGATCCTGAGATCCTGTGTGTGGCAGAGAGATCTTGGGGATCAAGCTGCCTCTGCAACCTTGAGATCTTGGTGTGACCAAGCTCCTGGAATCCTGTGATCCTGTGATCCTGAGTGTGTTAGAGCACCTGAGAGTTGATTTTCCTCTGGGTGTTGTGGGACTGACTGAGGAGTTTGCACCCAAGGTCTGCTCAGGGCACTGGTCCAGACCCGAAGGAACCCGTGCCACTGGTCTGGAGGGGTTCCTGGGTCCCTGGATCCAGCTGGTCCCAGTTACGCCTGGTGTTGGGACAGATGTGTCCTCCTTACCTCTGATCCTTTGGTCCTGGGTGTGTTAGAAGGCCTGGGAGTGGAGCTTCCTCTGGGTGTTTTGGGACTGGCTGAGGAGTTTGTGCCCAAGGCCTGCTTAGGGCACAGGCCCGGACTGGAAGGAACCCGTGTCACTCAAATGATCTCTTTTTAATTAAATTCACCCTGTTAAATTATACCATTCAGGAAATCACAAGATTGCTTGTGATTCCCCTGAAATAGTGGTTCTCAACCTTACTAAGGCTATGACCCTTTCATACAATTCTTCATGTTGTGGTGACCCCTCAACCATAAAATTATTTTGTTGCTACTCCATAACTGTAATTTTGCTATTGTTATGAATCACAATGTAAATATCTGATACACAGGATATGATATGGGAGCCCCAAAGGGGCCGTGATCCACACAGGGTGAGAACTGCTTCCCTAAAAGGAACTTTGTGTCCATTTGTATTATAGTAACTTCCTACTTTCTCTCATCCAGCTTCCAGCAACCACTTATTTATCTTGTGTCTCTGGATTTGCCTATGAGCAGAATCATGTAATCTGATCTCTATGTCTTACTTCTTTTACTTAACATATTGTTTCCAAGGTTTCTCCATGATAGAACATAAGAGGTACTTCATTTTTTTTTTTTTTTGGTTGAATAATACCCACTGTATAGGCAAATATATGTTACATTTTATCTTTTCATGAGTGATTGACTGTTTATATTTCTTTACTCTCTTAAGTAAGGCCACTATGAACATTTGTGTTCAGATTTTTCTTTTTCTTTTTGCATGAAAATATGGTTTTCATTCTCATAGGTATTATTAAACCAGAAATAGGATTCCTGGGTCATATGGTAACTTTTAGTGAAGTTTTTGAGGAAGACCATGATATTTTTTAACAAAGAGTTTGCACCATTTTATATTCTTAGTAGCAGTGTGATGCTTCCAGTTTTTCTTCATAGATTTTGTGTGTTTTCAATTACGCTTTGAAAAGTGATATTGCATTGTAATTTTTTTGTATTTTCCTTATAGTCATTGAAGTTAATCCCTTTTTCATGTTTATTGGTCACTTGTTAACTTGGAGAAATACCAAATTCTTTGCCCATTTGGATTTGGTTCGTTCAATTCAAAATATGAATGTAAAATAATCAAGTATGTTATTACAAATACATATCCTTAAAGATATCAGTTTTTATAAATGTTCTCATTTTTATAAATGTTCTCAATGAAAATGTCATCAAAAATTTTTTCTCTTATAGCTAGACTAGATTGCAAAGGTAATTGGTAAGATCAGGCAAGCATGAATAGCTAAGAAAAAGCTGAAAGTTAAGAGCAGTGTGTATGGCTAGCCCTGCTGCTATATGTTTTAATCTTTTAAAACTAAAATTATATGGTATCAATACAGGAATACATTGACCAATGGAAGAGAATAGAAAATATAGAAACACACCCAATTATACATGAAAATTTAGTATTTTAATAAAGGGAGCATTCTAATGGTAGTGGTAAAAATAAAAAGTTAAAATATGTATTTCATTTATTTATTATTTTACAAGGGTGTGCATGTCTGTGTGTAAGCTCCAAGTATGGAGGTAAAAATATGGACTGCCTCACATATTTACAAATCATTTCTACATAAGTGCCATCTTAATCTCCATATCACTCTAGTTTTAATATATGTGCTGCTGAAGTAAGCACATGGGATTTTGAATATGTGGTGTTTGTGGTACTGGGATAATCAACTTGGAAAAGGTATGTTTGGACACATTTTTCATACTATGTACCAGGATGTGCATACAAAAAATTAACATGCTAATTAAAATACATGAAGGAAAAAAGGATAAATTATTTATGACCTAGATAGGGAGAAACTTTACTATGACTTAGTCTAGCTGCAAAGATGAAAATCATAGATATAATTAATATGTAGGTATATAGTTAATATGTTTATATATCCAAAGTGCTTCAGAATCTAAAACTTCACTGTTAATATAATGCTATAGGTAGAAATTTTCACACCATAGAACTTTGTTTCCTATACAAAATTACTTTTGCATATATAAGGTATATATGAAAAAAATTATACTTAGATCTGGTTTCTTTCCTATGCATCTCATTATTTTTGTGTAAATATTGCAAGATCCAAAATCTGAAATACTTCTGATCTCAAGCATTTAAGACAACAATTACTTAATTTGCATATATTTATGTAGTATTTTTGTATATATATATATATATATATATATATATACATATGCATATTTGGTGTTTGTTGCAGGGGATCAAATCTTGGACTTTGCACATGATAGGTAAGTACCACTGCCACTGAGCTACATCACAAGCTTATATAAATCCATTTTTCATAAAAGAGAACATAGTAATCAAATCAAGAAGGAAATGATAGGTTATGAGAACATTTCCCACTTATATAATGGACATGACTTTATCTCTGAAATATGTAGCAAATCTAAAACTAGATAAATGGGAGCTTATGAACACAGATGATTTATGTAAATAGCTGTAATTTTGGCTTATGTGGCAAATGATGCCCAATGTCATATTTTAAAGATTTATTTTTATTTTATATGTATTGGTGTTTTACCAGCATATATGTATGAGTATCATGTGAGTGTAGTGGCAGCAAAGGCCAGAAGAGTGTGTCAGAGTTACAGACTTATTATCTGTCATGTGGATGTTGGGAATTGAATGCTAGTCCTCTGAAAGAGCCAACGTTCTTTTTTTCTCTTTTCATAATATTTTTATTGGCTATTTGGGAATTTCACAACATGAATCTGGATCACACTCATTTCTCAGTCCTCCCAGGCCCATCCTCTCCAAAATGAAAAAGGAAGAAGAGGAAGAGGAAGAGGATGGGGGAGGGAGAATGGAGAAGGGAGAAGAGGAGGAGGAAGAGGAAAAGGAAGAGGACAAAGAGGAGGAGGAGGAAGAGAAGGAAGAAGAGGAAGCAGAAGTAGTAGTAGTAGTTCAATTTGTGTTGCTCATATTCTCAGTGGAGCGTGGTCAGAAGAAGGAGGAGGAGGAAGAAGGAGGAAAAGGAGGAGGAAGGAGGAAGAGGAAGAAGAGAGGGATGAGGAGGAAGAGGAAAAAGCAGAAGCAGAAGCAGCAGCAGCAGAAGAAATAGTAGTAGTAGTTCAATTTGTGTTACCCATATTCTCAATGGAGCATGGTCAAACTCCCAGTAGCCAGCCCCTTAAAAAGACTCGAGTCTTTCCCTACCTGCATCCCTACCAGAAGCCAACAGTTATAGAGAGCTACATATTAGCATCTTTATTTCAAATTTTAAGAGTTATCTTCTATGGCTTTCTTTAGGTTGTTATTTTTTTCGGGAGTAGGAGTGGGATTGGGGTAGGGATTGTCATATAGGAGTTCTGTGTCTTTTTTTTCTCAACTGTGAGCCTGCAATTGTCATTACCATGGCAAAAGTTGCTCTCTTGCTTTTTACTGTCAGTGGAACATAGATCATGGACTTCCACATGATCTCTGACTACAGCACATGCCCGGACCTCATCATGGTTTCCAGTGGCAGTACAGACCATGGACATCAACATGGCCCTCTGCTGTAGAACTGGCCATGGACACCATCATAGTCCTTGGAAGAAACACAGGCTAAAGACATCAACATGGCCTCAGGTGCAGCCATTGTTTTTAACCATGGAGCCATCGCTTCAGACCTTCCCAACATAGTTTTTAATAAGAGTGATGCAAATTAAAACATCAAAGGGAAATCCCTTCTTTCACACCAACAAAAAAAGCAGCATTTGATAGACTTCTGTTGTAACTATAAAATTATAGAAATTTTAGCACTAAAAGCAGAATTATACCTGTATTTTATGATCCAGTAGTCCTATATTTTACAGATATATATATTGAGAAATATATGAGTAATACATATGCAATAGCACATAGAACTGTGGTAATATTTCTAACAGCAAAAGGTACAACAATTTAATTTTATCTTGAATTCAACAAAGAAACTCTTAAAAATAGAAACCATAGGTGAAACTAGATATAAACTATATTAAATTATTCATGTCTTGATGTTAAATTTTTATATGTGATAATGCTATTATTATTTTTAAAAGAGTACCTTCTAGAAATGTTATAATTTATTTTAGATGTTTTAATACTTTAGTTAGTGAGAGCTTCTCAAAAGTTAACTCCTGAGGCCTTCTGTCACATCTTTTACTGATTACTATTTAAGCATTTTGATTAAATTATGTTTGGAAATTATTTCAAAGTAAACCAAAAGTATAGGACAAGTTAGAGGTAGAGATAAAATAAGATTTACAATGAGTTGAAAATTGTTTAATTCAGGTGATTTTGTTATTGTAGGTTCTCTTGTGTATGTGTTTAAATTTCCCACAAAAATGTTTAGAATTTAGATATATGTAAAGAAAGAGAGTTCCTTGGGAACAAGCACATTGGAATTAGGGTAGGAAATTGGACAAAAAGTTCTTATGCACTATGTTCCTGATAAGTATAATACGTAATCCATTTGTAATTTATCTTATTTTTATGCTTGCTCTCTTTCTTACCTGTATGTGTGTGTGTGTGTGTGTGTGTGTGTGTGTGTATGTGTGTGGTGTGTGTATGACTGTGTGAATGATACAGTATTTAAGATATATTTTTCTGTTAGTTTTATTCTTAGGATTAAGATAATTTACAAAATTTATAGTGATTATTTTTTGAGACCCAATTGCAAAGAGTTTTGGATATCAAAGTAATTAATGTTAAGGAAGTGAAAATTTTCTGTCACACTTTTTATGACAGCCATATTTTCTTTCAGGTTTTGTTTGGACATAATCCTAGATGTATCAGATGTAAAAGAATATCGAAAAGAGAATTTTTCTTTTTCAAATTGTAACACTGAAATTGTTCATTTAATAATTTTAAGTATGCTGTTCTGATAAATTGTAATTCTGATAAAATGTATAAAATCATGTAAAAGAGTAAAATTGTATCTTTTAAATATTTTTCTTCGAAGCCCTCATGTATTAGAAAGACATAGTATCATTTGTTTAGATATAGCCAGTAGCATTAACCATGATGTACTTTCTCTTTTACAAATAGGTTGATATCAAAATTGGAAGTTTTCTAGTTATTAGAAATTGAAAGTAATGGCAGCAGAATTTATAAAGAGTTGTTGTAGAGGATGTTTCAATGGTGAAATGGAAAAGCACAAGTGTGAGTATTATTTTGATTTTGGTAAACACTTAGTGCCTTCTTTGCCATTTTATAATATATGAATAAATTAAGACTGTCTTCTGACTTTGAAGGGCAGGCCAAAAGGGAAAGAAAGCATACTAGATCATTATTTCAGAAACTCTTAGGGACCCTTAAGTATAGTAGAGGGATTGATTAAATCAAACCATGAGACAACCCTGGACTTCACTATAAAGAAGATAGCTTTTGCCATGGGAGCCTGAATAGGACTTAGTAAGCTGATGGGAAGAAGGAAGTATGAAATCTAAGAGTTGGACATAGGCAGGTGAAGGAAATATAGTCAAGGTAAGGAGAGATGTGTGCTTGGGAAACAATTCCGACAAATGTTTTGATGCAAATAAAGACAACTTCCACTTATGTGCAGTACATTAAAAATACCTTGTGAACAAATGATTACTGTGCTAGCTAATTTTATGTTAACTTGATACAAGTTAGATTTATTTGGGAAGAGGGAACCTTAATTGAGAAATTGCCCCCACAAGATTTGCCTGTAGACAATCCTTTGGTGCATTTTCTTGATTGATTATTGATGTGTATGTGTAGGAGAAGGGCACCTCACTGTGGGTAGTCCTGGTGATCCTGGGTGCTATAAGAAACCAGGCTCAGGAAGCCAATAAGCAGCACTTTCCATGGTTTCTGTTTTAGTTGCCCCCTCAAGTTTCTGCCTTGAGTTTCCTTGATGGTGGATTACGAGCTATAAGCTGAAATAAACCCTTTCCTCCTTAAGCTGATTTGGTCATGTGAAAACTCAAAGACAATCACTGAAGAAGGAACTCATAACTTTATCAAGTCTTGCATTTATGAAGGATTCCTAGTCTAGCTATTTCCTTTTTATATTGCATAGTTACTTATTGCTCCAGGGTTAAGATTAGAACTTTATTTTTCTCTGGCACTTTTATTTCTTGTAGGATAGAACTTCTTAGTATATATCTGGATATGAAGTTTTATTAGTCCATTTTATGATGCCAATAATACAGTACCTATTTTATTTGATAAGAGATTTATTTTGACTCACAGTTCTGAAGGTCAAAGGTGATGATTTTTGTTTTGTTGTTAGCAGTAGCCTGAGGCAGTGCAGAATATCATTTGATAGAAAAATGGAAATGAATACATGTAACTTGGTTTCTCTCTGTCTCCTACAAAGCCACCACCATTTAACCATGGATTCTCTATCCTCTCAAAGGATACTAATCCCAAAGGCCTCACATCTAAACACATGATTTGGTTCAAGTTTCCATAGAGATTTTACATTCCTTACAGTGGAGATTTAATCCCTTATAGTAGGGATTAAATATCAACACATGGGGATATACTTAAAACCTTTATCCAGTCCATAAAACCTTTATCCAGTCCATAGCAGAAAGTTTCTTTTTTTTTATATTAAAACATTTCACAAACTCCTGTAGTATAGTAGTTGTACTTCTATTTATTTTGCAGATATTACTATTATTATACATAAAGATCAGCTGTCCTTTTCCACCTTATCTTAGGTTATGTAGCTATGTATATACTATTTTAGAGAAAGATAAAATAGTCTATAGAAGCTCAGGTATAGGTAGTTGCTAATATGACAAGTGTTTAGTTAGTATTCATTTTGTTTAGTGATTTGGTGAAGAGTTTTATAGACTTGAAGATTTTTGACTTCTCAGAATCATGTATTTGAGACTCAGGTTTACTCATAAAATTGACAAAAATTACTTTGTTTATAGCATTTTAAAATGACTGGATTTTTTTAAACTTGAAGATACTACTTATTTAAGTGTGAAATAAACTTTGCTTTTCATCAATGAGCTTTTATGGAAATGACTCTTAAGAACTTCTTTTCCCATTCTAATAGGATAATGTGTTTTGGCAACAACATTAATTGATCAAATCTTGGTTGGATCTAAAATTATTTTTTTGATACTTTATTTACATTTCAAATGTTTTCCCCTTTCCAGGTCTCCCCTTTGGTAACCCCTTATCCCATCCCCCATCCCCCTGCCTCTATGAGAGTATTCTCCTACCCACCCACCCACTCCCATCTTCTCTCCCTGGCATTCCCCTATACTGGGGCAAAAGGCCCAGCTGGCACATACTGTTTGTCCTAGCATTCAAGAAGCAGAAGCAAACAGCAGATTTTACCAGATCTCTGTAAATTCTAGGCAAGTGTGGTCTACAAAGCAAGTTCCAGGCCAGCTATGTAAAGATACATATTAAGACCTTGTCTCACAATAAAACAAAATGATAAAGTGATTTAAAAAGTTCCAACCATTCTGGGTTTATATTGTTACATATAATCTATATGCATAATTGTGATTTCTTTCTGATTTTCTCTTTTTTTGAATGCAGTTTCTGTGGAAAGAGACTTTAAAGCATCAGCCTCAAATAGCCAAAGTGTCATCGGTATACCTCCATTGACTTCTGTTTTAGTAAAGCCCCAAGTTGGCTGTAATGAGGATTATTTGCTTTCCAAATTACCATGTGATGGTAAAGAAGTACAATTTGTGGTGCCCAGGTTTAAATTATCTTATATTCAGCCTAGGATACAAGGAACTCTTTCACATCTGGATGAACTGGAAGGTAAACAATAAAATATCAGGATTTAAAAGTCAACATGGAGCCGGGCAGTGGTGGTGCACACCTTTAATCCTAGCACTTAGGAGGCAGAGACAGGCAGATTTCTGAGTTGGAGGCCAGCCTGGTCTATAGAGTGAATTCCAGGACAGCCAGGGCTACATAGAGAAACCCTGTTTCGAAAAACCAAAAAAAAAAAAAAAAAAAAAAAAGGTCAACACGGACCATTTAATATAATTTTTTTGCTTTTTTATGTGTTTCACACAAAATTTATACAAATATTTATAGTTTGAGTTTTATGAGTTCTTTTCTGTGGAACAGCTTAATGAATAGTATTTTTAAAATACTCCATTGTAGAAACTGGTAATAATATAACATGGCACATTTATATATAGTTTGGCTTAAAATGATTTTTTTTTTACATGTGGATATGTTTATGTCTATCTGTGTATATCACATACATTCTGATGCCTGTGGAAGCCAGAAGAAGGTACTGGGATCTCCTGGAGCCAGAGTTACAAGTGGTTTTGAGCTGCCAGTGTGGATGCTGGGAACTGAATTTGAGTCCCCTCAAAGAGCAACAAGTGCTTTTACCTATTGAGTCATATCTCCAGTTCCTCCAGTTTGACTTTAAAAATAGTTATATTATCCTAAAAAAGTAAAGTAATTTAATCAGTGAATAATGACACAGAAATAGTTTACTTACTATTTTCAGTTACAGTTAAAACATAGGAAAAATTTCAAGCATATAAAGGAGTTGAAAGAAGGAATACTTTTATATCTAAAACTTAAATTGTCCCATTAGCATCTTACTTTACTTTTTTCATCATTAGTCTATGTAACTCCATCCTTCTATACAACATTAGCCCTCTTTTTGGCAGGGAATAGGGGAAACATTTAAGAATAAATTGAAGCCAACAATATACTCCTTCTAAATACTTGTACATATTATTTATTGAAGTTTACCAATCTAATTACAACTTTATCTTAACTTTATTATATCTTAAGTACAGTGTACTTTCAAAAACTACTTTTAAATATTGTGTGTATTTGTTGAGTTTCAAATATGTATTTGATATTGACAAATACATGTAATAGTATAGTTCAAACCCCCATCAAGATATATATTACTTGTTTACATATTTTTTCTGTTTCATCTTCTTTCTCTTTTGGAATTCTGGTTATATACATTTTGACCTTTTGATATTATTCTATGTGTCTCTGAGACTGTTATTTTTCCTCAATAATTTTTTGTTAGTTTGAGAATAATTGGATCATTTTCAAGTTCATGGTTTCTCATTTGCCATCTTAATTCTGCTCTTAAGTTTATCTTCTGAATATTTTATTCTAAACAATGCATATTAGAATTTGTGTTTGGTTCTTTTTTGTATATTTATTTTCTCACTTGCAATTTACCATTATGTTATTGTAAAAGAATTTTATTTTATGGTTTTTAGCTAGTTACAGTAGTGTGTATTTGTTAATTTCAATATACATCAATTATACATCTAGATTTAAGTTCTGGCAGTTACACTTTTCCCCTTGAAAGTGGATCACATATTTCAGTTCGTATGTGGACTAATTTGGGGTAATAGTGTGGATATTTAATGATATTGTGGATACTCTGGATTTGGTCACATTGACAAGTCTTATTTCCCGTTTCCATCCCTTCCTGTTTCCTTACAGACCTTATAACTTGGTTGAACATGGATTACAAATGCTGTGTTGTATGGCAGCTCTTGATTTTTTGTTCAGGGATTAGCCAGATAATTGATCAAATTTGAGAATTTCTCCTTTCCAGGACAACCTTTTCACCACAACATCTCTGGTTGCTGGGAACACTGTTCTCTAGTTTATCTGCCAGTTTGCTATTTGAATTTTGTATACACTGCATAGTGTTGGCTTTGTCTTACACCGAAACTAAAAGTCACCTAAAAAAATTAAGAAATATATAGCAATATATTATAGGTCTTCTTTTGTTCTTTTCATATACTTATTAGGAAACAAATTGAATTTTGAATTACATAGGTAAAAGAATTGCTTAACTCTTAAACTGTAGGCTCATTGAGGATGTTGGAAACTATCTAATGCAATCTAAGATATATTCAAGAAAGTCCTCTTGGAACCTAATCATAGAAGTCAAATATATGAATATTTGTGTGTATACATGAGTAATGGAATGTGATGGAGAAGGCAAATCTGAGACAACAGACCACTATCAATAATAACTAAGACTGTTAAGTATTAGAAACTTGTTTTGTCCCATTGTTTACTAGCTAATGGGGCTAATTACAGCTGTCTCTTACTAGTCCTTTACTGTACTGACAACAGATTTTATCATTAAAATTTTTAAAAATCAGTGCCTACCTTCCTATCCACTAAAGATGATAGATATTGTGGCTTAAAATTTTTTAGTTACTTTTTTAAGAGGGGTAAACTATCATGTAGTGTTACATTCCGTTTTATAGCATTTTGGTTTAGTAAACCAAGAGAAATTCCAGTTGAACCTTAGATATCAATGTGTACTATCTGAAGGAAAAAATTCTTTAGTGAGTTAATTGTATGAAAGAAAAATGAAATGAGAATATGTTGCGGGAAGTATCAAAAATGATGGAATTATATATGGCACATGTTCCCGCATTATGCCTTGGTTCTCTCATCCCTGGCGGGCTGGCCAGCCATGCACTGGTTTCATCTCATGTGTACCTCTGGCTCAGAGGTACACAATCTTTCAACCCAGCTCACTAGGTTCCCACTTGCAGGTCGCTACCATGCCAGCCCCATGCTTCAATATCCCCATGGCCTCTGTGGTGCACATCAGGCAAACCCACACTTTGCTGCTGTACCTTTCTCTCTGGAACCCAGACGAGCTGCCACGTGAAGGAAAACGCAACACAAACTTAGTTCAGAAACAATGATAACTCAATCTCTAGGCGCATCAACTGATACCTAATCTTGTAAACCTTATCAAAGTCTGATTCCTCTGGTGGCAAGTCCTTGTGGATCTGCCATGATACCAGGAGACTCTACTAGCTACATCTTACCTACTACATGCTGTCCCCGCTCCAAAAGGCACCCCTCTCTCTCTCTTTCCTCCTCTTCTCTTCTCCTCTCCAACCCAGAAGTCTCCTCCATGCCCAGTGATTGGCTCCTTTATTCATTAGGGGATTGGTTCACAAGAAGTCACAGGTGTAACTCACTCCTTGTCTGAAGCCTCTCTCAGGAGGGTAGAATTATCATCAAATTACAATCAGCCCCAGGGCTATCCACAACAAGAATACTCTTATATTTTAGGGATAGCTTATAAAAGTAATGAGCTATCTTTGGTGGTACTGAGGATCTTTAGTAATAATAATAACTACAATAACTTTATTATATACTTATATAGATTTATTTATATGTTATATATAAATATATTTATTATATGATATATAAAATGTGTTTTATTTATATATTACATAAATATACAATTTAAAATTATATATTATATAAAATATATATCATAATAATAATGTTATACTAATGCTCTTAGAATCATTGCTATTTTGTTGCCATAAACTAAGACGTCTAGTAACACTTTGTTTATGTGCTAAATGATTTAAGTGTTAGTTTATAAGATATATAAATAATGGTTCTTAGACATCACAACTTTTTAGAATCTCCTAGCTCTGTACTATAGTTGGATTGTATACAGTATTAACTGAGCTAGAGTGAAGATAAAATTTCATCTAATACTTTCTTTTCTGAACTCAGTATAAATCATTTGTTTTATCATTTAACTTAATTCAGAAAATACCAGTTTAAACTGTAGGTTGAATTTTAAGTAGGACAAAGTAGGACAGAGAAGCAAAGATGACAATAATTTAAACCTTCTTTTTATAAATTGTGTGTTTGTGTGTGTATAATGTATGTGTGAGTGTGTATTTCCGTATGTGTGCATGTATACATGTGCACATTTGTGGACGTCAGAGGTTGACACTGGTTGTCTCCTTCTATTGCTTTCCATCCTATTTTTGAGGCAATGCCTTTTTCTGAGCCCAGAGATTATCAATTGGCTCTGGAAATCCTCCTGTCTCTGTCCTTTCAGAGCTAAGATGACAGACAAGTGCCAACATAATTGGTTTTTATGTGAGTGGTGGAGATCTAGATTCAGACCCTCCTGTATATATGGTAGGCATTTACTGACTAAGCCATTTTCTCAGCCCTTAAATTTAAACCTTTAAAAAATATATGGGCATGTGTATGGGTGCATGCATGTATGGAGTTCAGAAGATAACCTCTGGTGATATTTTCAGGAACACCATCTGTAGTAGTACTCAATTTGTACTACACAAATCAGCAAAGGCAGTCACACACACACACACACACACACACACACACACACACACACACACACACACAGCCTTTATATTTTAATATACCTTAAACAGTTCAATGGTTGGGCCACTTCCTAACCTCCATGTGACTGGTCTAGCCCCCTCCGATACCCCCGAGTTATTACTTATTAAAATCTATATTCCGTCTTTGCTGCCCTAGACCCAGACATTCAGTCTTCTTGGGCTGCGATCCCTGGCACCTATCTGTAACTCTCAGGTGTGATGTTTCCTCTCCTTTACCAACATGGTGGCTGTTCCTCCTCCTGCTCTTCCTTAGTCTCTTGCCCTGGAATTCTAAAAGATCCCCCCTCTGTCTTCATGCCCAACCACTGGCTACTGACAACTTTATTTACTAATCAAAACCAACTGGAGGCAGAGTCCCCCAGTCTTATAAGCAGTACACTGCAAACAGGTTTTTGGGAAACCTAATTAGCATGATAATAGAAGCATTTTTGTTCATTAAAAGGGCTTTTCTCTCAGATATACATTCGCTGCATATATATATATATATATATATATATATATATATATATATATATATATATATATATATATATATATATATATATATGGGGAGGGGTAGGAAAATTGGAAAAATCAGATTTAAGAAAGCTAGCTTTAGTATCTGTTATCCAGTCTCTGTATGCTTAGAAGGTTCAGGGCAGAGTAAAGTTCTGACTGGATCCATCTGAAAGACTGGATGAACTGAGTTCATTGGGAATTAGCAGTTGTTCTTGAAGCTGTTCTGGAAGCAAGTCTCTGGAAACAGCATCAGGTGAGGCAAAACCAGGAATGGCTTTTCAGCAACCCTGAGGATGAATCTGGTCAGAGCTGCATCTTGGTGTTTCATTCTGTAATATGAATCTTACAACCAAGTTTTTAGTATTGTACAGATATTCATATGGATTGTGCAAGGTACACAGATAAGTTAAGGATGATTTTTTGCTCCTTGTTTGAGCAGGTGAAAGACAAATATGTTTTTTTAATGAGTTAATTTGATCAATAGCCAATTGTAATAAATCTAATTTCATGTCATGTGAAAGATGACATGATGAGTCATAAGGATTCCATAACCAACAAAATTGATTGTCTAATTTTAGCCGAAATTTTGGCTAGAGACATTTTTATGTCTAAGCCAGTCTCAGGGCTGTTCCCACAAGGAGGGATCAGCATAACATGTTACCTGCCTTGTTTGGTCTTCTTGAATTTTTCTTTTCTCTCTATAGCCAAGATTCTCAGGCAGTTTTCTCCTATCATATTTTATCTATATCACTTTGGAAGTGGTCTAAAAATTTTTCTTCTTTCCTATAATCACAGATACAGAGCCTCTCTCCCAAAATAGCATGTCCTTGGTCCAGCAACCCAAAATCATCAAAAGCATAGATAAATTCAATTTAGCAGCCTCTTTTTTCTTTAGGCCTGCTCTATCTTGACCTCTCTCATAGAGGATTTCTAATACCATAACCATCCAGTTTATAACCATTTGCATTTTGATAATTAAGACAAGTCTAAACAATTAAAACAATCTAAACAATTATTATCCATTGAGGATAATAGCTTTAGGGTTCGGAATGGGGAGTCCATTTAGTGCAGACTTGTGGAGGCCCTGTTTATGCTGCCACAGTTTGTACATACATGCATTGGTCCTGCTTTGTTTAGAAGGCTTCGTTTTCTTGGTATCCTCCATCACCCCTGACTCTTACTCTCTTCTGGCTCTTCTTCTGCAGAGTTCCCCAAACCCTCAGGGGAGGGATTTGATAGAGAAATCCCATTTAGGGCTGAGTGTTCCCAAATCTCTCACTCTCTGCACATTAACTGTGGGTCTCTGTATTTGTTCCCATCTGCTGCAGGAAGAAGCTTTTCTGTTGATTTTTGAGCAAGGGACTAATCTGTGAGCATAGCAGAATGTCATTAGGAGTCATCTTATTGCTACATTCCTTTAAAAGAACAGTAATATTTGGTTTTCACCAAGGTCCCTGGCCTATCTTGTCTCAGGTTCTTGACCACACAGATATGGGCTCCATCTCATGGAGTGGCCCTTAAATCAAAACAGATATTGGTTGATTATTCCCACAGGCTTTTTACCACTATTGCAACAGCATGTCTTTCTTGCAGGCAGGTCATCATTGTAGATCCCATGGTTTGTAGCTGTGTTGGTGTTTACCTTTGTTCTTTGGTAGCATGCAGAGTACTTTCCAGTATCATGAACACTAGTTTATAGTGGTAAAGGCACTATGTAGGCATCAACTCATTTTCTCCATGCTCAATGAGTTGTGTAGGTGTTTTCAGCAATGGGTCCTTACCATAAGTTTGTGGAGAGAAACCTTGTCAATAGCCTGGGTTGTTTGGGGATTCTCATGGGACCCTTTTGGCCAACAACTTGATTAGATGTAACCTATTTCTGGTACTGGAAGCTTCATTTGGTGATAAGAAATGTCCAACTAGGCTCTGTCTCCTGCGTCATTTGGAAATTCCATTTAGATCACCTTTATATATGTATATATTTTAGGAAACTTTTGCTGTTTTGGTTTCCAAATGACCTCTCAAATGGCCCTTAGTTTTAGCTGTCCCTTCTTGTATTTCATTCCTTACCCCCTCTTCCCTTCTGTTTGATACTTTCATTCCAGCCCCCTCACCTATCCATAGCTATCTATTCTATTTCCCCTTCCTAGAGAGATTTATTCCTCCTGCCTACTCCCTTACTCTCTACCTAACCTCTGTGGCTTATTCAGATTATAGCTTGCTTATCAGTGACTTAACAGATAACATTCACATATAAGTGAATGCATACCATATTTGTATTTCTGGATTTGAGTTATTTCACTCAGGATTTTTTTTTCTAGTTACATCCATTTATCTGTGAATTTAATTTCATCTTTTTATTGGTTATTTTATTTATTTACATTTCAAATGTTATCCCCCTTCCCAGTTTCCTCTTTGCAAAATCCCCTATACCTCCTCTCCCTGTTTCTATGAGGGTGCTCCCTCACCTTCCCACATACTCCTCCTTCAGTGCTCTAGCATTCCCCTACCCTGGGTCATTGAGCCTCCACAGGACCGAGGGACTCCCCTTCTAGTGATGCCCGATAAGTCCATCCTCTGCTACACATCAGCTGGAGCCATGGATCCCTCCATGTGTACTCTTTGGTTGGCGGTTTAGGCCCTGGGGGCTTTGGGGGTTCTGATTGGTTGATATTGTTGTTCTTCCCATAGTGCTGCAAACCCCTTCAGCTCCTTCAGTCCTTGCCCTAACTTCTCCATTGGGGTCCCCACACTCAGTCCAGTGTTTGGCTGCATGCATCTGCATCTGTATTGGTCAGGCTCTGGCAGAGCCTCTCAGGGGACAGCTATACCAGGCTTCTGTCAGCAAGCTTTTCTTGGCATCAGCAATAACGTCTGGGTTTGGTGTCTGCAGATGATATGGATCCTTAGGTGGGGCAGTTTCTGGATGGCCTTTCTTTCAGTCTCTGCTCTATTCTTTGTACCTGCATTTTTTTTTTTTTTGACAGGAGCAATTCTGGATTAATATTTTTGATGTGGGTGGGTGGCCTCATCCCTCAACCAGAGGCTGTAGCTATCCACTGGATATGGTCTCTACAGGTTCTATACCCCCTTTGTTGGGTATTTTAGCTAATGTCCTCCCTGTTGGTTCCTGGGAACCTCTTAGGTCCCTGGCATCTGGGACTTTCTAGTGGTTACCCCCAGTTCCCCCTCCCCCACTACTACATTTCTGACCCTCTGTACTTCTCCCCTATCTCCTCCCATATCTGAACTGCCCCCTTTTTCCTTCCCCCTTCTCTCTCCCTTCCAGATGCCCTCTCCCTTTACTTTCTGAGATTATTTTCTTCCCCAATATGAGCAGGACTATAGCATCTACATTTTGGTGTGATCTTTCTTTCTTCCTGGGTTTCATATGGTCTGTGGGTTGTATCGTGGGTATTCCGAGCTTCTTTTTGGCTAATATCCACTTATCAGTGTGTACATACCATGTGTGTTCTTTTGTGAGTGGGTTACCTTACTCAGGAGGATATTTTCAAGTTCCATCCATTTTCCTGTGAATTTCATGAAGTCATTGTTTTTAATAGCTGTAGTATTCCATTGTGTAAATGTACCATATTTTCTGTATCCATCCCTCTGTTGAGGGACATCTAGGTTGTTTGAAGCTTCTGAGAATTATAAATAAGGCTAATATGAACATAGTGGAACATGTGTCCTTGTTATATGTTGGAGCATCTTTTGGGTTTATGCTCAGGAGTAGTATAGCTGAGTCCTCAGAAATATTTCCAATTTTCTGAGGAACCACCAGACTGATTTCCAGAGTGATTGTACCAGCTTGCCATCCCACTAGCAATGGAGGAGTGTTCCTCTTTCTCCATATCCTTGCCAGCATTTGCTGTCACCTGGGTTTTTGATCTTAGCTATTCTGATTGGTGTGAGGTGGAATCTCAGACTTGTTTTGATTTGCATTTCCCTGATGACTAAGGATGTTGAACATTTCTTTAGGTGCTTCTCAGCCATTCGAGATTCTTCAGTTGAAAATTCTCTGTTTAGCTCTGTTCCCCATTTTTAAATAGGATTATTTGGTTCTCTGGAGCCTACTTTCTTGAGTTCTTTGTTTGGATGTTAGCCCTCTATCAGATGTAGGGTTGGTAAAGATCTTTTCCTAGTCTGTAGGTTGCCCTTTTGTCTTATTGACAGTGTTCTTTGCCTTACAGAAACTTTTCAATTTTATGAGGTCCTATTTATCAATTGTTGATCTTAGAGCATAAGCCATTGGTGTTCTGTTCAGGAAATTTTCCACTGTGCCAATGTGTTCGAGGTTCTTTCCCACTCTCTCTTCTTTTAGGTTAAGTGTATTTGGTTTTATGTGAGGTCTTTGATCCACTTGGACTTGAACTTTGTACGAGGAGATAAGAATGGGTCAATTTGCATTCTTCTACATGTAGACCGCCAGTTGAACCAGCACCATTTGTTGAAAATGCTGTCTTTTTCCCACTGGATGGTTTTGGCTTCCTTGTCAAAGATCAAGTGACCAAAGGTATGTGGGTTCATTTCTGGGTCTTCAATTCTATTCCATTGATCTACCTGCCTGTTTCTGTTCCAATACCATATGGTTTTTTATTACTATTGCTCTGGAGTATAGCTTGAAGTCAGGGATGGTGATTTCCTTAGAAGTTATTTTATTATTGAGAATGATTTTTGCTATCCTAGGTTTTTTGTTATTCCAGATAAATTTCAGAAGTGCTCTTTTTATCTCTGTGAATAATTGAGCTGGAATTTTAATGGGAATTGCATTGAATCTGTAGAATGCTTTTGGGAAGATGGCCATTTTTACTATGTTATTCTTGCCAATCCATGAGCATGGGAGGTCTTTCCATCTTCTGAGATCTTCTTCAATTTCTTTCTTCAGAGACTTGAAGTTCTTGTCATACAGAACTTTCACTTGCTTGGTTAGTGTCACACAGAGATATTTTATATTATTTGTAACTATTGTAAAGGGTGTCATTTCCCTAATTTCTTTCTTAGCACATTTATCCTTTGAGTAGAGGAAAGCTACTGATTTGTTTGAGTTAATTTTGTATCTAGCCACTTTGCTGAAGTTGTTTATCAGCTGTAGTTCTCTTGTGTATTTTTTTGGGGGGGGGATCACTTGTGTATACTATCATATCATCTGCAAATAGTGATATCTTGATTTCCTCCTTTTCAATTTTTATCCCTTTGATTGCCTTTTGTTGCCTAGTTGCTCTGACTAGAACATCAAATACTATATTGAATAGATAGGGGGAGAGTGGGCAGTCTTGTTCCTGATTTTTGTGGGATTGCTTCAAATTTCTCTCCATTTAATTTAATGTTGGCTATTCATTTGCTATATATTGCTTTTATTATTCTTATCTATGGACCTTGAATTCTTGTTCATTCCAATACTTTTAGCCTGAAGGGTATTGTATTTTGTCAAAGGATTTTTCAGCATCTAATGAGATGATCATGTGGTTTTTTTTTCTTTGACTTTGTTTATATAGTCGAATACCTTGATGGATTTCCAAACATTGAACCATCCCTGTATCCCTGGGATGAAGCCTACTTGATCATGGTGAATGAATGTTTTGATGTGTTTTTGGATTCGGTTTGCAAGAATTTTATTTAGTATTTTTCATCAATATTCATGAGGGACATTGTTCTGAAGTTTGCTTTCTTTGTTGGGTCTTTGTGTTGTTTAGGTATCAGTGTAACTATGGCTTCATAGAATGTATTGGGTAGTGTTCCTTCTGTTTCTATTTTATGGAATATTTTTGGAAGTATTGTTATTAGGTCTTCATTGAAGGTCTGATAGAATTCTGAACTAAAACCATCTGGTCCTGGGGATTTTTTTGTTGGGAGACTTTTAATGACTGCTTCTATTTCCATAGGGATTATGGGACTATTTAGATAGTTTATCTGATCCAGACTTAACTTTGGTACCTGTTATCTGTCTAGAAAATTGTCCATTTCATCTAGATTTTCCAGGTTTGTTGAGTATAAGTTTTTTTAATAGGATCTGAGGATTATTTGAATTTCTTCGTTTCTGTTGTTATGTCTCCATTTTCATTTCTGATTTTGTTAGTTTGGTTACTGTCTCTGTGTCCTGTGGTTAGTCTGGCTAAGGGTTTATCTATCTTCTTGATTTTCTCAAAAAACCAGCTCCTGGTTTTCTTGATTCTCTGCGTAGTTATATTTGTTTCTACTTAGTTTATTTTAGCCCAGAGTTTGATTATTTCCTGCTCTCTACTGCTCTTGGGTGTATTTGCTTCTTTTTGTTCTAGAGCTTTCAGGTGTGCTGTTAAGCTGGTAGTGTATGCTTTCTCCAATTTCTTTATGAAAGCACTCAGAGCTATGAGGTTTCTTCTTAGCACCGCTTTCATTGTGTCTCATAAGTTCTTGTATGTCGTACCTTCATTTATTTTTTTTTATTTTTTATTTATTTTTTATTTTTGATACTTTATTTACATTTCCAATGTTTCCCCTTTTCTGGGTCTCCTCTTTGGAAACACCCTATCCCCTCCTCCTCCCCGCCTCTGTGAGGGAATTTCTCCTCCCACCTACCTGCCCACCCATTCCCATAT
>CM052705.1:102930634-102952294 GCA_028551405.1 Uromys caudimaculatus | reverse complement strand
CCAGGGCTTGCTGTGGTGGGGGAGCTGGGTTCTGATGGTGCAGAGTACTCCTGGTTTCTATTCTTTATGTTCTTTCCCTTGCCTTTTCCCATCTTGTTGACTCTGCTGTTAGCTGATCTTACTCTGTCCGGTTGTGGCTTGCCCCTCCTGCAGGCCTCTGTGTCAGTACTCCTTGAAGACCAGCTCTCTCTGAGAGGTGTTTGGGTTTGGAGAGCTGTCGCACCCGGTCAGCTCTGGGGTGCAGAATGGAATCAGAAGGATCTTGTCCCCAGCTGTCCCTTGGTTCCTATGCCCTGAAGGCTCTGTAAGTGTCCCTCTTGATCCAGTGAGTTTGAACAGAAGTGGTGGTTTTGCCTGTGCTCAAAGGTGTGTCAGCACTCCTGGGATTCCCCGATCTCTGGTGGAGCCTTGTAGCCCAGGCTGAGGTTCCGAGGCACAGGCCCCTGGTGGCCCAGGCAGAGGTCTCCACCCACAGGTGAAAACTGGAAGTTTCGGGGTTTTTCTGTCCCCAGGTTCTCAGGCCCTGGATCCCCCGGGCAGGTCTGGGTGAGAGGTGTTGCTCCCCTTAACCCCACTCACAGCCTTTCCAAGCTCCTGTGAGGTTACCCCTCTCCGGCGCTCGTTGGACTCCTGGAAGCCCAGGCAGAAGTCTCGACCCACAGGTGAAAACCGGAAGGTTCACAGTTTTTCTGTCCCCGGGTTCTCAGGCCCCGGATCCCGGCAGATCCGGGCAGGTCTGGGTGAGAGGTGTTGCTCCCCTTTAACCCCACTTACAGCCTTTCCAAGCTCCTGGGAGGCCACCCCTCTCTGGCGCTCATTGGCTACAGACTCCTGGCTGCCCAGGCAGAGGTCTCCACCCTCAGGTGAAAACCGCACCTTTAATTTCTTTATTTCCTCCCTGATCAAGTTATCATTGAGTAGAAAGTTGTTCAGCTTCTGTGTGTATGTGGTCTTTCTGTTGTTTTTGTTGTTGTTCAAGACCAGCCTTTGTCCGTGGTGATCTGATAGGATGCATGGGAGTATTTTAATCTTCTTGTATTGGTTGAGGCTTGTTTTGTGTCCAATTATATGGTATGTTTTGGAGAAGGTCTCATGAGGTACTGAGAAGAAGGTATATTTTTGTTTTAGGGTGAAATTTGCTGTAGATATCTGTTAAGTCCATTTGGTCATAACTTCTCTTAGTTTCACTGTGTCTCTGTTTAGTTTCTGTTTCCATGATCTGTCCTTTGGTGAGAGTAGAGTGTTAAAATCTCCTACTACTATTGTGTGAGGTTCAATGTGTGCTTTGAGCTTCAGTAATACTTCTTTAACAAATGTGGGTGCCCTTGCATTTGGGCCATAGATGTTCAGAATTGAGATTTCCTCTTGGTAGAGTTTTCCTTTGAGGAGTATGTAGTGTCTGTCCCCATCTTTTTGATAACTTTTGGTTGAAAGTCTATTTTATTGGATACCAGAATTGCTACTCTAGCTTGTTTCTTCAGACCATTTGCCTGGAAATTTTTTTTTCTAGCATTTTACTTTTAGGTAGTGTCTGTTTTTGTCACTGAGGTGTGTTTCCTGTATGCAGAAAAATGCTGGATCTTGTTTACTTATCCAGACTTTTAGTCTATGTCTTTGTATTGGGGAATTGAGTCCGTTGATATTTAGAGATATTAAAGACCAATAATTGTTGCCTCCTATTATTTTTGTCATTAGAGGTGGAGTTTTGCTCATGTGGTTCTCTTCTTACGGGTTTGTTATGAGATTAGTTTCTTTGTTTTTTCTTGGGTGTAGTTTTCCTCTCTGTGTTGGACTTTTCCTTCTATTATCTCCTGTAGGGCTGGATTGGTGGAAAGATATTGTTTGAATTTGATTTTGTCATGGAGTATCTTGGTTTCTCCCTCTATGGTAATTGAGAGTTTTGCTGGATATGGCATTTTTGTTCTCTTAGAGTCTGTATGACATCTGCTTAAGATCTTCTGGCTTTTAGAGTCTCTGTTGAGAAGTCTGGTGTAATTCTGATGGGTCTTCCTTTATATGTTACTTGACCTTTTACCCTCACCGCTTTCAATATTTTTCTTTGTTCTTTGCATTTGGCATTTTAATTATTATGTGACAGGAGGAATTTCTTTTCTGGTCCCATCTGTTTGTTGTTTTGTAGGCTTCTTGTATGTTTATGGGTATCTCTTTCTTTAAGTTAGGGAAGTTTTCTTCTATAATTTTGTTGAAGTTGTTTTCTGGCCCTTTGAGTTGGGAATCTTCATGCTCCTCTGTACCTATTATTCTTAGGTTCCGTCTTTTCATTGTATCCTGGGTTTCTTAAATGTTTTGAGATAGGAGCTTTTTTGCTTTTTGTATTTTCTTTGACTGTTGTGTCAGTGTCTTCTATAGTATCTTCTACATCTAAGATTCTCTCTTTTATCTCTTGTATTGTTTTGGTGATGCTTGCATTTGTGACTCCTGATCTCTTTTCTAGGTTTTCCGTCTCCAGGGTTGCCTCTGTTTGTATTTTCTTTGATATTTCTATTTACATTTTTAGATCCTGGACAATTTTGTTCAATTCCTTCACCTGTTTGCTTGTGTTTTCCTGTATTTCTTTAAGAGATTTATTTGTTTCCTCTTTAAGGGCTTCTACTTTTTTACCTGTGTTCTCCTGCATTTCTTTAAGGGAGTTATTTATGTCCTTCTTAAAGACCTCTATCATATTGATGAGATGGGATTTTAGATCTGAATCTTGCTTTTCAGGTGTGTTGAGGTATCCAGGACTTGGTGTGGAAGGGAAACTGGGTTCTGATGTTGTTAAGTAGCATTGGTTTCAGTTGCTTATGGTCTTGTGCTTGCCTCTTGCCATCTTATTATCTTTAGTGCTAACTGCCCTTGCTGTTTCTGACTGGAGCCTGTCCTTCCTGTAAGCCTGGTTGTGTTAGAACTCCTGGGAGTCTAGCCATCTCTGTGATCTTGTGATTCTGTGATCCTGAGATCCTGGGTGTGGCAGTGCTCCTGGGAGTCAAGCTGCCTCTGGGATTCTGAGATCCTGGTGTTTCTGAGCTCCTGAGATCCTATTGTGTCAGAGCTCCTGGGAGCCAAGCTTTCTGTAGGTGTGGCAGGTGTGGATGGGGAGCTAGAGCTGTGGATCTGCTCCAGGCACATGTATAAGCCAGAAGGAATGTGTGCCTCTGGCTGGGTGGGAGTTCTTGCTTCCCTGGTTTCTATGGGGGTCACAGTTACAATGGTTGTTGGGGCAGGTGTTGTGGCCTCAACTGTGATATTGGGTGTGTCAGAGTTCCAGTGATCTTGGGTGTGTCAGATCTCCTGGGAGTGGAGCTTCCTCTGTTTTCCTGTGATCCTGTCAACCTGGGTGTGTCAGAGCACCTGGGAGTCGAGCTTTCTTTGGGTGTTGTAGGAATGGGTGGGAAGACAGTGCCCCGGGTCTGCTCAGGGCACAGATTCCAACCAGAAGGAACCCGTGCCTCTGGCTGGGTAGTGGTTCCTGTGTCCCTGGATCCTAGCAGTCCCAGTTATGCCGGGTGTTGGAGCAGATGTTGTGGCTTCACCTGTGATCCTGGGTATCATTTCATCTTTTTATAATGACGGAGTAATACTCCATTGTATAAATATACCACTTACCACATTCTCTTTATCCGTTTTTCTATTGATGAACATCTAAGCTGGATGTGTCCAATTTCAGACTGTTATGAATAGAGCAACAACAAACATGGTTGAAAAAGTGTCTCTGAAGTAGAATAAAGCATGCTTTGGGTATATACCCAAGAGTGGTATAGATGGATCTTGAAGTAAATAGATTTCCATCTTTCTGAAAAACTGCCACAATGATTTCCATTGTGCCCATACAAGTTCACACTCTGACCAGCAATAGATGAGTGTTCCTCATACTCCACAGCCTCACCAGCATGGGCTATCATTTGTTTTATTGATATTGGCCATTCTGATTGTTGTAAGATGAAATCTCAAAGTAGTTTTGATTTGTATTTCCTTGATGACTAAAGATGTTGAACATTTCTTTAAGTGCTTTTCAGCTATTTGTGTTTCTACTTTTGAGAATTTTCAGTTTAGATATGTACTCCATGTCTTAATTGGGTTATTTGTTTTCTTGATGCCCAATTTTTTGAGTTTATTATGTATTTTGGATACTAACCCTCTTTCAGATGTGCAGCTGGTAAAAATATCTTTTTCTATTCTGTAACTCATTGCTTTGTCCAAATGATGGTGCCTTTTTTCTGTAAAGAAGCTTTTCAGTTTCTTAAAGTCTTATTTATTTATTTATTTATTTATTTATTTATTTATTTATTTATTTATTTTCTTTAATCTTTTTTTACAGTCCAGTCATTAACCCCTTCCTATTCTACCCTCTTTCAGTTCCTCATTCCACCACTCTTTCCCCATCTCCAAGAGGATGTCTTCCCCCTCCCCCCTGCCAGGCCTCCCCATTCCCTGGGGCCTCACGTCTCTCAAGGGTTAATTGCTTCTTCTCTCACTGAGGCCAGAGCAGGTGGTCCTCTGCTATATATGTGTTAGGGGCCTTGTATCAGCTAGTGGATGCTGCCAGATTGGTGGCTCAGTGTCTGAGAAATCATGGAGGTCAAGGTTAATTGAGACTGCTGGTTTTCCTACGGGATCAACCTCCTCCTCAGCTTCTTCCAGCCTTTCTCTAATTCAACCACAAGGGTCCCTCAGCTTCTTCCAACCTTTCCCAAATTCAACCACAAGAGTCCTTGGGTTCTGTCCATTGGTTGGGTGTAAGTATATCCTTCTGCCTCAGTTACTGATTGTTGGGCCTCTCAGAGGGCAGCCATATTAGGCTCCTGTCTGTAAGTACATCATAGCATCAGTAATAGTGTCAGGCCTTAGAGCCTCTCCTTGATATGGGTTCCATTTTGAGCCAGTCACTAGACCTCCTTTCCCTCAATCTTTTCTCCATTTTTGTCCCTGCAGTTCTTTTAGATAGGGACAATTCTGAGTCAATATTTGACTGTGGGAAGGCAACCCCATCCCTCCACTTGATGCCCTATGTTTTTATTGGAGATGGATTCTACAAGTTCCCTCTCCACACTCTTGGATATTTCATTTAAGGTCCCTCCCTTTGAATCTTGAGATTCTCTAACCTCCCTCATCTCTGGTACATTCTAATACAACCTCTTCCTCCCGAGGTTGTATATTTACATTTATTCTGCTGGTCCTCAGGGCCTCACTCCTGGTCCCCCCCCAATATCTGATCATGTTTCCCTTCTCCCATGCCCCTCCCCTTCCCTACTCCCACTCAGTTCCCTCCCTTCCTCTGTCCTCTGGTTTCTTCTACCTCCCTAGTGGAATTGAAGCATCCTCACTTGGGCCCTTCAGCTTGTTAACCTTGAATTCTGTGGATTGTATCCTGGGTATTCTAAACTTTTTTGACTAATATCCACTTATTAGAGAGTATATACCATGCATGTCCTTTTGGGTCTGAGTTACCTCACTCAAGATGATATTTTCTAGTTCTATACATTTGCCTGCAAAACTCATGATGTCCTCATTCTTAATAGCTGAATAAATTGTATAAATGAACCACATTTTCAGTTTCCATTCTTCCTTTGTGGGATATCTGGGTTGCTTCATGCTTTTGGCTGTAACAAATAAGGCTTCTATGAACATAGTGGAGCATGTGCCCTTGTGGCGTGGTGGGGCATCTTTTGGTTACTACATTTTCTTTATACATTCTTCAGTTGAGGGACATCTAGGTTGTTTGCAGTTTCTGGCTATTAAGAATAAAGCTGCTATGAACATAGTTGAGCAAGTGTCTTTGTAGGATGGTGGGGCATCTTTTGGGTATATGCCCAGGAGTGGTATAGCCGAGTCTTGAGGTAGAACTATTACCAGTTTTCTGAGAAACTGCCAAATTGATTTCCAAAGTTGTTGTACAAGTTTGTACTCCTACCAGTAATGTAGAAGCTTTCCCCTTGTTCCATATCTTGCTAGCATGTGCTGTCACCTGAGTTTTTGATCTTAGCCATTCTGATGGGTGTAAGATGGAACTGATTTACATTTCCCTGATGATAAGAACTTTGAACATTTCTTTAAGTGCTTCTCAGCCATTCGATATTCCTTTGCTGAGAATTTTGTTGAGTTCTCTACCCCATTTTTTAATTGGGTTATTTGTGTTGTTGGTGTCTAACTTCTTGAGTTCTTTGTAAATTTTGGATATCAGCGCTCTATCAGATGTAGGGTTTGTGAAGATCCTTTCCCAATCTGTAGGCTACCAATTTGTCTTATTGACAATGTTCTTTGCCTTACAGATGCTTTTCAGTTTCATAATGTCCCATTTATCAATTGTTGATCTTAGAGTCTGAGCTTGAAGATTTATTCTGTTTAGGAACTTGTCGCCTGTACCAATGTGTTCAAGGGTATATTCCACTTTCTTTTCTATGAGATTTAGTGTAGCTGGTTTTATGTTGAAGTCCTTGATCCACGTGGATTTGTGTTTTGTTCAGGATGATAAATTTGGATCTATTTTCATTCTTCTACATGCAGACTTCCAGTAGTACAGCACCATTTTAGAAGATGCTTTCATTTTTCTATTGTATGATTTTGGCTTTATCAAACTCAAGTGTCCATAGGTGTGTGAGATTTTATCTTAGTCTTCAAGTCTATTCCGTTGAGCAATGTGTCTGTTTCTATACCAATACCATACAGTTTTTAATCACTCTAGTATTATCTTTGTAATTCTGTACTTGAGGTCAGTGGTGGTGATTCCTCCTGAGGTTGTTTTATTGTTCAGGATTGTTTTGGCCATCTTGGCTTTCTTGTATTTTCATATGAAGTTAAGATCAAGTATGTTTCATCACAGGATGCAGGGATGGTTCAATATATGAAAATCCATCAATGTAATCCACCATATAAACAAACTGAAAGAAAAAAACCACATGATTATCTCATTAGATGCTGAAAAAGCCTTTGATAAAATCCAACACCCTTCATGTTAAAGGTTTTAGAGAAATCAGTGATACAGGAAACATACCTAAACATAATCAAAGCAATATACAGTAAGCCAATAGCCAACATTAAAGTAAATGGAAAGAAACCTAAAGCATTTTCACTAAAGTCAGGAACAAGACAAGGCTGCTCACTACCTATCTCTTCAATATAGTACTCAAAATTCTAGCCAGAGCAGTAAGACAACAAAAGGAGATCAAGAGGATACAAATTGGAAAGGAAGAAGTCAAATTATTGATATTTGCAGATGATATGGTAATATACATAAGCGACTCCAAGAATTCTACTAGAGAACTCCTACAGCTGATAAACACCATCACCAAAGTAGCTGGACACAAAATTAACTCAAGAAATTACTAGCTCTCCTTTGTATAAATGATAAATGACCAAGAAAGAAATTAGGGAAACAACACCATTTAGAATAGCCATGAATAATAATTCTAAGCAAGCAAGTAAAAGATCTGTATGATAACTTCAAGTCCTCGAAGAAAGAAATTCAAGAAAATATCAGAAGATGGAAAGATCTCCCATGCTCATGGATAGGTAGGGTTAACATAGTGAAAATGTCTATCTTCCCAAAAGCAATCTACAGATTTAATGCAATCCCTAGGAAATTCCAATTTTTAAATCTACCTTGAAGTCTCATTTACTAATTGTTGTTCTTAATGTCTGTGATATCTGTGTTCTGTTCAGAAAGTGTTTCCATATTCTGGCCTTTATTTAAATGAAATGACATAGTCAACATATATTCTTTTTTTTTATATCTTTTTTATTCTACATCATGCTTATGAGATTTTTTTCAAGTAGCTAGCAATTTTAGTGCTTTATATCCAAATGTAAGTGTGCTTTATAGTATATTATTTATCTTAAATGGCATAAGATATTGTAGTGTACCTGTACACAATACTAGTATAAAATATTTTTTTTGTGGCAAATGTATGCTATTTTTTAAATTTCATTGTTGGTGGACATTGGACTTTTTTCTAATTTTTGGCTACTAAGGATAGCAATAGTTGTGAACCCTCTTGTATATGTGTCTTTCACATATATAGCAATTGTAGCTCTATATGTTTGGAGCAGCATTGTTGGTCATAGAGTATAAGTATATTCAGCTTTAATAGAAATTACCAAGCTCTTTCATAATGATTGTATAGATTTACATTCACACTAGTAGAATACAACTGTTTATATTGTTCTACTTCCTTGCCATCTCCTGTTTTTGTCAGTCTTTTTAGTTTTAACCATTTTGCTTCTGTGTGTCTGTCTCTGGGGTTTTAAACCAGACTAATGAGATTTATAACCTTCCTTCTAAGTGCCTATTTAAGTTGCAATTCAATTTTTTATAGAGGTTTATCTGTCTTTTTGACTTTTAGAGGTTTCTCAAGTAAAGGGCCAATTATATTTTGTTGCATGTGTCTTCTATGACCCTGGATTTCCTATGTACTTTATTAAGTAGCCTTTTAGTGAGCGTCTTTTAAATTTTAATATAGTTAAAATACTTTTATAATTAATAGTCTATGTTAAAAACCTTTCCTACAAATAACTGTAGGGGGTTCTTTGATGTTTACTTTAGTTGTGTGACTTACGCATAATTTAAAAAATAAATATGGTTAAATTAAGTCTTTTCCTCCATATTAGTATTCAATTAAAACTTTAGTGAAAAGACCATCCTTTCTTCCCTGCTAGATGAGGTCATGTTGGTTATATAGCAAATATCCATAAAATAATAGCTCTTTTAGGTCCTTGTATTCTCATCCATTAATCTCTTTTTCTATCATTATACCAAAATTCAATATACCCAGTACAAAAATAATTTTTCATTTTTGATTTTCTTCTTCTTTGTTTTATAAAGATTTTTTATTCATGTGTATGTGTGTATGTGGTGTGTGTGTGTGTGTGTGTGTGTGTGTGTGTGTGTGTGTGTGAATGTGCATACCTAAGGAATATAGAAGAGGAAGCCAGGTACTCTGGAGCTGGAGTTACAGATAGTTGTGAACTGCCTAACCTTGGTCCTGGGTTCTAAACTCCAGTCCTCTGGAAGAACAGCAAGTGCTCTTAATAGCTGAGCAATCTTTCAGGTCCCTTAATTTTCTTCTTAATTGCTACATTAAAAATATTTTTGGCTTTTAGTATTTCTCTTTTTGTTTTTATTCTTTCATATATTACATCCTGCAGTTTCCTTTCTCTCACCCCCCTTCTCTTTTCCTCACCTCTCCTCTTCCCCAGTCCCTCATCGACCCAATTCTGTCTCCTCACAGAAAAGAGTAGTCCTCCCAGGGACATTAAACAAACAGAGCACAACAAGCTACAATTAGACCAGGCATATACCATCACATCAAGGCTAGGTGAGCAACCCAGTAGGAGGAACAGGGTCCCACAAGCAGGCAAAAGAGTTAGAGATGGCCCCAGCTCCCACTGTTACTCCCAAGCTTCTTAGGTATAATATTTATGAAGAGGATCTTGGTCAGACCTCCACTGGCCTCCTGGTCTCTGAGCCCACTTGAGTCCCAGTCAGTTGATTCTGTGGGCTGTGTTCTTATGGTGTCCCTGACCCCCCTGGTTCCTCTGATAGGTACTCCTGCTCCTCTTTAGGATTTCCCAAGCTCTAACTACTGTGTGGTTTGTGGGATTCTGCATTTGCTCCCAGCAGTTGCTGGATGGAGTCTTTCTGGTGGTTCTTAGTATTTTGATAAAAATTCTCTATTAATTTTGTTGTTATTTTCCAACTTAATTGCACTGTGGTCAGAAAAAATTTTGACTTTTTCTGAATACTTTTAGTTTGAGTCCTTTCAAATAAAAGATCTGATTAGTGTGGCTTATTGCATGTGGTCAGTTTTTCAAATGTCTTCTTAAAAAAGTATCTAAAACTAATTTCATTTAAAAATGTTATACATATAAGTAGAAATATAAGAGGAAATTCAGGTCATGAACAACAGAATTTTCTATAGGGCAAAGAAAAATGCTAAAAATTTGCCAGGCTGTCTTAAGAGCAGGATACTTGGCTCATTCCTTTCATACATCATGAAGTTAAAAACTATAAATATGTACTGCTTAAGGCATATGCTTCAGTATCATTTATGATAAAGTATTTCTAACCTGTCCTTCAGTATATCAGTTGCTGGCTTATAGAAACACTTGCTTTCAGGATCTACTAGAGCATCTTTTGGAGATCAAAAGACAGAACTTTGTAGTTCATTCTACCATGGACCCAGCTATGATGTGTACAATCCATGCTATATGTATCAACACTTTTCACCTGATTTAAGTAGGCGCTTTCTTCCTCATTGTGAAACAAAAAAACTATATGGATCTGGTAAGAAAACATTTTTTGTGCATTTTCTCTGAGCTTATCTTTAACAAATTTAGAAATTAAATCTAAGACCCTAGCAGGAATAGTTATTATTAAGAGCAGTTTTAAAATAAGAACAAAAGCAGACTTCACAAGTGTGTGAAAAGTGTTATGACTTTTTTCTGGTGTTATAATTAGTATAAATGTTATTCTCGTAAGAGTTGCCTTGATCATGGTATCTGTTCACAGCAGTGAAACCCTAACTAAGATGACCACCAACCAAAGAATATACATGGAGGGACCTATGGCTCCAGCTGCATATGTAGCAGAGGATTGCCTTATCTGGCATCAATGGGAGGGCAGGCCCTTGATCCTGTGGAGGCTCGATGCCCCAGTGTAGGGGGATGCTAGGGCGATGAGGTGGGAGTGGGTGGGTGGGTGGTGGAGCACCCTTATAGAAGCAATGGGGGGGGGTTGGAGTAGGGGGTTTGTGGAGGGGAAACTGGGAAGGGGGACAACATTTGAAATGTAAATAAAGAAAATATCCAATAAAAAAAGAAAATAAAAGAAAAAGAAAGAAGATAGACAGATAATGTGTTATGTCTGCTGATAGTTCGAAATTCCATTTCTTTTTTCATTTTTAAAAAGTTTTTATTACAAATTATTTTACATAATTTTTTGCTATATACTTAATAAATTTTACAACAGATATTTATAATATTTTTTGTTCTAATCAGGTAAATGAATTTTAGAACTCATGATTGGAAGTACACACAAAGAGAATAGAAAATAACCAGAAGTTTTTAGTTTGATATTTGAGACTATATCAATTATATGAACTACCATATGTATCTTGAATTCATAAAATTCTAAGGTTTTCAGGTTTTACAAGTCTATGTGCATGCATGTATCAGTGTCACTGAAAATAAAAAAAATATTTTATTAAGAGTTTGTTCTAGCACTGTGTTAGAATACACACTTGGTGTGTAAAGTTACTTTTTAAAAAATTCTTACAGTTTTGGAGGAGAACTAGAAATAAAAGAGCACATGGTATTCAATATTGAAATGTTATAATGTTATAAGTACTCATAATAGTAATTGAATTATAGTTATAAAAGAGTATTTACATACTATTGAATTATATTTTATAGATGAGGGATTGGTGAATATAAGCAAAAACAGGCATAATATTTAATGTGGATATGAAAATGTATTGTTTGCTAGAGACTTCTACCTTAAAGATTAAAATAATTGAACTTTTTTATATTTTATCAAAATTTCTTTTAATGTAAATTTGTATATAATATAGATGATGAATTCCTACTGTTTTGTTTTTATTACTAAAACCACTTATTTTTCTTGTCCTTTTGTAGTTTGTGATTTAAGGACCAGTAAACTTCCTGGTTTCCCTGGGATAAGCAAATCAATGCTTGATCTTACAACTTCATCTCAACGATTAATCCAGGTATAATAATTATATAATTTCATTATATGTGAACTGTTTCAAATAAAAAATCAGAACTGTGTGAATTGCTTTAGGAATCACATGTATTTCTGTGACTGTGTATTATAATATCTGAAGAATAAATACTTGTCATTTCCTATTTTCATTAGTTTAGGAAATTTTCAGTGGTATATTTCTTTCATTTTGCATAATTTTATATCTCTTAATTGGTATGTACTGAGGTATCTTGAGGCTATTGGGATTGTAATTGTATAGTTTTAGTACTTATAGTTAAAAGTAACTTTGCTTATTGAACATAACCAGGCAGTTACTAAGAATTAGTATTTCTATTGAGGTATAAGACTTTAATTATTATTAATACCAATATAGCATCCTTTGATAGATTAAATGTTTTGTTTTTAGTTCAGCTAAATTCTATTTGAAATAAATCAGAAATGATTCCTTATGTTTGTAATCCCAGCATTTAGAAGGCTGAGGCAAGAGGATCATTTAAGAATATGAGGCCAGCCTGGGCCACTTAGTAATAAAACCATATCTGAAAAACACCAAAAAAGGGAAATAACAATAGAGAGAAGAAAAGTTTAAAGACAAGTCATCTGTCTTCCTGTACATGAGAGTAAACGTACCCTGAACATATTTTTATATGTACTCTTGGACTTCTCTTTCAGTTAGTGTGGAAGGCATGTTTTATAAAATGGGCATTCCTTCTCAATTAGCCTTAATAATTCTATCATTAGCTTTTAAATACTTAATTCTTATGCCAGGACTATCTCAGACCCACCAGCAATATAAATAATGACACAGAGACTTATTAATATTTTAAAGCCTAGGCCTTTTGATGAGCAGGCTCCAGAGTACTCTATCCAGACTAAACCTGGCACTCGCCACATAGTTGGTATACTTCTTTGCCCAGCTCTTGTCCGTCTGTCCACCTCCATGTCAGCTGGTACCTCTGCCTCTGATTTTTTCTCCCAGAGTCTCTCTGCCCAGAAGATCCACCTTCCAATTCCTGCCCAGCTATTGGCCATCAGATCTTTATTAAAGTCAATCAGTTACAATTCTAGAATGCCTTAGGCAGGTAATGAAGAATGAATATTTATAAAATATGAGACCAGTGATAGGCATTAGCTCTCTGCTAGTACAGAATTAACAATTGAATATACAGAGACACACCTTTACACAGTGTACTAATGCTTTACAATAGCACTCTTTTAACACACATCTGAATTGTTTGATGATTTTGTTAAATACAAACTGTCAAGGCTTCATTCACCCCTAGAATTTTCAATTCAGTAGTCCTGTGATGGTCTCTGAACTTTTATTTGTATGGTTTGCATGATGCAGATGCTCCTGGTCTAGAGGGATTATGCTATGATTGTACTGTTTTATACTTTAATAGGTTACTGAACACTTCTGGTAATGTATGCAATATGAAAATTAAGATCAAACCCAAAATACTAAAGGTTTTCTAATGTTGTTACCTACTAAGGTATTTCTCAATACATGTTACAAATTTCTTTCCTCTCTTACATGCGTGGGAAATTTGGACCAATAAAACCAACAAGTTGATTAATATGGAGTTTGATATCAAGGTGTTTATTGGGGCATAAGTATGAAAGTTTTTAAAGTTTAATATTCAGTTTCTGACTGAAGCATATTGTTGCTGTTGTTATTGTTGCAGAGACATGACTCACTTTCCAGTGTGCCTAGTAGTTCTTCTTCAAGAAAAAATTCTCAGGGCAGTAACAGAAGCCTGGGTAAGAAGTACAGTGTCCTATTTATACTGTTCAGCAGATTATTTTTATTTAGTAATAGTTTGTCAGTGTTATAATTGGATAAAGAAAAAAGTGTGCAATACATTTTGTGTGCTGGTTATTGTACCAACATTAGTAGTAGTATCACAAATTGAGATCAGATAGCCCATAGCTCAGTGTTCAAGCAGAAATAAATATTTTTTTAAAGTAAGCTGTTAATAGCTTTTATTTATAATTTAAAGTACATGGATTAAGGATCTTTCAGAAGTGCTAAGTGCTAAGTGCTGTTTGCAGAATTTTAACTTAATTCCACACGTTGCAGTTCTGTAAATTCCTAAGCTATATGCATTCTTAGTGTATTTTATTTCTAGGACTTCACTAAAAAACACAGAGGTGTGGTCTTAATCTTACTACATTGGAAACTTTAAAAAAAAATCAGTTTTTGCCAGGCATGGTGGAACATGTCTTTAATTTCAGCACTTGGGAGTGAGAAGCAGGCAGATCTCTGTAAGTTCAAGGCCAGCCTTGTCTACAGAGTGAGTTCCAGGACAGCCAGGGCTACATAGTAAGATCTTGTCTCAAAAGTCCAAAACATTTGTTTTATTTGTGCTTTCAAAAATGGTTTAAATCAAAGGTTAATTGGATTAACAGTATTGCCTGGAGTTTTAATTTTTTATCCTTTATAATTCAGATACAATTACCCTATCAGGAGATGAAAGAGACTTGGGGAGATTGAATGTGAAGTTGTTTTATAATTCTTCAGCAGAGCAGATATGGATCACAGTTTTGCAGGTAAATTAGTGTAGTGAATACTGATTTTTATTATAAAATTGAATATTTATATTTAATTTTATATAATTAATATAAAAATTATTCAATTATATTCATTCTTTTATATTCATTCAATCAGGATATATTTTATAACCTACAAGTATCTAGTATGGCTTTCTTCTGAAAAAGGATCAATAGCTATCTTCAAAATTTAGGATTCTAATTGTATTTTGCAGAAAAGAGTGTTTAATAAAGTGTTTAACATTGACAAAACTGCTAGAAGAAAACAGGGAAAACATTTCAAGATACAGGCATAGGTGAAAACTTTTTGATTAGAACTCTAAAGCATAGGAAATTAACAAGATTATCCAACCCAGAGATTAACAAGTGGAATTTCTTGAAATTTAACAAATTCTGAACAGCAAGGAAACTATCAGCAGAGTGAATGGACAGTCTACAGAATGGGAGAAAATCTTTGCCAGATATCCTTTAGACAAGAGTTAATATCTAGAATATATAAAGAAAACATGAAACACCAAAACCTCCAGACTGCCAAACAAAATAAGCTAAGAACTCAACAGATAGCCCTTGAAAGGAGAAACACAAAAGGATAGTTCTAAGATAATACTGGGGGGATTGGATTTTTAGAAGCAAAGAGATGCAGTTCTACCTACTGTTGCCTGGTTAGAGTGACCCATGAGTTGGTAGGGGGTTTCTTCTGTCACAACACCTCTTATAATGGAGAGTAGATATGTGTTTCTCTGTATATATCTTGATCGAAACTACATGCAATGGGTGAGTCAACATCTTTCATTTTGATGTCACAGAAGATTTGGACATTATTGTATAATTTATGACATCTATGACATGTTCTATTTATTTTTCTTGCTTCACATTGTCAGGAAGAATTTGAAATTAAGAATAACACAGATTCCAAAAACTTAAGGATATGACTAAGTGTCCTGGCTCCCAGGCTGTAAAACCATTTTAAATATGAGGAAGGGACTTACCTCAAAAATATTTTATTTTGGGGAACTTGTATTTATTATGTAAAATTGCAAGAATCAGTATTACAGTCCAACAGATATACAGAAAATGCATTGGAATACAGAATTATTTTATCCCTTACCTCCCAACCTCAGTTATCACTACAATTAATTATATAGTCAGGTTTACATTGTCTTTAGTTTCCATATCAAAGAAAGGGCAGGTGGTGCTTGTCTTTCTTATATTCATTTTATTTTTCCTTCCACCTCTCTCTCTGTCTCTGGCAGAGTATCTGTCTCTGTCTCTATGTATTTCTGTCTCTTTCTGTGTCTCTCTTTCTTTCTTTTCTGCCATCATACTGGAATTTTAAAAATTAAAATAATGTTAAACTTTTTATATATTATATGTTAGGCATATGCTCCCTTCCTTCCCTCCCATTCCCTTCCTAATATTCACCTTTCCCCTATCATTAGTTTTCCTTGTACTCATAGACAGTTTTACTTAGTTCATGTTATAAATGCTTTTATGAATCTACATAAAATCAAATCCCACAAATATGAAAACATATATATTTGTCTGCCCAGATATATACCTTTCCTGGAAATTTACCTAAATGACTCTAAGTCAAGATATAACAGAGATACTTGCACATCAGTGTCTATTGTAACACCACAGCAGTTAAATTAGAGAACTAACCTAGGTGTTTATATTGGTCAGGGTTCTCTAGAATAATAGAAATTGTAGAATATCTATCTATCTATCTATCTATCTATCTATCTATCTATCTATCTATCTATCTATCTTGAATAGGAAATTTATTAGAGTGGCTTATAGGCTATAGTCCAGCTTTTCCGACAGTGGCTGACAAGGAAAGAAAAATCTAAGAATCCAGTAGTTGCTCAGTTCGTGAGTTTTGATGTCTCGGCTGGTCTTCAGTGTACACTGGAGCACCAAGGAAGTAGGCTCTTCTGTGAGTGAAGGGGTGGGTCTGCTAGCAGGGCGAGGGCAGGAAGATAGAGAGCAAACGATTCCCTGTTACGTGTCCTTATACGTAGGCTTCTAGCAGAAAGTCTGGCTCACATTAGGTCTGAATCAAAGACCTTTATATTTTCAGGTCAAAAGATCTGTATTACAGATGTGTCTTTCTACCTAAAATATTTGCTGTAGAAGTAGATTTTCCTACTTAATATTAAACAAAAATTCACTCACAGGTATGTTCTCCATTTTGGGTATTTAGTTCCAGATGTGATATAATCAAGTTGCCAGCCAAGACTAGCCATCACAGTGTCCATAAACAAAGGAAAATGTGTTATTTACACAATGTATTTCTTTTCAAATATAAAAAGAATGAAGTTTTTTCATTGACAAGAAAATGGATAAAAATATAAAAATCTGTAATGAGTGATCTACTTCATTTAGTATTTTACTTAATGTTAAGGATACACTGTGCTGCAAGTGATAGAACTTAATTCTTTTTATGGAAGAATAGTGTTTTTTACATATGTAAATATAGCATATGCTCTATCTACATATCTATATATGACTTCATATTTTGATACTTGTTATTAGTAGTACTGTAGTAAATATGGATATACAACTGTCTCTGTGATATATTGAGTTCATTTTACCCAGATGTGAGAAGGTTGGACCTCATGACCAATATATTATTGGTAGAGTGTCACTTCACTTCAGAATTTCAACAATACAGACTTCATTTAGTTCCCACTGAGATAAATTTTTTTTTTTTTTTGGTTTTTCGACAGGGTTTCTCTGTGTAGCCCTGGCTGTCCTGGAACTCACTCTGTAGACCAGGCTGGCCTCAAACTCAGAAATCGCCCGCCTCTGCCTCCCAAGTGCTGGGATTAAAGGCATGCACCACCACTGCCCGGCTGAGATAAAAATTTATGTCATAAATACATAGAGTATGTCTTAAATGGTCCTCATGTATTTTATGCAATATCATAGTAAAGTTTACTTTTATTTTAAAATACACCTTAATACTGAGTACAAAAACTTTACTGATAGAATGTTCCAATTCATTCAATATATATATGTTCACTCATATATATACATATATAATTTATAACTCATTCAATATTCTATATATATATTTATATGTAGATATATATTGACCTATTAAAATTAAAGAATTTAATAAAAACAGAATGTTCAGTATCCTCAGCCATCAGGTAAATGCAAATTAAAACTTCTTTGAGATCCTATCTCATCCCAGTCAGAATGGCTATCATCAAAAGACAAATGACAACAAATACTAGTGAGAGTATTAGGGTAAAGGAACTCTTTTTTGGTTTGTGTAATTGCTATGGAAATCATTGTGAAAATGTGTAAATAACAAAACAATAACCCAAACACCAAAACCAAAAAATGAACAAATCAACCAAAACTTGAAACAAACCCCCCCAAACCCAAAAATAAACCTACTATAGGACTCCATTCCTAAGCATATACCCAAAGGTCTATAAGTCTTACTACAGATATACTTGTACTTTCATGTTTATTGGTTTACTATTTATAATAGAAGGAAATTAAGTCAGCCTAGATGTCCATCAATATATAAATTGATAATGAAAATAAGGTACATATACACAATGGAATTTTATTTAGCTATATAAATTAAATTGTGAATGTTTCAGGAAATGGATAGATCTGGAAATTAACAAGTGAGATAAACAAGACTCATAAGAATATTACATGTTCTCTTTCATATGTTGACCCTGCTTTTAATTTTTATATTTGTACTTATATGTGCATAAGTCAGGAAATTAGAAAGAGGAACATAAAGGGGATGGATTTTATATATTTTTCATTATTTGTTATGGAAAAGAGTTTTTAGGAAGAGGGGTTAGGATGATAATGGAATACTTGAAACCTAGAAGAGGACAGTTGGGAACAAGTGAGAAGCATGGCAAGTAGAGGAGTAGAGGAAGAGTGATCAACTAAGACAAATATATATGAAAATATCATGTCAAAATGTTAGTATGGATGAAGTGTGAAATCTTAGTATTCTAAAATTTATTTAAAATTTTTAACTACAAATAATTAACTTACTAGGGCATGGTGGCTCATACCTCTAATTCCAGCACTCTGGAGGCAGAGGCAGGTGGATCCCTGAGGCCAGCCTGGTCTACATTGCGAGTCCCAAAACAACCAGGGCTCTGTAAAGAGACCTTGACTCAGAAAAGTGATTAACAATAGTATATCATATATTTGTGTTGTCCGAGTCCTTTGTAAAAACTTAATTTATGCTTTCATTTTTTTTAAAGTGCAGAGATATAAGTTGGCCCTCTAGTTATGGTGACACTCCCACAATTTCTGTAAAAGGAATTTTAACATTGTCCAAACCAGTACATTTCAAATCTTCAGCCAAAGAAGGTTCCAATGTAAGTGGCTCTTTGTGTTTGAATTTTTCACTCTTCTCTTATTTGTTACTTTTATTTATGTAAACTATGAGAATAAGAAAGTGTTTTAATTTGGACAAGCTAAAATGATGTACTTTTGCTTTTAAAGGATATTTTTAAATCCCAAAAGTATTTTCTATTTCATTGTCTGATAGTAGATGAATTTAAAAAGAAAACCTTAATTACTAGAATATGTAGAAGATTAGCAATAAGTAAGAAACATCTTTACTTGCTCCCAGCAACTTGGCTTTGAAAAGTCATTGCAAAATTTCTTTCTCAAAATCTTCCAATCATTATAACTAGAAGGTGTATTACCTTGAGTTTTGTTTTATAGATTGTTTTCATATTAATTTAAAGACATGCCAATTATTTTCATTTGATATGGTTAAAAGTTAAGTTTTTACATACAAATGAAATATTTAAAAAATATTTAAAGTTCTTTATATTTAAGTCTCTGTGTGTGTGTATATGTATGTGCATCACACACACACACACACATAAACACACACACACATTGAAGCCAGAGGATTGTATCTCCTCAAGCTGGAGTTAACAGGTGATTCAAGCCACCTGAAATGGATGCTGAAACTTTAATGCAGGCCCACTGCAAAACCAGTATGTACTCTTTAATATAATATTTACATCCCAAACGCTGTTCCCCCTCCTGTCCCTTCCCTCACAGTGTCTTTCCCCACTTCTCCTCTAAGAGGGTGGGGCCCCCTGGATATCCTCCCCACCCTAGTTCATCCTTTCCTACTGAGGCCAGACACGGCAGCCATGGAGACTGAGTTATGTGTCTGTTATATATGTGCCAGGGCCTTATTGCAGCTTGTATATGTTCTTTGGTTGGTGGCTCAGTCTCAAAGAGTTTCTGGAGTCCAAATTAGTTGACTCTGTTGATCTTCCTGTGGGGTTCTCTTCCCTTTCAGGACCTTCAATCCTTCCCCCAACTCTTTCATTAGTGTCCCTGATCCGCATCCAGTGTTTGGCTGTAGATATCAACATCTGTTTCAGTCCACTGCTGGGTGAAGTCTCTCAGAGGACAGTTATGCTAGGTTCCTATCTGTAAGCACAACAGAGTATCATTGATAGGGATTGGTGCTTGCAAATGGATTGGTTTTGAGTTGGGCAGGTTATTGTTTGGCCTTTTCTTCAGTTTCTGCTCGATCCCTGCATTTCTTTTAGACAGGACAAATTTTGGGTCGAAAGTTTTTTCTTTTCAAGTAGATTTATTTTATGTATGTGAGTACACTGTCTTCAGACATACCAGAAGAGGACATCAGACCCCATTACAGATGGTTGTAAGCCACCACGTGGTTGCTGGGAATTGAACTCAGGACCTCTGAAAGAGCAGTTGGTGCTCTTAAACACTGAACCATTTCTCCAGCCCCAGGTCGAAAGTTTTGTGGATGGATTGGTGTCCTTATTCCTTCACTGGGGGTCCTGCTTGGCTACAGGAAGTGGTTTGTTTATGTTCCATGTCCCTACTCATAGGCATCTTGGCTAAGGTTGCCCACATGGACTCCTGGGAGCCTCCTATCCCAGGTGTCTGGGAATTCCTAGAGATTTTCAAAATCCTCCACCTCCACCACCAGCAGCTACAGATGTCCATTCATTCTCCTGGCCCTCTGGGACTCTCTTCTGTCTCTCCCCACCCCTGACCCTGCCTCCCCATTCCTTTCCCCTCCCTTCTCCCATCCTGGACCTGCCCTCCTTCTACCTCCTATGATTATTTTGTTTCCCCTTCTAAGTGTGATTCAAGCTTCCTTGCTTGGACCCTCAACTTGTTTAACTTCTTTGGGTCTGTAGGTAGTATCATGGGGATCCTGTACTAGTGAGTACATACTATGCATGTACTTTTGAGGCTGGGTTACCTCACTCGGGATGATACATTTGCCTGCAATAGTATTCCATTGTGTAAATGAACCACATTTTCTGTATCCATTCTTCAGTTGAGGGGCATTTGGGTTGTTTCTAGTTTCTGGCCAATACAAATAAAGTTGCTGTGAACATAGTGAAGCATGTGTCCTTGTGGTATGGTGGAACATATTTTGGGTATATGCCCAGGAGCACTATAGCTGGGTCTTCAGTTAGAACTGTTTCTAGTTTTATAAGAAATCATCATATTGCTTTCCAGAGTTGTTTTACAAGTTTGCACTCCCACCAACAATGAAGGAGTGTTCCCCTTTTTCCATATCCTCACCAGCATGTGCTGTCCCTTGAGTTTTTGATCTTAGTCATTCTGATGAGTATGATGGAATCTCAGAGTCGTTTTGATTTGCATTTCCCTCATGACTAAGTACATTTCTTTAAGTGCTTTTCAGGCAGTCGATATTCCTCTGTTGATGCTCTGTTTAGTTCTGTACCCCGTTTTTTTTATTGGGCTATTTGGTTTGTTGGTGTCTAACTTCTTGGGTTCTTTATATATTCTGGATGTTAGCCCTCTATTGGATGTAGGGTTAGTGAAAATCTTTTTCCAATCTGTAGGCTGCCATTTTGTCCTGTTGACAGTGTCATTTACCTTAAAGAAGCTTTTCAATTTCATTATGTCCCATTTATTAATTATTGATCGTAGGGACTAAGCCATTGGTGTTCTGCTCAGGGAAATGTGTCCTGTACCAATGCATTCAAGGCTATTTCCCACTCTCTCTTCTATTAGAGTCAATGTATCTGGTTTTATGTTGAGGTCCTTCATCCACTTGGAGTTGAGTTTTCTGCAGGGTGATAAATATGGATCTATTTGCATTCATCTATATGCAGACATCCAGCTAGGCCAGCACCATTCTTTGAAGATGTTTTCTTTTTTTTTTCCCCATTGTTTGGTTTTGGCTTTTTGTTAAAAATACAGTGTCCATGTCTATTTCTGGGTCTTTCTTCTTTTCTGTTTATCACCCTGTCTATTTCTTTTTTTTCTTTCTTTTTTTTAATTTATTTTTGATACTTTATTTACATTTCCAATGTTTCCCCTTTTCTGGGTCTCCTCTTTGGAAACCCCCTATCCCCTCCCCC
>CM052705.1:102911635-102930134 GCA_028551405.1 Uromys caudimaculatus | reverse complement strand
ATGTGGTACATCAACACAATGGAGTACTACTCAGCTATTAAAAACAATGACTTCATGAAATTTGCAGGCAAATGGATGGAACTTGAAAATATCATCCTGAGCGAGGTAACTCAGTCACAAAAGAACGAACATGGTATGTACTCACTGATAAGTGGATATTAGCCCAAAAGTTCAGAATTCCCAAATTTCACTTTACTGTAACCCCTGGACTGAGAGTGAGGTCCCAGATGTAGGAGTTGGAGAAGGGACTGAAGGAGCTGAGGGAGTTTGCAGCCCCATGGAGGGAGCAACAGTGTCAACTGGTCTGACACCCCCCTGGTCCTCCTGGAGGCTGGACCACCAACCAAAGAATACACATGAAGGGATCTTTGGCTCGGACCACATATGTGGCAGAGGAGGGCCTTGTTCGCCATCAGGGGGAGGAGAGGCCCTTTGCTCATGAGGGTGTTAGAGGTCCCAGTTAAGGGGAATGTCAATGTGGGAGTACAGGAGTGGGTGGGCGGGTGGGGAGAGGTGGAATACCCTCATAGAGGTCGTAGAGGGGGGATATGGGGTTTCCAAAGTGGAGACCTGGAAAAGGGGAAACATTGGAAATGTAAATAAAGTATCAAAAAATAAATTCAAAAAATGCATTCAAACAGGCATAAGCAATAAAAGAGGAAGCAAACAAATTTAACGAAATCAAGGAAAATATAATGAAACCAGTGAAGGAGGTCCAAGACCTGAAATTGGAACTGGAAGCAATAAAGAAAACACAAACTGAGGCAATCCTGAAGATGGAAAACTGAGGAAAGAGAACAGAAACCACAGATATAAGTATCACCACAGAATACAAGAGATGGAAGAGAGAATCTCAGGCATAAAAGATACAATAGAAGAAATTAATAAATCAAAAAAAAAAAGGCAAAATCTAAAAAGTTCATGACATAAAACATTAAGGAAATTTGGGATACTATAAAAAGACCAAATATAAGAATAATAGGAATAGAAGAAAAATTCTCAACTAAAAATCACAGAAAACATCTTCACCAAAATAACAGAAGAAAGTTCCCCTAACCTAAAGAAAGAGATGCCTATGACTGTGCCAAGAAGCTTACCGAACACCAGACTAGACCAGAAAAAGAAAATCCTTCCACTGCATAATAATCAAAACACTAAATGTACAGAACAAAGAGAGAATATTAAAAGCTGCAAGAGGTAATAGGCAAAGGAAAATAAAAAGCATACCTATCTCAATTACTCCTGATTTCTCAACTGAGACTCTAAAAGCTAGAAGGGCCTGGGAAGATGTATTGCAGATGCAACGAGACCACAGATGTCAATCTAGACTACTTTACCCAGCAAGACTTTCAATCTCTGTAGCTGGAGAAACCATGATATTCCAAGACAAAACCAAAATTAAACAATATCTATCTATAAATACAATACTATAGAAGATACTAGAAGAAAATCACCAATCCAATGAGGCAAACTATACTCAAGAAAACACAAAACAAATAATTTCACATCATTAAAACCAACAAAAGAGAAACATACACACAACACCAAAATAACAGGAAGTAACAATCATTGATCATAAATGTCTATCACATCAACAAATACAATTCCCCAATAAAAAGACACAGGATAACAGGATGGATATGTAAATAGAACCCATCATTCTGCTGTATACAAGAAACATCTCAACAACAAAGATAGTCATTTTCTCTGAATAAAGGGCTAGAAAAAGGTATTTCAAGCAAACAGATATAAGAAACAAGCTGGAATAATCATTCTAATATTTAAAAAAAACTTTCAATCAAAAGTAATCAAAAGAGATGGTGAAGGATCCTTCATACTCATCTTCTGTGGGTATGGATAGTAGGATTAACAGTGAAAACAGCCATCTTACCAAAAGCAATATATAGATTCAAGTCAATCCCCATCAAACTTCCAACACAATTCTTTACAGACCTAAAAGAACAATTCTCAACGTAATATGAAAAAAACCCAGAATAGCTAAAAACAATCCTGAACAATAAAAGAATTTCTAGAGGTATCATTGACTTCAAGCTGTACTACAGAGCAATAGTAATAAAAACTGTATAGTATTGACATAAAAACAGACAGGATGATCAATGGAATCTAATAGAAGACCAAGAAATAAACCCACATACCTATGGACAGTTGATTTTGAGAAGAAGCCAAACACATAAAAGTGAAAAGGGAATGTATCTTCAACAAATGGTGCTTGTCTAACTGAATGTCTGCACGTAGAAGAATAAGAATAGATCCATATTTACCAATATACACAAAAATCAAGTCCAAGAAATGCTTAAAGTAAAGAAATGTTTAAAGTCCTTAGTCATCAGGGAAATGCAAATCAAAACAACTCTCAGGTTCCATATTACATCCATTAGAATGGCTAAGATCAAAAACTCAAGAGATAGCACATGCTGGCAAGATTTGGAACAAGGGGACCACTTCAACATTGCTGGTAGGAGTGCAAACTTGTACAACCACTTTGGAAATCAATTTGTTGGTCTGTCAGAAAACTAGGAATAGTTCTACGTCAAGACTCAGCTATACCACTCTTAGGCATATACCCAAAAGATGCTCTATCATCCCACAAGGACACATGTTCAGCAATGTTCATAAAAGCTTTATTCCTAATAGCCAAAAACTGAAACAACCTAGATGTCCCTCAACTGAAAAATGGATAAAGAAAATGTGGTTCCAGTAACCGTTGGACTGAGTGTGAGGCCCCAGATGGAGGAGTTGGAGAAGGGACTGAAGGAGCTGAGGGTGTTTGCAGCCCCATGGAGGGAGCAACAGTGTCAAATGACCTGACTCCCCCTGGTGCTCCTGGAGACTGGACCACCAACCAAAGAATACACATGGAGGGACCCATGGTTCTGGCCACATATGTGGCAGAGGAGGGCCTTGTTAGCCATCAATGGGAGGAGAGGCCCTTGGGCATGAGGGTGTTAGAGGCCCCAGTATAGGGGAATGCCAAGGTGGGAAGACGGGAGTGGATGGGGGGGGGGGGGGAAATACCCTCATAGAGGCAGGGGAGGGGAGAAGAGGATGGGGTTTCCAAAGTGGAGACCTGGAAAGAGGGAAACATTTGAAATGTAAATAAAATATCAAAAATTAAAATTAAAAAAAAAACAAAAAAAAAGAAAATGTGGTTCATTTACAAAATGGAATGCTACTCAGCTATTAAAAATAAGGACATCATGAATTTTGCAGGCAAATGAATGGAACTAGAAAATATCATCTTAAGTGAGTTAACCCAAACCTAAAAAGACATGGTCTGTACTCACTTATATGTGGATATTAGTCATAAAATACATGATAACCATACTATAAATCAACAGACCCAAAAAAGCCAAATGACAAGGGCCCGAGGGAGAATGGCTGAATCTTTCTCAGAAGGGGAAATAAAATAGATATCAGAAGTAGATAGAGGGAGAGAAGTTGGTGGGAGAGGGAAGGGGACAGAAAGGGAGATCAGGTATAGGGAGAGCACAAGAAGAGAAGGAAAACTGGTAGGGGGAAATCTCTAAGATATGCCAGAGACCTGTATTGTGGGGAGACCCCAGAACGTCTATGGAGTTGATTCTAGCTGAGACTCCTAGCAGTGGGGAATATGGATCCTTAAGTGGCCACTTTCTATAGCCAGGCAGCACTCCCACTGGAGGGATAAGGACACCAACCCACCCACAAAACTTTCTACTTGAAATGTGTCCTAATTACAAGATGTGCAAGGATGAAGACAGAGCAGAGATGGAGGGAATTACCAACCAATACTGGCCCAACTTGAGACCCACCATATGGACAAAAACCAACCCCTGCCACTATTAATAATAATTCTGTTATACTTGCAGATAGGAACCTAGGATAACTGTCCTCTGAGAGGCTCCACACAGCAGCCAATGGAAAGAGATGCAGAGATCCACAGCTAAACATGAAATGGAGCTTAGAAAATCTTGTTGAAGAGTTGCAGGAAGAATTGAGGGAACCGAAGAGGATAGGGACTCTACAGAAAGACCAACAGTATCAACTAACCTGGACCCTTCGGGGTTCCCAGAGACTGAATCAGTAACCAAAGAGCGAGCAGAACTGGGCCTAGACCCCCTGCACATATGTAACAGATGAGCAGCTTGGTCTTCGTGCCAGGCCCCCCAAAACAGAAGCAGGAGCTTTTCCTGAATTTGTTGCCTGCCTGCTTATAGATCCAATTCCCCTAAATGGGTTGCCTTATCTAATATCAGTGAGAAAAGATGAGCCCAGTCCTGCAGTAAACTGATGTGCAGGAGAGGGTGTGGTGTGTTGATGGGGGCAGAGTTTCCATGTCTCAAAGGAGAAGGGGAGGAATGAACTGGGGTGGTCCTGTGTGAGGGGGAACTGGGATAAGACGGGGGCCTGAAATTGGGATGTAAAGTAAATAAATAAAGTTGAAATTAAAAAGATAATTCAATTTCTTTCTTCAGAGACTTGAAGTTCTTGTCATACAGACCTTTCACTTGCTTCGTTAGCACCAAAATAAAAGCTCAGAATACCCATGATATAACTCACAGACTATATGAAACCCAAGAAGAAAGAAGACTACACCAAAGTGTAGGTGCTACAGTCCTATTCAGAAGGGGGAAGAAAATAATCTCAGAAAGTAGAGGGAGAGAGGTTTCTAGAAGGAAGAGAGGAGAGGGAAGGAAAAAGGGGAGCAGTTCAGATACAGGAGTAGATAGGCAGACCATATGAAGTTTAACAAGAAGGAAGGCAAAAATGTGGATCCTTCAATCCCACTTAGAATAATCACAGAAGGCAGATGGAGGGAAGAACCTCAGTGGGAAATGGGAGGGTGTAAAAAAAATGGGGCAGGATCAAATATGGGAGAAGATGGGGAAGAAGTAAAGAGTGTCAGGAAATTGAATGGAGGTATGTAGTAGCAGTGGAGGATGGGGATCTGGGGGTAGTCACTTGAAAGTCCCAGATGCCAGGGAAGCAAGAGGCTCCCAGGACCCAATGGGCATAAGCCAAAATACCCCACAAAGGAGAGGGAGAACCTGGAGAGACCATATCCAGTGGATAGGCACAGCACCTGGTTGAAGATGGGGCCACCCACCCATTTCAAAAGTATTAATCCAGAATTGTTCTGTCAAAAGGAAATGCAGGGACAAAGAGTGGAGCAAAGACCAAAGGAAAGGCCATCCAGAGACCGCCCCAACTAGGGATACATCCCATCTGCAGACACCAAACCCAGACACTATTGCTGATGCCAAGAACTGCTTGCTGACAGGAGCCTGGTATAGCTGTCCCCTGAGAGGCTTTACCAGAGCCTGACCAATACAGATGCAGATGAACACAGCTAGCCATTGGACTGAGCACAAGAACCCCAATGGAAAAGTTAGGACAAGGACTGAAGGAGGTGAAGGGGATTGCAACCCCACAGGAAGAACAACAATATCAACTATCCAGACCCCCCCCCCCCGAAGCTCCCACTAAACCACCAACCAAAAGAGTACACATGGAGGGATCCATGGTTAGGGGAAGGTTTGAGGGCCCAGAAGGGGATAGGAACTCCACAGGAAGACCAACAGAGTCAAATAACATGAACAGCCCTCAGAGACTGAACCACAAACCAAAGAAGATACATGGGCTGGACATAGTCCCCCCAACCCCACCCTTGCACATATGTAGCAGATATAGCTTAGTCTTCATGTGGGAGCCCCAACAACTGAAATGGGAGCTGTACCTAAAGCTGTTGCCTTCCTGTGTATACTGTTCCCTTAACTGTGCTGCCTTAGCTGGCCTCAAGAGGGAGAGGGTGCACCTAGGCCTGCAGAGACTTGCTGTCCCACCGGAGAGGAAAACCAACAGGAGGGCCCACCCTTTCAGAAAAGGGGAGAAGAGCATCAGAACAAATGTGTGAGGGGTGACCAGAAAGAAGGGGACAGTGATCAGAATGTAAATAAATAAAGAAGGAAAGAAATGATTATACATTATGACCAAGTGGCCTTCATATCAAAAAAATCAAAGTTGATTCAACATTTATAAGTAAATAAATATAATACACCATAAAAATAAAATTAAGGGCAGAAACCACATAATTATTTCAACTAATCCTGAACAGGCATCTGACAATGTCTTCATGATAAAAGTTCTGGAGATTTTTGAAATGGATAGAACATACCTAAAAATAGTAAGGCTACATACAACAAACCTATAGCTATTGTTATATTAAAAGAGACAGTGAAAGCATTTCCTCGCTGTTATCTCTTTCTCTTGCCTCTCTCTTACATCTCTTACCTCTTACTTCTCCCCATTCCCTTCCCCCCTCTCTCCCCGTGGTCATGACCGGCCTCCACCTCTCTACTTCTCTACTCGCTCCCTCTCTCTGCCTTTCTCTGCCTCTACTACCCTCTTAACTCCCCTCCCCATGCCCTAAATAAACTCTATTTCTATGCTATAAAAAAAAGAAAGCATTTCCTCTAAAAGCAGGATTAAAATAAGTATGTTCATTCTCCTTTCTCTTATTTGATAGATGGCTTGAAGTCTTAGAGAAAAGAAAGAAGTCAAAGTATCTGAATTTGTAGATAATATGAGTCTTTGCTTGAAAGACACTAGGGGTGTACTAGAAAACTCCTGCATATAATAAACACTTAAAGTATTAAAAAGTCAATATTTAAAAAAGTAGCCCTCATTTATACCAGCACCATGCACTCAGAGAAAGAAATTAAGGAAAATATTCCATTCGAAGAAATAAATACTTAGGAAATATATCTAACCAAAGAAGTAAAAGACCTCTTCAACAACAAAAAATTCAAGATATCAAAAAAGGGTATCACAGAAGATATTAAATAATAGAAACCCATTCTACACTTCTGTATTGGCAAAGTTAATATTGTAAAAATGACTATACTACCAAAATTAATGTATACACTTAATGCAATAACCTATCAAAATTCTGATGTCATACTACACAGGTTTAGAAAAAAACAATATAAGAATTCAGAGGGAACCACAAAAGACCACAATAGCCGAAATAATTCTAAGATGCAAGAACACTGCTGGAAGCATCACAATACCAACATTATATTATACAATAGGGCTATAGTAATAAAGACATCCTGACATTGGCATAAAAATAAACAGATAGAACAATAAAATAAAGCACTCAGGGATAAAACAACAAATCTATGGCCAGTCAATTTTTGAAAACAGAAGCAAAAACATTCATTAGGAAAAAAAAAGGATAGCCTAAAACTGAGCATGTTGGCTCAAGCCTTTCATTCCAAAACACTCAGGAGGCAGAAGAGTACAGATGTCTGAGTTCAAGAACAGCCTGGTCTACAGAGAGAGTTCCAGGACATCAGAGACTATATGATACAATCTATCTGAAAAAAAAAAAAGAAAGATAACTTAGTCAACAAATGACACTGGCAAAACAGGATGTATACCTGCAGAAGAATGAAATAAGATTCTTACCTTTCACCTTGTAAAAAAAAAAAAAAAAAAAAAAAACAAACAAAAAAAAACATCAGTTCAAAATGCATCAAAGATCTTAATTTTAAACCAGAAACACTAACCTTTTTTGATACTTTATTTACATTTCAAATGTTTTCCCTTTCCAGGTCTCTCCTTTGGAACCCCCCATCCCCTCTCCCCTCCCCTGCCTCTATGAGGGTATTCCCCCACCCACCCAACCACCCACTCACTCCCGTCTTCCCTCCCTGGCATTCCCCTATACTGGGGCATCTAACACCCTCAGGCTCAAGGGCCTCTCTCCCCCTGATGACCAACAAGGCCCTCCCCTGCCACATATGTGGCCTGAACCATGGGTCCCTCCATGCAGAAACACTAAAATTTATAGACGAAAACACAGCTGATAGCCTTGTGCACTATGTACCTACTGAGCATGTGTGTGATTATGAGCTACCATTCAGATGCTGAAACCAAACCCGGGTCCTCTGCAAGAATACCAATTTCCCAAAACCACTTAGACATCTCTGTAGCCCCATCAAGCATATTTTTAATAGAACACCAATAACATAGGAACTAACTACAAATATCAACAGATGAGATTACAAGAAATTTAAAGCTTCAGCATAGCAAAGGAAACAATCAGCATAGGAAATAGCACATAGAGTGGGAGAAAAATCTTTACTAACTGCAATTCAAACAAGGTCCTAACATCTAGCATTTACCAAGAATGCATAAATTAAATACCAGGAAATAAACATGCCAAACAAGAAACAAGCACATGAACTGAAAAGACAAGGAGGAGGAGAAGGAGGAGGAGGAGGAGGAGGAGGAGGAGGAGGAGGAGGAGGAGGAGGAGGAGGAGGAGGAGGAGGAGGAGGAGGAGGGAAGAAGAGGAGGAGGAAGAGGAAGGAAGAAGAAAAGGGGGAGGAGGAGGAAGAAGAGGAAGAGGAGGAAAAGGAGGAGAAGGAGGAGGAGGAGGGGGAGGAGATAACCACAATGGCGATGACACAAATGGTCATTAACATTTTAAAACTGTTCAATAATCCAGGCCATCAAGGAATGTAAATTAAAAACTACTTTGAGATACTACAGTCAGATGGCTATTATAAACACATCTGACAACAATGTTGGAAAAGATGTGGCAGAAAGAAAAAACTTTATTCACTGTTGGTAGGCATGCAAACTAATCCAGCCATTGTGGAACTCATTTTTGGGAATTCTCAAAAAAATAAAAATAAAAATAAAAACTAACATATGACCCAGCATTATCTCTCCTAGACAAATAACCAGAGAACTCTAAACATTATCATAGAGAAATCTGCATCCTCATTTATTGCTACTTTATTCACTATAGTAAAGAGTTTGAATCAACATAGTTGTCTACTAACATGAAATATATGAAAAATTCATATATGTAGAAAATAAAATGTTATTCAGCTCTAAAGGAAAAATGTAATCCCAAAATTTTCAGGAAAACGCATAGGCATATAATGTATAAGATTAAGCATGATCAACAATCTTAGGATAAAACCAACTGGATGGTCTTTCTCATATGCAGAACTTATCCAATAACATATTGTAAACAAACACACATGTGAGAATACAGTATAACATGTAGAAAAGAGACAAAGAAAGGCTAAGTATTAGGTGATAAACAATGACTGTCTGCAGGTAATGGACATGACTTATGAAAGACAATATAAAGCTAACTTTATCTAGTTCTAATTCTGTCATTTGATTTTTTTTCTGGTTTGGATGGTTGCTAAGTGCATAAAAACATATTCATAGTGAAAATGTAAAATCCTATGAGAAACTCCAGAGCTTCATAATGGTTATTCTAAATATAAAAGCTCATATATATGGTCTGCTTAATTTCAACACATAATGTTTTTATTTGAGTTTTTATGATAAAGTTTATTTCTAGAGTCGAGAGTGGCCCCGGAAAGGTTGGTATGGCTCAGCAAGGAGCGTCTCTGTGACAGGACAGTCTCTAGGCCCGCCTCTCCACCTGGTGATGGTCATTGTCCCCCTGAACAGGGATGGAGGAATTAACATCCCAAGAAGCAGCAGAATCACCAAGGGTCCAGTTTCAGTCTTTGGCGAGCCAGTCTGAATGTCTTTCCCCAGAGCTTCGGTTTCTGCAGGACATGGAGATGGAGCAGGGAATTCACTGGTCCCCAGGCACATGCTCTTCCCCATGAGGGAAGCCCAGTAGACTAGGCAGATGAGTTCCTGTCAGCCAGGTACCAGGAGTCTGTGACATTTGAGGATGTGGCTGTGCATCTTACACGAGAAGAGTGGAGATGCCTGGACCCTGTTCAGAGGGAGCTCTACAGAGAGTGATGTCAGAGAACTATGGAAACATGTTGCCCTGGGCATACTTCTCTGCCTTTCCACCACTTGGATTCACTGTGTGAATTCCTGCCCAGCCCTGAGTCATACCCAGGATCTCCATTTTCCAAGCCTGGTGGAATATCTCAGCTAGAACGAAACCTACAAGTCTTTGATCTGGAAACTAAGAATAGAGACGTCACAAGAGATGGCTGTTCAAGATGGAGAGACCAGAAAAGAAAACAAGCTGTTGGTTCGTAAGTGGAAAATCTCAGAAGTACATTCATACAAAATGAGAGTAGGAAAATTCAAACAAGAGATTGCTCAAGTTCTTGAAACCAGAAAGGTTTATAAGTCTGAGGACAGATTAGAAAGGCTTCAGGAGATTCTAAAAAAAATTTCTCTTTCTAGAGAGAGAGTTTAGACAAATAACAATCAGCAAGAAAGCTTTCAGCAGTAAGAACACTGAACCTGAAAACAGCTTCAGTCTAGACTCCACACTTGATACAGATCAAAGAGTTCTTAGAATACAGACCACTGATGACAGTAAATATGACATGAACTTCAACCAGAACCCAGCTGTTGGCGAACAAGAACCCATAAATCTAACAGAGACTTTTCAGAGTCCTGACTACAAGGAAAGCTTAATGGATCTGTCCCACCTTAGTAAGTGGGAGAGCGCGCCTGCCTCTGACAGGTCCTATAAATGTGATACGTGTGGGAGAACCTTCCACCAGGCCTCTGCTCTCACTAGACATCAGAGGATTCACACAAGAGAGAAACCCTACAAATGTAAGGAGTGTGAGAAATCCTTCAGTCAGAGCTCAAGTCTTAGTCGACACAAAAGAATACACACTAGAGAGAAATCCTACAACTGTGAAGCATCTGACAAATCCTGTGATGCCCCTGATAAGTCTTGTAGCCAGAGCTCAGATGTGCTTCAACATAAGAAGGTTCATGCCAAAGCCAAGGCTTACAAGTGTGGGACCTGTGAACGAGTCTTCAGCCGAAGTGTGCATCTTACTCAGCATCAGAGAACACATAAGGACACGGCCTGTAAATGTACCATGTATGGCAGTGACTTCTGCCACACCTCATACTTAGTTGAACATCAGAGGCTACATCATCAAGAGAAGGCCTATGAGTATGATGAATGTGGGCTGGCCTATGTTAAACAGCAAGGAATTCGTTTCCGAGAAAAGTCCTTCTCATGTAATGAATGTGGGAAAGTCTTTGGATTGAATTCCCATCTATTCAGCATCAAAGAATTCACACAGGAGAGAAACTGCATGAATGTAATGAGTGTGGGAAAGCTTTCGGTCAAACCTCATGCCTTATTCAGCATCACAAAATGCACAGGAAAGAGAAATCATATGACTACAACAATTATGAGGAAAGTTTCAGTCACAGTTCCGATCTTACTCTGCAACAAGAAGTTCCCATTAGAGAGAGAGTCTTTGATTGTGGTTCATGGGAAGAGAACTTCAGTCAGAGGGCGCACCTCATCCAGCATGAAAGGGTCCATACCAAAGAGAAACCTTATGAATGCAGTGAACTTTGGGAGACTTTTAGTCAAGTTCAGGCCTCATTCAATATATGAGAACTAAGACCAGGGGAAATCACATATATAATGAATGTGACAATGTCTTCAGTCATAGCTTAGCCCTTGGTCACCATCAGAAAATTGATACCAGAGAGAACCCCCTGAATGTGATGAATAGTGATAAGTTTTTTTTGAGGGGGGGGTGTTAAATTCTTCATTGGCTCCTGTAAATCAGTGCTAGAATATATAGAATATGGTACATTCTTCAGATTATTTTCAAACCTTAGTCACAGTTGGGGAATTTGTACTGGAGTAAAATTCCACTGTCAAATGTGAAAATTCCATCAGTCAACAACCTTGTTGGTTCAGTGTCAAATTTGTGCCATGCATAAAGCCTGCGAGGATATAGGTGTGTATGTGAGGAAACTCAAGTCACACCCCAGTGCTTGCTCACATTTAAGAATCTATACCCAAGAAATGATATGTGTGTAGTAAATGTGGAAAATCTGTGAGCAGGGGTCCATCTGTCATCAGAATGTACCAGATGTGAGTCTGGATATGATGCAAATGCTGAGATCAGAACATCTGCACCAGATGAGACTGATAGAATGCAAACGGTGAAATTTAACCACTTTATTTTCAGGCCTTATCCAGTATCAAAGTATTAAAGAGAAAATGGTTACTTCTCTGTGTAATTATTCCTATTTAGTCTCAGTCTTTTTACTGCAGAATAACTGAATCTAGAAGATAATTGGTGAACAAAGTCATTTTCTCACAGTATCCTTTAAAAAGTATTCTAAGTAGGTATGAGTATTTTATTTATAGAACTCTTTTGAGTGAATTTATTTTAATTTGGCCTATACACATTAAAACATTTTTCTTCTTTGAAAAAAAAATTTATTTCTAAAAAACAAGAATATATCTATAACCATACCCTCAAATTCTTCAAAGAAAATAATTTCTCAATTTCTTTCACTGAGTTATCTTCTGATATAACCTAACTTTAGCATTTAATATATGAAACATCCATTTGATATTTTTATCTTCAATAAAATATGACTGTATATTACTATCTACTAAGCTATTATAATTGATGCCAGTGACAAATTTCTGTCACAATTACTGTGATTTAACAGCAAAAAAGTAATTTAAATAAGTTTTAAAATGATGCAACAAATGTTATGAACACACACACTAGGGGCCGAGATTGAAAATATCATCAAAAAACAACTAGAAAGAAATTTTAATTCTTCTGACAACTTTAAAAATTTTTTGTTTTGTTTTGTTATTCACTTTAATCTCTAATTTCTCCCTTCCACTTTGGTGGTTCTCAAGCCAGACAACACACTAGACTCACTATTGGGGAAGTTATTGAAGACTACAAATGCATTTGTCCTGACCCTTAGGAAAATTTAATTTTATTAGTTTAGGTGTGGACACGCTTTTAAAGTTCCCAAATGATACCAATGTATATCTTGAGCTCTTTTAATTAGTACTTCAAGTAACTCTAAATATTTTTAAAGAAATAAAATATAAACCCAAATAAATTTAAAATCATATATAGGTTAAGGCTTATAAAGCTTAAGACTGATTTCTAAAAATGTTATCCCAACAGAGAAACTCTATAGTTAAATAAGTAAGAATTTCTAAATACTTTAATGACAGTGTTTGACTGGCTAAGAGAAGAAAATATCAGGTCTCAAAAGTAGAGCAAGTATTTTTTGTTTATAGCAATAACAGTTTTAAAAAGTTAACTTTAAAAACACCCATGCTTAGTCCAAACAGATGGCTCAGTCTGATGGTGACTGTTGCTAAGCCTGGCAACCAGAGTTTGATCACCAGAATCTAAATAGTGAAGAGAATCAATTCCCACAAGTTGTCCTCTGACCTCTCACACATGCTATAGCATACATCCTCCTCTCTCAAATAATACAAAAATTTTTGACATAAAAGCAAAACTTATTAAAATGAAAACAAACTTTCACTCTGTGATAGGGGTGGGGTATAGCTCAGCAGCACAAAATGTGTTTAACATACAAGGTCCTGGACTCCATCCCTAGTACAGGAGGTGCAGCAAGGACCCAAATTTCACTCTAAACAATTTGTGACAGGCACATAGTTTACCTAAAATTAAAGCCATTTTTATTAATTCTGCTTTACAGTGATCTCAGATTGCATATGGATTTTATGATTCATTCTTGTTTTTCCTCAGTCCTCAGCTACTAAAATCTTTTAAAAATTATTTGGAGATATTTATACTTCATTGGCATTACTTTCAGGATTCCTACTACTATAGTACATTAATGAAAAATGTGCTTTGAAAGGGTGTCATAATGTTATTTTGAAGAAAATGAAGGAAAGAAATAATTATATTAATGTTTTATAATTATTTCTAAAATATTATTTTTAAATAATATTGCTTGAGAGCTTTCATAGTCTTCCCACATATTCTAACATATATTCAAATCATTCTCCAACAAATGAAAGTTATTCAATAAACCATTTTAAAGGTGTGAACTATGTCCATTATTGGATACTATTATCAACTTACAGAAATTTTTGAAGGTGGTATTATTTCCAATGAGTAATCCATTTCCTGGGTACTAAGAGTTCTGAGTGAAAGAGAACATTCTCCAATGGTTTTCTTCTTGGGAGTCTGGGTTTGAATCTTAAATACAAGTCTCACAGCTTGTAGATTTTGTAGTTTAAGAGCAAATACGAATGTTTCCATAAATTCAATAGCCTTATAAAACAAGAAAATATTAAATATTTAACTTTAAAAAGTTAATATGCAATTATAGAATAAATCTGCATACCTAAGAAAAGTATGTAAAATATATTTTACAAGTATTTTAGATTGAGGGAAAGGAGTTCCAGTGACCGGCCTAAATTGGGACCCATCTCAAGGGGAGGCACCAAGACCTAACACTATTACTGGAGCCTAGCATGGCTGCTCTCTGAGATGCCCAACAAGCAGCTGACTGAGACAGAAGCAGATACTTACACCCAACCAATGGACTGAAGTTGGGGACCCCTGTGGCTGAGTTGGGGAAAGGCTGAAAGAAGTTGAAGAGGAGAGCGACCCCATAGGAAGACCAGTAGTCTCAACTAAACTGGACCCCCGAGATCTCTCAGACACTGAGCCACCAACCAGGCAGCATACACTAGTTGGCTCAAGGCCCCTAACACATATACAGTAGAAGACTGCCTGGTCTGGCCTCATTGAGAGAAGACATGCCTAACCCTTGAGAGACTTGAGGTCCCAAGGAGTGGGGAAGCCTGGTGAGATGGGGTGTGGTGGTGGGGGTGTTGGGACATCCTCTTGAAGACAGGGGGGAGGAGGAATGGGATGAGGAACTGCTAGAGGGCAGAACTGGAGAAGGTAATGACTGTACTGTAAAAAAAAAAAAAAAGATTAAAGATAAATATTTTTAAAAATGAAAACATATAAACTATTTAAAAGTCTTACACAGTGCAAGTGTGCTGGTATACTTCACATTTTCCATAATAGGGATCTCTCAAACCACTTGATATGTGAAAATAAACTTTGAAAATGAAAGAATAATGAAGGTATTTTTCCTAACTTTTCCTAAGTTAACCTACTTTTATTTTAAAATCATAAAATAAAATTGCTTAATTCAGAAAGTGTTCATCCTTGAGTGCATCATTTCTCCAGAAGCATTTAGACTTTTTTTTTTCATTTTTTCTATTACTATATACAAAATTACCAACATTTTATGTATGCTTTTGTTTGCATCTTAGATTATGTTCATGGAACATATTTCAAATAAAATATCTGTCTTAATAACTGTAAATATTTTAGGGTTTGATGTATGTTACCAAAATAATTTCTCCAAAATGTTTATGTTTTAGAGCAGTGGTTTTAAACCTTTCTAATGCTGTGACCCTTTAATACATTTCCTCATGTTGTAATGACCCAAACATAAAATTTTGTTTCTACTTAATAACTGTAGTTTTGCTACTGTTATGAATCATAATATAAATATCTGATATGCAGGATATCTGATATGTGACCCCCAATAGGATCATGAACCACATGTTGAGAATCACTGTTTTAGAGTCATTAAAAAATATTTCCTGTGTAGAACTAGGTGAGTTTAGAGGATCTGGGAGGAGTCAGAGAAGCAGAAAAGCAAGATTAAAATATGTGAAATTTTTCTCAATGAAAATTTCCTAATCATATTAAATTAAAAAATTAATATGTATTTTATAATTAATAATTAAAATGAATTTTCTTGAATTCTTAGACATAAATTTTATTATTTTAAGATGGTACATCATTTTGAAAACTATCTTTTCAGGGCTAGAGAGATGGCTTAGTTATTAAGAGTGCATACTGGCCGCCTGCTCAACACCTCACACCTACGCCTGCAGTAGTCTTGGATCAGTGCACCGTGCCCCACCCCACAGCTCTGCCTGCCTCCCAAGACGCTGGCTTTAACCCCACACACATAGGTAAGACATATGCCCATCCCACCACCCCCCATACCCTTTCTGCTGGAACCCCAGCAAGTTTAGCCCCATGGCTCTGACCCACCCTGATGGAGATCCATCTTCCTTCTGGTACACACCTACACTGCAGCAGTCACAGATCAGCACAGGGTGACCCACCCTACAGCTCCACCAACCTCCCAGGAGGCCTGCTCAAACATGAGACAAACAGCTCCAGCAGCTCCCAGGAAGCCTGCCCAAACCCAGGACACATAGGCCAACCAAAACCAGAGACAACCAGATGGTGAAAAGCAAGTACAAGAACATAATCAACAGAAGCCAATACAATATGGCACCATCAGAACCCAGCTCTCCTGCTACAGCAAGTGCTGGATATCCTAACACACCTGAAGAGCAAGACTATGACCTTAAATCCCACCTCATGAAGATGATAGAAGCCTTTAAAGAGGATATAAATAATTCCCCCCCAAAGAAACACAGGAAAATACAATCAAACAGGTAGAAGCCCTTGAAGAGGAAAAAAATCCTTTAACGAAATACAGGAAAATTCAATCAAACAAGAAAAGGAAATGAATAAAATAGCCCAAGACCTAAAAATGGAAATAGAAGAAAGAAAACACAAATGGAGTGAACCCTGGAGATGAAAAACCAAGGAAAAGAGAACAGTAAATACAGATGCAAGCATCACCAGAGGATGTAAGAGATGGAAGAGAGAATCTCGGGCATAGAAGATATCGATAATATTGGTCAAAGAAAATGCCAAATATAAAAAAGTTCCTAACTCTAAACATGCAGGAAATTTGGGACACTATGAAAAGACCAAACCTAAGAATAATAGGAATAGAAGAAGGTGAAGATTCCCAGTTCAAAAAGCCACAAAATATATTCAACAAAATCGTAGAAGAAAACATCTCTAAACTAAGAAAAGAGATGGCTATAAAGGCGCAAGAAGCCTACAGGACACAAAATAGATTGGACCAGAAAAGAAAATCCTCCCACCCCATGATAATCAAAACACCAAATGTACATAACAAAGAAAGAATATTAAAAACAGTAAGGGAAAAAGGCCAAGTAACATATAAAGTCAGACCTTCCAGAATTACACCTGACTTCTCAACAGACTCTAAAATCCAGAAGGGTCTGTGCAGATGTCTTGTACTTTCTAAGAGACCACAGATATCATCCCAGACTATTATAACCAGCAAAACTCTCAATCACCATAGATGAAGAAACAAATATATTCCATGAAAAATCAAATTTAAACAATATCTTTCTACTAATCCAGCCTGACAGAGGATACTAGAAGGAAAACGTTAACACAAGGAAGGCAATTTTACCCAAGAAAATACAAGAAATTAATTATCTTAATCATCTCACACCAAAACCAAAAGAAGAAAATCTCACACACACACACACACACACACACACACACACACACACACACACATATACCTCCAACAACAAAATAACTGGAACTAACAATTATTGATCATTAATCCCTCTCAACATCAGTGGATTCAATTCACCAATAAAAAGACAACAGGCTAACAGATTGGATATATGAACAGTATCCACCGTTCTTCTGCATAAAGAAACACATCTCAGCAAAAGAGACAGACACTACCTCAGAGCGAAGGGCTAGAAAAAGATTTTCCAAGAAAACAGACCTAAGAAACAAGCAGGAGTAGCCATTCTAATTATCTCATAAAATAGACTTTCAACCAAAAGTTATCAAATGAGATGGGGAAGGACATTCTATACTCATCAAAGGAAAAATGCACCAAGATGAAATCTTACTTCTGAACATCTATGTCCCAAATTCAAAGGAACCCACATTCATAAAAGAAACTTTACTAAAGCTCAAATCATACACTGAACCCCACACAATAATAGGGAGGAACTTAAACTCACCAAAGAAAAGGTCATAGAAACAGAAAGTAAACAGAGAAACAACTAAACTAAGCAGTGTTATTAACCAAATGGATTTAACAGATAGCTATAAAACATTTCACCAAAACAAATGAATATGCCCTTTTCTCAGCACATCATGGATCCTTCTCTAAAATTTACCATACGATTGCTCACAAAGCAAGCCTCAACAGATACAAGAAGATTCAAATTACCTCTTGCATTCTATCAAATCACCATGGATTAAGAGTGGACTTCAATAAAAACAGAACCAACAGAAAGCCCACATACTCATGGAACCTGAACTACTTTCTACTCAATAATCACTTTGTCAGGGAAGAAACAAAAAAATTAAAGACTTTCTAGATTCGACAAAAATGAAGGCACAGCATACCCACACCTATGGGACACAATGAAAGCAGTGCTAAGAGAAAAATTCATAGCACTAAGTGCCTTCATAAAGAAATTGAAGAGATCTCATACTACCAACTTAACACCACACCTGAAAGCTCTACAACAAAAAGAAGTAAACACACCCAAGAAGAGTAGACAGCAGGAAATAGTCAAACTCAGGACTAAAATCAATCAATTATAAACAAAGAGAACAATACAAAGAATCAACAAAACCAAAAGCTAACCACTCAGTGGAAAAAAGACAGCATTTTCAACAAATGGTGCTGGTTCAACTGGCAGTCTACATGCAGAAGAATGCAAATTGATCCATTCCTACCTCCTTGTACAAAGCTCAAGTCCAAGTGGATCAAGGACCTCCACATA
>CM052705.1:102895095-102911135 GCA_028551405.1 Uromys caudimaculatus | reverse complement strand
GGTATGGGTTTGCTAGGGTCTGCATGATAAAAATTATCTGTGAGTGGAATGGAAATTCCCATATGAGATGGAGGTCTGTAGTTTATCTGCAAGAGATTAAATAAAGGAAGAGGGCTATGTGTTATTCTTCATCACCTCATATATGTTTTGTTTTTCCAGACAACCATTCTGTGCAAATACTTCACTTTTAGCTGCAGATACTATAATATATTTCATCACTTGACTTCCTCTCCGACTCGGTTTCTGTAACTTCCAAGACCAGACACTGTGATGATGCAATTTGGATTTTGTAAGGAGGTGAAAATGATTTTTAGTACTTAAAATAGCTTTCATAAAGTTAATGCAGGGTGTGTCTAAGCGTTTTTAGAGAAGAGTCTCAGTGATACAGTGAGAACACAGTGTCAAGTTTTGATTATTTGTTTTCTGTCACAGACCTAAATGTAGTAAATCAGCTAATTTTTAGTTTTTTAGTCAGGCAGGACTTTTTTATTATTTTTTTTCATTTTGTTTTTAAATCAGTAAAAGAAACTGGGTCTGAGAAGCTGCAGTGATCTAAGTAGCAGCAATTTTGTGCATTCATCTTTTGTTTCAATATCTTTAACTTCTCGCACTGTTGGCACACTTCATTTGCATGGAATTCTGCACCATACATACTAATTGTAGTAAAGTTATTTACCCCCATCCAAGGAAGAAAAAAAAACCTACTCTGGAAGATGAAATGTTATTAAACTTCATTAAGTGGATTGTGACAAGATTATAAATAATATGAAAATAACACTTTAACATTTGACCATCAACTTAAGAAAGTCATTGCTATATAAATTTTTGCAATTTTTAAAGGTATTATATTCTACCTTCATATTATCCTCAGAATTAAAGCATAATGACCGGGGGGGGGAAGAATTCAGCTGAGAGTTAAGTCATGAAGGTAGAGTACATACTGACTAGAGTGCAGAATTTCATAGGGCCAACAAAGTAACAATCTGTATTGTTCACTTACACAGGCCAAGTGGAATTTACAATTACCAGTTATGTTAAATGCACCAAATAAAGCTTCTAAATGGACACTATAAAGCACCACCTTAAGTTTTCCAGGCTGCAACTGTGCATAATTTTAAAATGATTTCTTAAATTTATTTATTTTTTCTTTATAACATGAGGAAGATGTTAAAACTGGTGTAATAGCTCAATAGAATAAGTATTCCAGATTTTGGGAGGGATGAAGAGGAAGATATTCAGAACCCTTCACCAGAATGCCCCTAACTTGATCATAGTGGATTACTGATGTACTTTGTGGATGGGGTTAGTCAATGACACCAGCTTGACGGGTTTTTCTTTGTGCATCAAATCCCATTGAGTTTTCTGGTCCCCTTGGCTGGCGAAGAACCATTAGATATGGAGCACTGGCATCCTCCCCACATAAAAAAAGAAACACTACAACTAAATAAATGGCTGGGCAGATGGCTCAATTGGTAGTGTCTACCACTCAAGTGTGAGCACCTGCCTACATTTGGATCTTGGTACCCAAGTGCAAACCAACTGTGTTCTCACTAACCCATAAGACCAATGCTGGGGGCAGAAGAGGCTGATCCTGGGAACTCCTGGCCAATCTAGGGAAAATGGTGACATCTAGGCTCAATGAGAGACCTTGTCTCAGAAATAAGGCAGAGACACAAATGAGGAAGACATTGTGTTGTTAACTACTGGCCTATACATAAACCTGCATGGCAAAACACACCTGCACACACACATACCTGCATAAACACTTACTTCCACATGTATGTGCTGGCCATTCCCATATACACAAACACAAACATAAAAGACTCACAGATACTATGAAAATAAAAGCAAACATTATTATAGTGAAATTTAACTGTTCACAGGAGAACTGAACCTTCCAGTTCAGCATTTTGAGACTTTTTCTGAGGAAAAACAAAGAAAACAAAACACTCAAACCCAAAGAGACATAGAATCATTCAGATACATTAACATGAGACTAGTCATTGTAAGCCAAAATAGCTGCATTATTAGAGATACCCACAGTCATACCATCATCTGGTGATGAGAAAAGTTAGTGAGAAAAACGATTATTTCAGAAAGTTTTCAAAGTTTAGAAATAAATTGTCACCATCATGTTCTTAAAATGACCCAGGGTTTGAAAAATGATGAAAATGCTAGAGCCATCAGACCAGAATGGCTAACACAGAATGGCCGTAGACACACCCAGGACATGTATATCACTTGTTCTTCAAAGGCGCTATAGCTAGAGTTCTTACCGGCAGAGTTTTGATCATATTGAAACCGTGACTGTCCATGTGAACTCCACTAATCCAGTCTTCAGGTGGTATGTTCCTTCCAGGAGTATGATGCATAGTCCTGAGGTAACTGCAGCTGCTCTTTATGGTTGGCAGCAGTGTAATAGCGAAGCATGAACTTGATCCCTGCCAAAAAGTCAGTGCTAGTGTAGTGGAACCCTGGAAATATCCAAAAATAAAGTTTAGAACTCTGGAAACGTCCAAACTACATTGTTTTTAAAGATCCAGAGAATGACCTTTGATAGTTGCATTTTTGGTTATGAATGGATGAGTTTATTGAGCATATAGCAAGCTAGCCAAAGGAAAAGAATAAATGACAAGTAGAGAGATACAAAACCTCAAATCAGGTATTCAAAATTTTTGACACAAGTAGTCTTATCTTTATTTGTTTTATTTGTTTTTTCTTACACTTTTTTTACATTTGTATGTATGTGTGAAAGAGTGTGTGTGTGTGTGTGTGTGTGTGTGTGTTGTGTAGCTCAGAAGACAACTTGCATGAGTTGGTTCTTTTCTCATTCCTTGACCTTCCAAGTACTGTGACTATAAGTGTGCATTAACATACCTGGTATATGTGGTGCTGGGATATAACCCTGGACTTCATGCATGCCTGACAAGCACTTTACCAAGTGAGCCATCATGTTTGTCTTGATATTGCTTCTTTGTTTTTTTGTTTTTGTTTTTGTTTTTTGTTTTTTGTTTTTTTGTTTTTTTTCGAGACAGGGTTTCTCTGTGTAGTCCTGGCTGTCCTGGAACTCACTCTGTAGACCAGGCTGGCCTCAAACTCAGAAATCTACCTGCCTCTGCCTCCCAAGTGCTGGGATTAAAGGCGTGTGCCACCACTGCCTGGCTGCTTCTTTGTTTTGTAATATTAGTATTTCATATGTATTGTGACCTAGACACTTATTTTCAAGTCCTATCTCTATTAAATTTGGATGTTCCTAAAATCCTCTCTTTGGGAGAAATTTTCTTCTATAATTTCTTTGAACAAATTTTCTATGCAATTTGACTGCAACTCAGTTCCTTTTCCTATCCTGTGGATACTTGAACTTGGTTTCATGATCAAGTTGTCAAGTTGCAGAGTCCTTGAAAATTATGGGTCTATGTGGTTAGATATTTTTCCTTTATTGCTATGTAAATGTATTATTTTCCGGACTGGACCTGATCTTCAATCTCACATGTTCTTTCTTCTGCTTGGTCAAGGATACTGGCAATGCTTTCCACTGTGTTTTTATTTGATCTATTTAAAATACTCATCTCCAATATTTCTAGTAGTTTTTTTTTATTTTGAAAATCTCATTTTTTCTCACTAAATTTCTTGTCCATGATGCCAACTGTCTTTTTGAGCACCAGAACTGACTTTTTTATTTTATTCATATGCTTGCTTGAGTACTCCTTCAGATTATTTGTCACTTTTTAACATTTCCTTTGAAGTCTCTGTCTGGGCCTTTAACTATTTGGTTACTCAGGATTTGGGATATTTTATTAGTATCATGCTAATAGGTTTTTGACATTGTGTTTTTGAGACGTGATTGTGTATCTACTGGGATGGATATGTTGTTTGATTTTATTTGAGATTCTTCTTGGTGAATAGCTTTAAACCTCTGCTTTAGTTCCTGTTCTTAAGGTGACAAAAACAAACACACAAACAAAACCTTTTGCAAAAGCATTTTAAAAGGGAAAGTGCTTACTTGGCTCTCAGTTAACAGTTCTAGTCTGTCATCCCAAGGAAGTCAATGTGGCAGGAACCTGAATGCAGATAGTCACATGACATGCACAAGCAAAAGTAGACAGCAAGGACTAAATAGTGGCTCCATGGTTAGGATAGCTCATTGCTCTTGTACAGGACCTTTATTCTGTTCCCAGAACCCACATGGTAGCTCCAAGCCACCTGTAACCCTAGTTACAGGGTATCTATCCAACATCCTCTTCTGGCCTTTGAGAGCATCAGGCGCGCGCGCGCGCGCGCGCACACACACACACACACACACACACACACACACACACACACACACGTACGTGAAGAAAAAAGCATAAAAACCCTGAACGTACCTCTTTAAAAAGGAGGAGAGAGCAATGAATGAACACCCCAGCTTAGTGCTCACACACACATTTTTAATTGGTCCATTGTCAAGCCCACGAAATGCTACTGCTCTATCCAGGGTGGGTATTATCCCCTCTGCTAACCTAACTGAAAGAATTTTTCTTAGGCATGCTCACAGGTCAACTTAGTCTAGACAAAGTTCACTGAGACCCCTTTCTCAGGTGATTGTAGATTACATCAAGTTGGTAGCGAAAGCTGACCATTAGAACCTTAGCATTACTTAGGGAAGAAGAAACAAACTGACAGATTAGTACCATCATCAAACTAAATCAGATATAGAAACATAATAAAATATATTAATTAAGGCCAAGTACTATACTATCAGTAATCATATAAAATAAAATGGCCAAAAACAATGTAGAGTGAGGTTTGAAGTTCAAAATATTAAGGTAAAATGTGAAACAATAAGGGGCAGAGGATGGGAAAAAGAAACAAGGAAGGAAATAGAGAGAAATTATGATTAACAATTTAGAGAACATAAAAAGTTAACTTAGAAAAGAGGTTTAAAATGTAAAAACATAAAAGTGTTTTATTTAATATTCTTTTAAGATTCTCTTACTATGTAGTTCTGCGTGGCCTGGATCTCAATATGTAGACCAGGCTAGCCTCAGCCTCCAATTTTTTGTCTGCTCCTGCCCCCAGAGTGCTGGAATTAAAGTTATGCACCATTTCTGACCAGATCCCATATTCCTAACTTTTATCATAACTTCCACCCTGCCTTATAAAATACCACACATGTTAAATGTGCTCACTTATCCTGGATAAAAAGATCAAGTTTCTCTTCCATAGTTCTAAATCAACAGTTTCTATATCTAATAAACTGTTTTATAATAATAATGATAAAAAGCTTACCTTTTGAAAAACTTTGCCAGTTATTTGAAGTCTTAGATGATAACTATGAGTGTTGTCAAAAGAACCTTGTGCCGTAACTTCCACCAACGCTGGGTTTCCAACCATCACAGAGATTGGAGGGATAGGATATGTTGACATAACTATGGAATCAGTGCCAACAATTAAAATTACATAATGACAATTGTAAAAACAGCTTAATAATGATTGGCAATGTTAACAGTTCTTAGAAGAATTTACCTTCAGGGACATTTTCCTCAGAAAATATTGTTTCTCTTCCATTCCTCCCTGCTCACCCAGGTTCTCAGATGGATAGCAAGGTTGTTGGGTACTACTGCTTATGTTTCCTACTAGGTAGGTACTTGTAGGTACAATCATCTACATCTATGGAGCTGAGGAAGCTGATACTTGATAAATGACTATTAGTATCTTGCAAAGTTTTATTGTGTGATGGGAAATGAACGTGGTACTCTGCAAGAGCCATGTGAGTCTAGTGCTCCTTTCAAAGATTTACTGGATTGTGATAACCTCCTCCAGAGAAATTTAAGGAAGCAGGAAAAAACAGACCAGTCTCCTGATTCACTCTTTTTAAGTAATCTAGGGTAAGCTTTGCTCATTGTAACACTGTGTTTTCTGCCCTGTGGCATTTCTAGCTGCCATGTCCACTTATGAACAATGCACGAACTTGGACTTGAACTGAGCTTGCTCAAAAATGTTCCCCTCTTAAAATAGTCCTAGGTGAAGTATGTATAATTTTTCTCAGTAAGAACTTTTTCTGCTTTCATTTTCTGCAGAGACATTGCTTAGGAAATTATTTCAACTGGATTCTTACTTGCTGGAAGAAGACAGCCTTTTCTTCACACTGGCATCTCCTGGCATTGTTTATTAGACTAATACCCACATAGAGGCATATCTGAGGCAGTTAGTGACAGGCAGGTCACAGAAGACACAGAAACTCTGGGCCCCTTATCTCTTAATAGATAAGTGTTACCCATGGAGATTAAAACACTGTGAAGTTTGGATTTCATACATTAACATCTTTACACTTGAATCTATGTAGATAAGACCTCTTCCGCAGTGTGGGCAGTAACAGTTGTGCATGCTCCTTTGTAGAGACATAAAAGCTTTGCAAAAAGCATTGACTCTTTACTTGAACTTGCAGATGTCTGGAGAGTGACTCAGGTGGGATAAGAAATTTGACATCTCTATCTTGACATTCCAGAACAGGAATCTAGAAACTTCTTTTGTTAAAAAGCATCAGCTTCCACTGAGGTCCACCAGGAACCTAGGAAGACAAAAGTCTGGCGCTCCCACCTACATTTCAGATCTGTCCTTGACTTTGGACCAGACACCTGCTTATTTTGCATACACATACTAATTGTTCAAAGAATGTCTATGAACAAATTAGCAATCCTATAGGTAATAAAATATGATGCTCCATTTTTCATACATAGATGTCTTAGGGCCTCAGAGAAACATCAGATGCTGTGTCTCTCATCCCAAAGGCTGACTACTGCTTGTCTGCCTTTTGGTGACCCTTCTTTCAAAGTTAGGGCTTATCTCTGGTGGAAAAATAAAGGGCTAGGGTAAAGACATTTGCTCTTTACAATACAGATGACCCGAGTCCCACTCTGGGTACCCATAGTTTAGATAGAGAGGCCTTACTCCCAAAAGTTGTTCTCTGATCCCTACACATGCACCCTGGTCTATGTGTTTAACCATATAGCCTCAAAAACACAACCAAAATAAAGGTTAATAAAATCACAATAATCCAGACAGCCTATTATGTGACTAAGTGCATGTATTAAGAGATGCCATGGGCAGGGATATAACTAAAGCTGATGCTAGTGCAGTTATATCACATGGCAACATTCACAATAGCTGATGTCCAAGATTGAACATTTTCAAAACAGGATGTGGGAATAAATTCCAGAAATAATGAGAGGAGAGGTGCACAAGGGGTGATGAAGTTGAGAAGTCAGATGGGAAGGACTGTACCTTCTGTAAAATCCAATCAATGGGGAAGAAGGGGAGAGGACTTGCACTCAGGGCTATAGAATGGATGTTTCGTGTTCAGTGGGGCACCTGCCACTTTGTCTGGGTTGGCAGCTGACTTTTCAAGAGTCTCACCGAGTCTCCAGAGCTTATTATTATGGAGCAGGAGGCCTGAAACCCCACAGAACCTAACCTATTTCTGGCCTTTTCAAAAATAAGAGGAATTGAGGTGTTTTCTCTCACTCTTTCCACATGCTGGCCAGAACTTCATTCCCAATTATTGCTCTAAACCCGAAGTGGGAATATTACAAGCTGTGCACACAAGCAGGAGCAATCATCTTACAGGATCTGGTTTTTCTCTTATGGCTTTGGGAACAGTGAGAACTTTGAACCAACATGTAGTCCCAGCACTGAATGACCAAATAGACCACACCCAGACTGAAAATACTTGACTATTTCTCCTGCTCCAACTCATCCTCTATTGAAACCTAAAACATGTCAGTCCTCTAAAGACAGACTTAGGCCTCTCTATCTGTTTCTCTTCCTGATGTTCCACATTGACTGCATCCCTCTCTTCTGCTTTGCCTCAGTACTCATTTCTTTAACATTGGCATATTTAGACTTCTAGCCCTTCTTTAGTAAACTAGTATGATTCATGGTCAAAAACCACTATAATGTTCTAGAGAAGGCATAGACACTTCATTACCATGTCAAGACTACAGCCTCCCTGACTCCTCTGCCCACAAAAACTCTTTTGAACTTAGTTCACTCATTGTCGCTATGGCAAAATACCCTGACAAGAGCAATGTATAGAACGAAGAGTTTATTTTAACTCACAGTTCAAAGTACAGTCTATTCTGGTGGAGAAGTCAGGTTGAAGCAGTTGGGCATTTCATCCACAGCCAATGTCTTAGTCAGGGTTTCTATTCCTGCACAAACATCATGACCAAGATGCAAGTTGGGGAGGAAAGGGTTTATTGAGCTTACACTTCCATGCTGCTGTTCATCACCAAAGGAAGTCGGGACTGGAACTCAAGCAAGTCAAGAAGCAGGAGCTGATGCAGAAGCCATGGAGGAATGCTGCTTACTGGCTTGCTTGCTTCTCCTGGCTTGCTCAGTCTGCTTTCTTATAGAACCCAAGATTACCAGCCCACAGATGATACCACTCACAAGGGGCCCTTCCCCCTTGATTGCTAATTGAGAAAATGCCTTACCGCTGGATCTCATGGAGGCATTTTCTCAACTGAAACTCCTTTTTCCGTGATACCTTCAGCTTGTGTCAAGTTGACACACAAAACTATCCAGTGCAATTGACCCCTTGTCAACTTGACACACAAATACATCACCAATAAGCCTCAACCCTTACTTCCTTATTTATCCCCAAGATCTAAATAACTTTAAAAGTCCTACAGTCTTTGCAAATTCTTACATATTAACATTTCAGTCCCTTTCAAATATTCAATCTCTTAAAATTCAAAGTCTTTTGAAAATTCAAAGTGTCTTAACTGTGGGCTCCACTAAAATACCTTCTTTCTTCAAGAGGGAAAAATATTAGGCCACAGTCACAATCAAAAGCAAAAGCAAATTCCAACTGTCCAATGCCTGGGATCCACTCATGATCTTCTGGATTCATCCAAGGTCTTGAGTCACTTCTCCAGCTCTACCCTTTGTAGCACACACAGCTCCAGATGCTATACCCCACTGCTGCTGCTGTTCTTGGTGGTCATCTCATGGTACTGGTATCTCCAAAACACTGCTGTCTTCCGCTGCAACTAGGCTTTACCATGGTGCCAAGCCTCACCTCCTTTGCATGACCCCTTCATTCCTGGGCCATCAATTGCAAATGAGGCTGCACCTTCACCAATGGCCTTCCACAGCCTCTCACAGTTCCCAGGTCTTGGCTGCTCTTCATGGCTCCTTCATGCCTTCAAAACCAGTACCACCTGGCTGACTCTTACACATTACCAAGTCCAGCCACCGCACAAGGTACAACCTTGGCTATCTGTGGAACACAGCCTCTGTGCTCTCAGAAAACACTTCTCAGAAGATTTCACCCCAATGATGCCAGTCTCTTCCCAATCACAGCCAATTTCTCAGCTCCAGCTAACCAGCATCAATATTCCCATTAATGCAATGGTTTTGCTTTAGTAGTTCTGGTATCTTCTTAATCACAGCTGATTTTTTCAGCCCCAGACAACCAAAACTACAGAATCTTAAATCAAACTAGCAATGCCCTGATAAGAATCTTTAATCTTCCCTCTGAAATTTCACAAGCCAGGCCTCCATCTTCTGCACTGTTCTCAACATTATCTCCCAAGCTCCAACAGAACACCCCACAGAGTTCTTAACACTGAATGGATCTTCTAGCCCAAAGTTCTAAAGTCCTTCCACAGTCCTCCCCAAACATGGTCAGGTTGTCACAGGAATACCCCACTACGCTGGTACCAGTTTGTCTTAGTCAGGGTTTCTATTCCTGCACAAACATCATGACCAAGATACAAGTTGCGGAGGAAAGGGTTTATTGAGCTTACACTTCCATGCTGCTGTTCATCATGAAAGGAAGTCAGGACTGGAACTCAAGCAGGTCAAGAAGCAGGAGCTGATGCAGAGGCCATGGAGGAATGCTGCTTACTGGCTTGCTTGCTTCTCCTGGCTTGCTCAGTCTGCTTTCTTATAGAACTCAAGACTACCAGCCCACAGATGGTACCACTCACAAGGGGCCCTTCCCCCTTGATCACTAATTGAGAAAATGCCTTACCACTGGATCTCATGGAGGCATTTTCTCAACTGAAACTCCTTTCTCCATGACACCTTCAGCTTGTGTCAAGTTGACACACAAAACTAGCCAGTACAGCCAAGAAGCAGGGAACAGGTATGAATGCATACAGAAATCCCTCAGGAGCATGCTCAGAGGCCTTTCCTCTGGTGATTCTTATTTGTCAAGTTGATATCCATGAGGAACCCCACAAACTCTGAGCTTGGGATGACAGAGTTTTAAGGAACTAGCCCTTCCTTCTACAGGATACACACTAAACCTAATTCCTATCCCCCAGGACTTGTCTGCTGAACATTAGTGTTACTGACAATTGTGCATATATATTGAAACCTTAAATTAAATCATAATGGTCACTCGCAGCACCACTACCCTGCTTAGGTATATAATTTCTATCCTAGTAACTACAGCCAGCAAAGAAATCTGGCAACCTCAACAATAAGTGCTTCTTAAGATGATTCAGCTAGCTCAACACAGCCCTGCTGTGAGTTATACCACTGCTCTCATCTACAATCTGTGTCTTTAATATAAACAATCTATGCCTCCTCTTTTCCATTGCTATATTTGCCATGCTGCCTGTTATGGTCCCAGGACGTAGTCTGGCTCACTATATCCCATTACTTCAGAGAAACTCTAGACCTGACAGTTTTTGTTTCACATACTTAAAATTCTTCAAAGTTCTTATGATTATTTACTAATTCATTATTGTTGTGGGTATATGATGTATGTGTGTTCAAGCATACATATATGAATGCCATGATGGGCATATGCAGGCCAGAGAGTCACTTTTGGGAGTTCATTCTCTCTTTCAGCTGTGGGATCCAGAGGCCAAGCTTGGGTTGTCTGAGTTGCATGGTAAGTACTTGTATCCACTGAGCCTTTTCTTTCTTTCTTTCTTTCTTTCTTTCTTTCTTTCTTTCTTTCTTTCTTTCTTTCTTTCTTTCTTTTTTGAGACAGGGTTTCTCTGTATAGCCCTGGCTGTCCTGGAACTCACTCTGTAGACCAGGCTGGCCTCAAACTCAGAAATCCGCCTGCCTCTGCCTCCCTAGTGCTGGGATTAAAGGTGTGCGCCACCACGGCCCGGCCCACTGAGCCTTTTCATTAGCCCTCACATCTCACATGTGTTTTATTATTATTGTAGTTTTATTTTTTTAAATTTATTACATTCATTTGTTTATTTAATGCACATGCATGTGTGTTTCTGTGCACGTGTGAGTGTGTGTGTGTGTGTGTGTGTGAGTGTATGAAAGAGAGAGAGAGAGAGAGAGAGAGAGAGAGAGAGAGAGAGAGAGTTTGTTTCTGCATATGAATGCAGGTATGCACATGAGATGGTGCTCTTGGGAAGGTCAGAGGAGCACTTGTGGGACTTGGTTCTTAATTCTCTTTCTCCACTATGTCACCATGGTTCTCAGGTGGCAGTCTTGTTAGAAAGTGTTCTAACTTGCTGAGCCATCTTGCCAGCACTGCTTCACAGGTTTTAAAATAATTTTGTTAAAATATAAGATATAGTATAATATATTGTGTAAAAATTTTTGGCTTGAATTAAATACCTGAAATAGAGGCTGGAGAGATTTATTGCTCAGTGGTTAAGGGAACTTAACATTTTTGTAGAGGAACTTGGTTTGATTCCCAACACTCATATGGTAGCTTACAACATGTGTCATTGAGTTCCAGGAGATCTGAAACCCCCTATGGACATCACTGGAGAAACATGGTGCAGATACATGCAGGCAAAACTCTCATAGACACACACAAAAAATAAACATATTCTTTAAAAATACCTAAGATAACACTGTAGCAAATAAATTAAAGCTTTCTTTTAGAACAACAACAAAAAAATCTATGCTAAAATATGACTAAAGTGTTTACTATGAATTTACCTTCATTTCCTTACTTTCTCCCTTTGGTTTTTTTGAAACATTGGTTTTCTGTGTAATAGCCCTAGCTGTCCTTGAACTCACTCCATAAATCAGGCTGGCCTGGAACTCACAGCAATGGCATGTGCCACTATTTGCCTGACTTATTTTAAAAATTATTGTCTAGATTTTAGGGTGACTATAAACATTAAAACTGTCTATAAACCATTTAGTATAGAGCTTAGAATATAACCATAATTAGAACAACCCCTGTTAGTAGTAGAATCCTAGCAATCAGGGAAGCCATTTTGAATATCAAAGAGTGTGTTTTATACTTAAGAAAAGAAACAAGTTTTTCTTTTCAATAAACAAGCTTACCTCTTGATGTTGGAATAAGCTTAAATGTAAAAGTTACTTTGTTTCCCACATCAATATATTTCACAAGATTAAGGGACAAAAAGTCAAGACTATCTTCTTGAATCCAATAATTACATGGATTTGAAGCTATGGTCCAATTCCGTCCTCCAACTGTGCCAAAGTTGTATAAGAACCAAGAGCCTGCTGAAAATGTCAATGTTGAGTTTATTGTGTGAGGCATAGTAGCCAAGGCAGAAGCAGTCCATTGATCCTTAATTTCCACGATCAAGAAGCTGCTATGACCAAGTACCAACACAGACTTTTCTACATCTGTAGATTTAAATGCATTCTGGGGATCTGAAGATAATATAGAGAAGATATGATATAGAAGAAAACAGTTAATGTTCATTAAGTAAGTGTGATCATAATTAACAAACGTTTCGTCTGGATATTTAAAATAATGTTCATAGCCTCAGAGCATTTTCCAAACTTCAGTTACAACTGAGTTACAGTATTTTATAGAAAGTTCATTAAGAATATGTCATATGCAAAGCTATCCTTTAATGTTTCCTTTACAATCATGGTATAAAATTCTCAGCAGAAAGGCTAGAGAGATGGGTCAGTCACAGGGGGCCAGCCCCAGCAGGGGATCTTCTTTCTTGTCTCGTCAGTTCTTGAGGCAGCAGAGGAGGAAGAGTGAAGGCAGAGGGTAGATTTTGTCTTATGAAATATTTATGGTTCCTATATAATAATAAAAGGGGGGCACCCTCATAGATGCAGGGGAGGGGGGAGAGGATAGGGGGTTTCTGAAGGGGAGACCTGGAAATGGGAAAACATTTGAAATGTAAATAAAGAAAATATCCAATAAATAAGGGAATATGTCAGCCCCTGCCTGGCCGCGGCCGAAGCTGGTCATGAGCAGGGGCTGAGAGCGCGGCCAGTGGATGGTGGTGCCTCCCCGCCGACATGAGCCAGTGCACCAAAGGGGCCCTGCTCTCCCCGCCAGAGCTGCAGCATGGTTGACTATATTGTGGAGTATGACTACGATGCTGTACATGATGATGAGTTAACTATCCGAGTTGGGGAAATCATCAGAAATGTGAAAAAGCTACAGGAAGAAGGATGGCTAGAAGGAGAACTAAACGGGAGGAAAGGAATGTTCCCTGACAACTTTGTTAAGGAAATTAAGCGAGAGACAGAACCCAAGGATGACAATTTACCCATCAAATGGGAAAGGCATGAAAATGTAGCGAGTCTTGTACAGCGCATCAGCACCTTCGGACTTCCAGCTGGAGGAATTCAGCCACATCCACAAACCAAAGCTATTAAGAAGAAGACAAAAAATTGTTCTTTTTGACTATTCTCCACAAAATGAGGATGAACTGGAACTGACCGTGGGGGATGTCATTGATGTCATTGAAGAGGTAGAAGAAGGCTGGTGGAGTGGAACCCTGAACAATAAGTTGGGACTGTTTCCCTCAAACTTTGTGAAAGAATTAGAGTTCACAGATGATGTTGAAACTCACGACACTCAGGAGGAATCAGAAGTTCCTTTGACAGGCCCTACCTCACCATTGCTGTCTCCAGGGAATGGGAGTGAACTTGCTCCTGGATCAGTTACACAACCAAAGAAGATCCGAGGAATTGGATTTAGAGACATCATTAAAGAAGGCTCTGTGAAACTTAGGACAAGAACTTCCAGTAGTGAAACAGAGGAGTAAAAAACAGAAAAGCCTTTAATCCTACAGTCACCGGGATCTAGAACTCAGAATGTGGAGGTAACAAAACCAGACACTGATGGCAAGATTGAAGCTAAGGAATATTGCAGAACATTATTTCCCTACGCAGGAACCAATGAAGATGGACTTACCTTTAGAGAAGGGGAGATAATCCAGTTGATAAGTAAGGAGGCTGGAGAAGCGGGCTGGTGGAAGGGTGAACTGAACAGTAAAGAAGGAGTGTTTCCAGATAACTTTGCTGTTCAGATAAGTGAACTAGATAAAGACTTTCCAAAACCAAAGAAACCTCCTCCTCCAGCTCCAAAGCCTGACCTGCTAGCTGTAGAGAAGAAAGCTTTTCCTCTAAAGGCTGAAGAAAAAGATGAAAAATCACTGTTACAACAGAAACCTTCTAAACCAGCTGCTCCTCAAGTCCCACCCAAAAAGCCCACTCCACCTACCAAAGTCAGTACTTCACTGAGGTCTCCTGGAAAAATGTACCCAAAGCGGCCAGAAAAAACAGTTCCTCCTCCACCTCCAACAGCCAAAATTAATGGAGAAGTTTCTACAATCTCTTCAAAGACTGATACTGAGCCAGTCTCAAAACCAAAGCTAGAGCCTGAACAATTGCCAGTTAGACCAAAATCAGTAGACCTTGATGCCGTTGTAGCCAGGAACTCAAAAGAAACAAATAATGTAAATTTTGATGACATAGTTTCCTCAGAGAATTTGTTACATCTCACTGCAAATAGACCCAAGATGCCTGGAAGAAGATTGCCTGGATGCTTCAATGGTGGACATTCTCCAAACCAAAGCCCAGAAAAACCCTTGAAGCTTCCAAAAGAAGATAACAGTGGCAGCCTAAAGCCATTGGAGTTTTAAAAGGATGCAGGCTACTCTTCAAAGCCATCTCCCTCAACACCTTCAAGAGCTTCTAAAGTAAATACAGCTGCTTTCCTAACTCCATTAGAACTCAAAGCTAAAGCAGAAGCAGATGATGGGAAAAAACTCCCTGGATGAACTTAGAGCCCAGATTATGGAATTATTGTGTATTGTAGATGCACTGAAAAAGTATCATGGGAAAGAACTGGAAAAGCTACACAAAGAATTAGAAGAAGAGAAGGCCATCTGTGGGTGGAGACCTCTGCCTGGGCCATGAGGAGTCCATAGCCAATGAGCGCCAGGACAAAGCTACCCTCCCAGGAGCTTGGAAAAGCCATGAGTGGGGTTAAGGGGAGAAACACCTCTCACCCAGACCCGCCCGGATCTGGTGGGATCCAGGGCCTGAGAACTCAGGGGCAGGAAACTTCTGAACCTTCTGGTTTCCATCTGTGGGTGGAGACCTCTGCCTGGGCCACCAGGAGTCCATAGCCAATGAGCACCAGGAGAAAGCTACCTTCCCAGGAGCTTGGAAAAGACTTGAGTGGGGTTAAGAGGAGCAACACCTCTCACCCAGACCTGCCCGGAACCGGCGGGATCCAGGGCCTGAGGAGAACTCGGGGACAGGAAACCTCTGTACTTTCTGGTTCCATCTGTGGGGGGAGACCTCTGCCTGGGCCACTAGGGGTCTGTGCCTGGGGACCTCAGCCTGGGCCACAGGGATCCAGGAGAGAGCGGCTATCCCAGGAGTGCTGACACACCTTTGAGCACAGGCAAAACCACCACTTCTGTTCAAAATCACTGGATCAAGAGGGACCCTTGCAGAGCCATCAGGACATAGGAACCAAGGGACAGCTGGGGACAAGATCCTTCTGATTTCTGTCTGCACCCCAGAGCGGAACCTTTGCCAAAGCTCTACAAACCGAAACACCTCTCAGAGAGAGCTGGTCTTCAAGGAGTACTGACACAGAGGCCTGCAGGAGGGGCAAGCCACAACCAGACAGAGAAAGATCAGCTAACATCAGAGTTAACAAGATGGCAAAAGGCAAGGGTAAGAACTTAAGGAACAGAAACCAAGGCTACTTGGCACCATCAGAACCCAGCTCTCCCACCACAGCAAGCCCTGGATACCCCAACACATCAGAAAAGCAAGACTCAGATCTTAAATCATTTCTCATAATGGTGGTAGAAGACGTG
>CM052705.1:102851118-102894595 GCA_028551405.1 Uromys caudimaculatus | reverse complement strand
ATAATTTGGGTAATTATTTACTCTCTTTGTGCCTCGAATACCTCATGAGGAACTGAGAACAAATAGTTGTTATAAGATGAAGAGCTCACAGCAGTGACTGACACATAATAAGGGCTAGTGATTACTTTTTCTGGAGAGGATGCATGGATCATTTGTGTGGAGGAAGAAATAATATTGTTGAGTCAGAGTTTTTCAAGTTTGTCCAGAGTACAGAAATCCCTATAGTTTCTCCATCTAAACAATTTCAACTTTCATTGATGGCAACAAAGCCACTTTCTGCAAAACAGTGATGTTAGTGAAACTCTGATGGTTGCTTTAGTTGGTTAGGTCTAGCAGACTGCTCACATCATCTACTTCATACATTTGCAGAATCCAGAGCCCAGTCTCCAGGTATATGGTGGCATGTCCCTCTCATGTAATTCCTCTTTACTTTGTGTGTGCATTTCAGACAGAGCACGCTAAAACACTTTCCTCTTGATCTATAGTCCTAGTCTGGTATATGGATAGATCGTTTAACTAATATGTGTCCTTGTTTACTTTCTAGTGCTGACCATAAGCAACTTGGGGGAGGAAATAGTTTATTTCAGATTATATCTATTACACCAGGAGGGGAAATAATGTAAATAACTTTTGTTGAGAACTTGGAGGCAGGAAAAGGTGCACAGGCCATGAAAGAATTCTTCTAGCTGTGAATGCCCACATTAATCAGTAATCAAGAAAATGCCTCAAAGATCTGGCTCGAAGTCAATCTGATGTAGGCAATTCCTCAAGTCACATTACTCTTCTCAGAAGTATCTAGGTTTGTGTCAAATTGACATAACCAAACCAGTATAGTGTACATATATGTGCAAAATATATGAACCTACTGCTTTCAGAGGTTATAAACATGTATTGGTTATTCTGGAGCTATAGGTATAGATGGTTGTGAGTCACTCTGTGGGTAAGTACCAAATTCTGGTCCTCTAGGAGAGTGGCAAATGCTCTCTCTGTGGGTAAGTACCAAATTCTGGTCCTCTAGGAGAGTGGCAAATGCTCTTAGGCACAAAGTTACCTCTCTAGGCATGGACTGACCTAGAAAGAGATCCATCCATTTCAAAAAATTTTTTAAGACAAATGAAACACATTTAATCCTGGCTGCTTTGTTGATGAGTATTCATATTTATGTCTATGTGTCAGTAATAATTTTCTTCGGCCCTCTCCCTCTATATATTGTAACATTATATATTACATATTACATAATATATTACATATATTGTATGATTATTGTAACATTATATATTAGAACAATTAAAAATATATATCTATTATTATCTGTGAAGGAGTGAAAACTCTGCTCTATGTTGGCCTTAAACAAGGAATAATCTAGTGATCATGACTATTTAAAATGGAAGGTGTCAAAAATCATATTTCTTCAAAGTTAACTTTGGAACATAGAAAATAAACTCCACCAGAACCTGAGTTGCTTATAATAGATCAGTTCTAGATGTTTTGCTGTTCTGCTAGGAAATCTTGTGTGATGACAACTGGAGGGCACCTGTGAGGCTTAGAGAAGAATTTAGAAGTGTTCAATGTTGTGTATAAAATTTTCCTCTAGCAAAGAATGTTTGCCCTGATGGATCTAAATGTATGTCTCAGCTAAAAGGAGCACACTTGATCTTTGCAATGGACCTGAGTTTGATTCTCACGTACCCTGCCAAGTGATTTGCAACTGCCTGTAACTTCACCTTCAAGGTAGACTCAGTACGCCTAACACAAATACCTGTACTTGTATGCACACACATATAATTTAAAAACCTTAAAAGAGATGTATTAAAGAAAACACCCTCTCAAAATACAAGCAAACAAAGGAAAAACCCAAAACAAGAACAACAACAAAAAACCCAATTAACCAAACAAACAAACAAAAACACCCTCTCATTAGCATGCACATAGAATGTGCCATCTGTTCCCAAAAGAAGGCAAACAGGTTCAACACGTTACTGACCTGTCCAAAAATACTGGCAGAACTTCCATGCCCCAAAAGTTTTGAACCAGCGTCAAAGGTACTTGGAGTCAATTTGTGTATGTATCCCAATTGATCATAGTACAATGTGAAAACTGTATCATTAAATTTCCCCAATTCACCATGTTTTTTTAATCCTGTTAGGAAATAAATAGAACCCTTTTGTTACTGATATACTACAACTAGAAGAAATTTTATATTATACCCATGAAATTTTGTTTAAATTAGGGGTAGGCATAGGGCTCTGAGACCTCTAAAGTAGTAAAATACATGCTAGTTTGTGTTACATCCTTGGATAGTCTTTTGCAGTTCCACTTAATTCTAGATCATGTTCACCAAAGTAGGAGTAGTAAAGAACAAAGGGGTTGTCTAATCAAAGGTTATGAAAGGCAGGTGTTTTGTTACCCTAGTGGTGTTTCCTCTTCCTGAAGCTATCAAATTAGATTTCTGCCTAGGTAGAAACCATGAGAAAAGCTTAGGCTGGCAAGAATAATCAGTAGCTACCACAAGGATGTTGATACCAAAGAGAGTGACTTGTATATTATTTAAGGCAAAAATCCTAGGAGACCTTCAAGTCAGGTCCAGCTTGATTTCTGTGTTCTATAACCAAAGAGTTTTGTGTTCTCAGAAATAGGATCTCGCTGTCTAGCTATGGTAGGCTGAGAGCAATGGTAATATCCTGTATTGTTATGGGGAATTTTGGGCTTCTCACTGACCATTGAGTGACTCACAAGGACTTGTCCCAATCCAAGAACTAAGATTTTTCTTTAATAACCAATGTTTCTGGGAATAGAGGGTGCCTACATGCAAATTCCTTTTTAAAAACTGTATTTAAAATTAACTTACAAAGTACTTGTCCCTTGTCTTTCAATTCACATTTCCATTTATACCTTTAACCTCCAGTATTCCTCCACTTCCCCTTTCATATCACGTCTTCTACCATCTTCTCACCCTTTAAGTCTCACTCCTTTTCTAGATTCCTGATTTTTCAGTGATTACAAATAAAGCACAAATCTGACCTTTGAAGGTCAGATCCAGACCTTGTGATATTAACTTTTGGTAACCCAGACCCAGAAAGACAAATGAGGTATGTACTCACAAGTAGATATTAGCTTTAAACTAAAGGATAACAATGTTACAATCCACAGACCCAAAGAAGCTAAGTAACAAGGAGGGCTTAAGTTGGACAGGGCATGTGAATCTCTTGAGAAGGAGAAACAGAATAGACATTACAGGTAGATGGGAGAGGGGACTGGAAAGGGGAAGGGATGGGATGGGGAATAGGAGGTATCAGGTAGGAGAAGGATGAAGGTAGAGAATACTAAGAGACACAACTGGAAGGGGGCAGGCATCTCTGAGATGAGCTAGAAATCCAGGATTATAGAAATTTCCAGGAACTGATGAGAGGGACATAGCTAAAACTCCTAGTGAAGGGGGATGTGGAGTCTGAACTGGCCATCTTCTGGAACCAGACAAGACTTCCATTGGAAGGGTTAGGAAACGAACACAGGCACAAAACCTTCTACCTTCAATTTGTTCTGCCTACAAAATGCACTGGTGTAAAGGTGGTGTTGAGATTGCAAAAGTGGCCAACCAATGACTGGTCCAGCATGAGACTTATGCCATGAGAGGGAATCCATGCCTCACATTGCCTGGAGGGCCAGGAAGCAGAGGCTAGATTGACCCGAGTCTCACAGGAGAATCAAACATGAATAGAAAAGAAATAAATGAAATGATTCCTAATTCTATTCTGTTATACTCATATATTAGCATCTAGCCTAATTGTCTTAAAAGTGGTTTCACCCAGCAACTGATCAAAACAGATGTAGACACCCAGAGCCCCACACTAGGTGAAGCTTGTAGAATCCTGCAAAAGAAGGGGAGGAAAAATTGGAAGAACCATAGGGGTCAAAGACACCATAGGAAAATTCAGAGAAACAAATACCCAAAGCCCATATGGGCTCAGTCTACATTGATCCTGACATAGGCTCTCTGCGCATATATTTCAGTGTGTAGTTTTTCTTCTCCTGGGACTCCTAAAAGTGGGTGCAGGAACTGTCTCTGGCTCTGTTCCCTGCCTTTAAAACCCTTTACTCCTTTTGTGTTGCCTTGCCGTGTTTCAGTAGGAGAGGAGGTACCTAGTCTGATTGTAACATGCTTTTCTGTGGCTGGTGATATCTATTAGAAGCCCTCCTCTGTTTCTGAATAGAACAGAACAGAAACAGAGGAGGAGTGGACGAACAGAAGGGGAAAGAAGGGAAGTTGTAGGGAAGGGACTGGCAGAGACTAGGGAGGGGAACTTCCGTTGGTCTGTAAAATGAATAATAATAAAAAACACAATGTTTCTGGAGATAAAAAAAATCAGGAAAGGGAGAAGTGAAAGTATTCTAATTTGAAGATGATATGAACATTCTTTCTCTCTCTCTCTCTCTCTCTCTCTCTCTCTCTCTCTCTCTCTCTCTCTCTCAGTGTGTGTATGTGTGTGTGTGTGTGCATGTTTATGACCTAAATGTTACAATGAGAAGTTTCTACAGTTCATAAACACTTAGAAAAGTAGCAGGATATAAAATCAACACACAAGTTCACTAGACTTCCTATATATAAATGACAACTACACTGAAAAAGAAATCAGAGAAACAATACCTTTCACAATAGCTTCACATTAAAAAATATCTTGGGATAACTCTATCCAAGCAAGTGAAAAACTTGTAGGATTAAAATTTTAACATTGAAAAAGGGAATTGAAAAAGACATCAGCAGATGGAAAGATCTTCCATGTTCTTGAATTAATTCTGTGAAAAGTGCAATCTACAGATTCAATGGAATTCCCATTAAAATTCCAATATAAATGAATAAAATCAATCTTCATCTTCACATAGAAACATACAAGCACAAACAAAAAACAACAAAACAAAAAAACAACAAAACAAAAAACCAATTTAAAAGGGTGTACAGAGTTCTCAAAAAATGAAACAGAAATGTCTGGGAAACATGAAACTTTAAAATCATTAGCCATCAGAAATGAAAATCAAAACTAGTTTGCAATTCTAAAAGATGAAACACAAATGGCTGAGAAGCCTTTTAAAGATGTTCAACACCCTTAGTCATCAATGAAATGCAAATTAAACCACTTTGAGATTTCATCATACAGCAGTCAGAATGGCCAATGGCAGATTCGATATTCTATTCCATAGATACTTGTTTGTCCATATTCATTGCTACTCTATCCATAATAGCTAGGATGCAGAAATAATCCAAATGTTGAATAACAAATTGATAATAAAAATGTGGTAACTATATACTATGGAATATCACTTAGATGTAAAGAAAATAAAATAAAATTTTAGGTAACTGGTTAGAAGTCTAAAAGATCATATTGTCTGAGAGGTAACTCAGACTCATGAAGACAGCTGCATGTTATTTCTCATCTGTGATTCTTAACTCCAAACTTCAGATATCAGTAGACTATCTGAAATAATTAAATTAAGGAACCAAGAAAGTAGAAAGAGAACAGAGAGAAGAGCAATGGACTGAGGAATACCAAGGAAGAAGTGATATTCAAAGCTATAAGAGAAAAGGGCTAGGATGAGCAATAAAAGCCAATACAGAAGGAGAGAAGAAAAGTACGATAACAGTACCAATGTCTGAAAAAGTCATAATCATATTATTATCTTTTACAAAAGTGTGTGTGTGTGTGTGTGTGTGTACACGCACGTGTGTCTGGAATGCAGACACTACACAAAATTTTAATCCCTCTGGCTGGAATAAAGACATACCCTGAGCATACACCTTTAATCACTAACAAAGACTTCTAATTCGAGGTAGACAAAGTGAAGAATGAGAGAAAGATTTCACAGAATGAGTCAGAGATAGGATATGCTAAATTCTCACAAGAATAGCACTTGAAAGAGAGGCTACTTAACAAGGCAGTAAAGATCACCTTGTTGTTCTGCACCTTCACATGCACCCCTGGCAGAACAGGACCAGAAAATATCTTCAACAAAATCATAGAATAAAACTTCCCTAATATAAAGAAAGAGATGGCCATAAACATACAAGAATTTTACAGAACACCAAACAGATTGGACCAGAAAATAAAATTCTCCTACCACATAGTAATTAAAACACTAAATGCAGAGAATAAAGAAAGAATATTAAAAGCTATAAGAGAAAAAGGCTAAGTAACATATGAATGCAGATCTATTAGAATTAAACCAGATTTGTCAAGAGAGATGCAAAAAGCCAGAAGATCTAAGACAGATGTCATGCAGACCCTAAGAGACCACAGATGTCAGCCCAGGCTACTATACGGAGCAAATCTCTCAATCACCATGGATGGAGATATCAAGATATTCCCTGACCAAACCAAATTTAAACAATATCTTTCTACTAATCTATCCCTACAAAGGACACTAGAAGGAAAACTCCAACAAACCCAAAAGAAGAGACTCACACACACATAAAACCACCTCCAACAACAAAAATAAGAGGAACTAACAATCATTGGTATTTACTATCTCTCAACTTCAACACATTCAATTTCCCAATAAAAAGACAAAGGCTAAAAGACTGGATATGCAAACAGGATCCATAATTTTGCATAATACAAAAAAAAAACATATGTGCCCAACAAAGTCAGACACTACCTCAGAGTGAAGGGTTACTATGAAGTTTTCTAAGCCAAAAGTCCCAAGAAACAAACTGGAGTCCCCATACTAATATCCAATAAAATAGACTTTCAACCAAAAGTGATCAAAATAGATGGGGACGGACACTTCATACTTATCAAAGAAAAATCCATCAAGAAGAAGTCTCAATTCTGAACATCTATGCCTGAAATTCAAGGACACACACATTCATAAAAGAAACTCAATGTGGGCAACCTTAGCTGTAATGCCCAACAGTGGGGATATGGAACCTGAAGAGAATGCCTCTAATAGATAGATAAGACCCCCAGTGGATAAGTAGGGATACCAACTCATCTTCAACATTTGTGACCCAGAATTGTTCCTGTCTAAAAGAAATGCAGAGACAAAAATGGAGCTGAGACTGAAGGAATGGGTGAACAATGACTGGCCAAACATAGGATCAATACCATTGGTGGGCACCAAACCCTGACACTAGTAGTGATGCTATGTTGTGATATAGATAGGAGCTTAGCATAGCTGTCCAAGAGATGCCTTATAAGCATCTGACTGAGACAGATGCAGACACATGTAGCCAAACTTTGGTCTGAGGTTGGGGTCCCCTGTGGAAGAGTTGGAAGAAAAACTGAAGGAACTGAAGGGGATGGCAACCCCATAGGAAGACCAATACTATCAACTAACCCAGACTCTTAGGAGCTCCTAGGGACTAAGCCACCAACCAGTTAGCATAACTGGACTGGGGTCCCAGGTACATATGTAGCAGAGGACTGCCTTGTCTGGTCTCAGTGGGAGAGGCTGTGCCTAATCCTATAGAGACTAGCTAGAGGATAAAAAGAAGCCGAAAGAGTAGAACAGATTGCCAGAGTGAGTTTGAGGCCAAGCAGAACAATACAGTCAGAAGCTGAGAGAGGCCAGTTTGAATGAGTCAGCTTGTATAAAAGTTTGGGTCAGAACAGCTGAGTTGAAATGTTCAGAAAGAGCTAGAAAGGGTGAGCTTACTCAGCAGTATGCCTCTTAGGTGACAATTATATCTGGCAAAAAAGTTACTTTTACACCCTTGGTTGCCTCCCAGAGGTAGATGGTAAGTTCTATTGATGAAGTTACCATGTATTTTGAACAGGGGGCCATTCTGGGTCTGACTTGAAAGCCTCCTTCCTTGATGATTAGCTTTTACAGTACCAGAAGGTGTCATGCAAACTTCTAAGGGCAGAAAGCAGTCATTAGTTCTACACAGTTATCAAGCCTATGAACTACAATTACCAGCATACATGATAACCTTAAGTGTGCAATAGTGGCATGCATATGTTGGTGGTAACCAACAGCTTTCTTACTGGTCTCAACAAGAGGGAAATCATGACTTGTATAGGAAACCTAGCTAAGTACTCTGGGTTTCTGAGTTCATGGAGCTTGGGTGAGAATTTATAACTACCACTTCATCAAACCAACATAGCTCCTAACTGCATTCTAAATATTTATCCTTATATCCACAGTTAAATTCAGCTTCCACACTTCATCAAAGAAATTTCTCTTTTCAGTAAACAGCCAAAGCACAACCAATCAGAAGGCAGAGAACAAGTGATCACGTGGTGCCCAGCTGCAAGTGATACATTGATAATACAACTCCTACACCTAAGGCTCAGTTCACATTGTGGAAGAGTGGGAAGAAAGACTGTAAGAGACAGAACAGGGAGTCAAGATATATCCAGTGTATATCCACTAGAAATATCAGGGGAGATATATTTATATGACTCCCAAAACAAGACTTGAACAAACAACCAACAGCCATGATAACATGAGAAGGGGAAACCTCACAGGCCCCAACACTAGATAAAGAACTAAGTAATAAACTAAGAGGAGGATAAATAGTCTTAACCAGGAAAGAGTAGCCTGATTTGCCAATATCAAGTGGTCAGCATTGAAATAATATACATACTGGTAACATTATATTACATTATATTATTATATGTATAATATTATATACAACATATAATATTGTTATATTGTATACACACATATGACTGAAAAGATAGTGTGCCTATAAATACACATTTTACAACACAACAATTAATGAAATAAAGCCAAGAGTTTAGAAGAAAGAAGGAGGACATATATGGGAGGAGTTGGAAGGAAGAAAGGGAAGGGGATATCATGTAATCATATTTTAACTAATAATTATTAACAAAATGGAAACACTAATTCACTGCAAGAAGGTTTTAAAAACTCAATGATAGAGTGACAAAATAAAATGCAGATTACAAGGATGCAGAAATACCAGGGCCATGCCCTTCACGATTCAGGTACAGATTCTGGCTGAAAGCCTTCAAATATATTGGAAATGAGCAGGCAATAGTAGGTTTGGGTCAATCACTACTAGCTTTTCTTTCATTGTGGAATAAACCAATAGCTTTGTGATTAAAAAACTGTAAGAATATGGAGACCAAACTATCTTTAATATGGTATCACCTCTTACTTTTCCGTGACCTAAACTGTATCTACTTTAACAGTAAAATCAAATAAAAAATAATTTTTGTCATTGTGATTGTGAGTATTGAATGATATGTTGTCTATAACATGTGGGACACAATTGTATCTCCACTGTGTCATCTACTGTTATTTGGTTTGGGAGAGAGAAACAGTACTGGGTAAATAGCATGCTAATGCAGGGTTTCTCTTCTTATGGCTGTTCATATGATTTGTCTCTGTAGATACAACCAATCAATTACCCACTGTTTGAGACCGTATTGTCAGTTGATTAATACAACATGTTTTTCAAAAGGCTTACCTTTCTGACCCACATGTAAAACGAACAAACACCTCGTTTGTTCCTCAAATAGAAAATTCCTCACCTGCCTTTGTAATGAAAATCTTTCCATCTTCTCTAATAAAAACAATATCTGAAGTATAAAAGCTATGAGAAGTCTTCCTTATGTAGTGTGAGACAAAGTTACACAACAGTTCAAAAGTATTGCCACCATCCATTGAAATCCATATCTAAAGGAATAAAAAGATAACACCTCACTAAAAACTGCCTTTAACTCTCAAAATTACCTATTAGTCTGACCTCCCTACACAAGAAAATATATGCAGTACTATTTTCCTCGTATCTCTATGTCCATCATGAACCCAGGTACACATCAACTACTTTTCCACTCTCCCATTTGATTTACCTCTCCAGTGTTTGAATTGTCAAAAGTAATTAGTTCAAATAAGTGGTTGAGGGTGGTATCTTATTACATTCTCCTTCTCTCAGAGTGTGTGTGTGTGTGTGTGTGTGTGTGTGTGTGTGTGTGTGTGTGTGCACGTGTCTTGCATTCACATGTATGGGTACATGTGGAGGAAGACTACAGGACGAAATTAGGTGAATTCCTATTGTGCTCTCTGCCTTATGGAGATAGTCTTTTATTGAACAAGAACTTTATTTTTTGGCCATGCTGGCTGCCCAGTGAGCTTTCGGGATCTGCCCGTCTCTGCTTCCTAATGTTTAGGTTTATAGATTTGCACATTCATGCTCAGACATTTACACTGTTTTTGGGGATTTGAACTCAGGTCCTCATGTTTTCAGAGCAAGTGATTTTACCAGCTGAGCCACCTTCCCAGACCCACATACTGATTTCTGATTTCCATTTTCCTGGAACTTAGGGATTATAGCATCTCTTCACATGTCTATTTGTTTCTATTTTCATTGAAATGATGTGCCTCTTTGTTTCATTTCTCTAATTATTAGGTTTTCCTTTTGAAAGTAGTTCTTATGTATTCTTTCATTATTGTTATTTTCAATTTTCCTCACCATTGTATTCCTTAAACATTGTGGGGTCTATATTATGTTTTGTCTCTCCAACCTGGAACTAGTGGTACATTTCTATAATACTAGCACATGGGAGGCTGAGGCATGAAGGGGGTGGTTCTGAAGCTAAGACCCTGTTCCCCAATTGGTTCTTGATTTGTCAGTAAAGAAGGCCTGGGGCTAATTGCTGGGCAGAAGGTACAAGCGAGATTTCCAGGTCCCAGGAGGATAGGTAGACCCAAGAAATGAGAGAGGAGTTTCTGTCATGCTTTGGAGGGAAAAGAACACAGCTACCATGTAAGGTCTCAGGGGGAGCTGGGGCCTGTGACCACTACTAGGCAGGTGGCTAGTGATGTTTGACAGGGGATAGGTGGGACTAGTCACTGAAGTTTAGGGCAGGTGGAGAGATGGAGATAATAAATTGGTAAGGACATGTTTTTCCAGGTGGGAGATACCAGTGCCCAGCAATTGTGCCAAGAAGGCACAAGTTGTAAAGGAACAAACTGTGTGCATGTCTTTTGTCTGAAGATAAAAGGGAAGCCAGATGGGGGCTGGTAGCACAGCTGTTCCTGGAGCAAAGACAGTAGCACAAAACTACACACAATAGCAGCAGGCAGGTTCAAGACTAGATTGGCTACATAGTGAAGGCCAGGACAGGCTGGACCAGCATGTAAGACTTTGTCTCAAAGAAAAACAAAAAACACTCATGAAATATTTGAATCATAGGGTCTTCTGGTAATATCCTAACTTATATGCTTCCAAGCCATCAAATCTGAGTATAGTAATCTGTTGCAAAATCACTTTTCAATCCATAATACTAAGAATTCCAGAACAGAAGATAATGAAGCTGTCACATTGGCAAAAATTGACAGAAAACTATTAGATGAAGTCTTAGAATTCGACTATATTTTGTGTAATACAGAGAAAATAGCATGCAATTTATATTGAGAGAAAAGCATGCCAAGGAATGTGAGATGCTTGCCTACAGAATGTGTAGAGTAATCCAGAAATAGCAGGATGATTGGGTAAAAAACAAAAATTCAATAGCCAGAGGAGAAATTAGAGGTTGTAAACTGTTAGTATAAAAACTAAAAACAAGGGAGCTTCATGAAGCCCTAATACCAGGATGTCAGATGTGTATGTGCTCAATCCTGCATATAGTAAAGAGTGCAAGCCAAGAAATTGTGAGCATGGCTAAAATAAATATGGTTTTTTTCACATATACACTAGATTCACAAGTTGGGAGGCACAGATTCAGTAGAAAGCACTTACATGTTGTGTCAAGTGAGAAAGACTGAATGAATTAACAATGAGGCACAGTGATAAAAATCAATTTAAACAACTTTGGTTGGCCTTGTCAGTTACCCAAGTTGTTTTTTGTTGACACAAAATCTCATACTGGAGCCAAAACTGGCCTTGGACACACAGCAACTCACCTAGCTCAGCCTTCAGACTGCTGGGATTACAGCCTGGACAGGCCATCATGTTTCACTTCCCAGACTGTTTTCGATAGCTTTAGACTGGTACTCAATATTTTTCTACATCTGTGACTGCTCCAGGGAGCTGTTATGCATAAGCAATAGATGTTCTGAGAGAGTCATAAAGTGAACAGAAATTCTAGGATTCAACTGCCAACCTCTGAATTCTTTAACCATTTTCTATCCAAATAGAAATCTTTGAAGTTAATGAATGAGGAGCTCATGTCTTTAAAGCAGAGCTGTAACCTGCGTGGTGATCTTAGAATCTCACAGAGAAACTCTGTTCCCTCTCTTGACTAAACTTCAGCCATTAAGATTTTCATTTCCCAGGAAGAAATCTCGCTGTGAAAGTGAACTGAGTGCTTTCCCTGGAAGATACCACAGCACCCTTAGTACTGAGTGCCTTCAGGTTTCGTATTTTGTGACCTTACTTTTAACTTGGGTGATAACCATAGGTATTTGGCAAAGCTTCATAAAGATTTTACTGATAATAGAACTGTCCTTACTGGAAACCCAAGGATGGAAAACATTACCATAAAGAGCTCAGATAACAACAGGGCCAGTAGAGGATGCTTTGACAAATTCAGGTAAAGAGAAGGCAATTCCAAATTGCAGAAACACCAGATAAAAATCATACTTTTAATGGATCAATGGCAAAATCAAAGTCTTTCAATGTTGTAAATAAATGAGTTATTCCCAGTAATATTCAGGACCTTGGTGCCCCATGTCTCATTTTTATCAGCCAGTGAACAAATTGAAAGGTTCAGGAACAAATTGAAAACCAACTCCAAGCTTAACATACAATAAAGAGTTGGTAAGCATTTATTACCTCCCCTTCAACTTCTACCCCATAGATCACCAGAGTACTCCAGTTCTTCATGTATATAATCACACAGTCTACCAAAGTTGGACTGCTACTCTTATTCTAAAACAAGAAATTTTATGTCTGCTTACCTCATTGCCATAAACATACAGAAAATGGCTTCGGGGATGGAACACCATTCCAACTGGATGAATGAATGTGGAAGGAAATTGGAAACTAGGAAATTTTGGTAGAGGGCTTGGTTTCCCATCCGTGAGCATAGATACAGTGACAAATGTCTGTTTGGTATCCTATATAGAGCAAAGGAAGACTTAAGATTTGTCCTTTTATTCTTTGTCCACATTATAATTTCTAAACCTTTCTATTATTTCAGTTTTAACTAAGACAAGGGCAAATCCATTATCACAGCAAAGATTTAAAAAAAAATTAGAAATCACTGATAACTCTACTCCACTATCCCAGCTATCAGTTTTATAGATGCTGAGATGTAGCATAGGAATCTAAGGAATCTGTTCTAAACTAAAAGCAGCAAATTGCACTAAAGGACATCATCACACATTTCATCTCACAGCAGACCTATTCTCAGAAAAAAGATAGCAAATAATATCTACTCTAAATCATTTTTCCATGGAAGTCTTATGAGTCTGAGAGTGATACATACACAGGTCTAAGCCATCACCTTTTCCTCTCTTGTTGTTCTCCTGAAACCTATTTATCTACAAAAAATGAGGGTTTTATTTTTCAGGAAAACATCAGTTTAATCTAAAATATGTTTAGTTCAGCATAGGCAGGCATGGTGGCAAATGCCTCTAATTCCAGTACTCAGGGTCAGAAGCAGGCATATCCTGTGAGCCCGAGGATACATAGTATTACATAGTGAGACTCTGCCTTAAAAATTTTCAGCTGAAAAAACCAGCTTATTTTAATGTTACGTTGGGGTTTAGAGGGGTGATATATATATGTCCCACTTAGGACTTAGTGCTGAACAGCAACTTGGAGAACCCTTGAGTTTTCTAATGGTTCTGAGAATAATTGGGATTAATAGTTATGGTTAAGGACTTATACAACAAAAAATATACATCTGTGGCAATGGGTTCCCCTTCTTTGCACATTTAAACTAACCCCTTCAAGGAACTTAAGACTTATGTGGAAAATATTCAGCTTACGTTTCCCTGGAGAATGAATAACATACAATCAGAAAACAATTAGCATTGCGACTTTTATTTTTATACACTTGAATGACAAACAATAAGAAATGTTTAGGAGCAAGCTATTCTACAAATGATTTTATCAATCTCTATGCCAGAAATCATGTGACACCTGGATATGATGTCTGCTAAGATTAGTTTGTAGGGCTTGGTGACAGACAAATTCCCTCTGAGCTATAAGACTTACTTGTATATGGAAGAGATAAATTCCACTTTCAGTTTCTTGGTCAATAAGAAATGTTATCACATGTGGAATGGATTTTTCATTTTTATAAGTAGAATATAAGCAAGGTAACCACTGAAGAAATGGTTCTTTACTGAAAAAACAAGAACTGGACTACAAAATAGAAAGAGAGAAAATTGTTTCTGAAATATAAATTCCAACTACTTACTACAGAAAAACAAGCTAATGAATCCTTGTGTTTTTCTGACAAGCCACAAATAAATCCATAAGCCCCCTCCCTTTTTCTCATGTATGCATGCCTGGGCACAGGCTCATACACGAATGGTTCTTACTATGTGACCAAGGCTGTTCTAGATCTATTTAGCACAGGTTTGTGTGCCTCAACCTACTGATTGCTAGAATTACATGTGTGTAATTCTACACATGGCTCAGAAATCATGGTTTAAATTCTTTAATATCTACTCCTTTCTTCTTGGTGGATTTTATTTTTAGAAAACACTGAGAAGAAACTCCTCTGGTATGGAGTGTTTGTCTAGAAATACTAGATACATTTAGCTTTAACAAAAGTAGGTATCTGCTATTAAGGAGACTCCACGGGGACTGGTGAAGTATTTCTGTGTGTTCAAGTACCAAACTGCAAATCAAAAACAGTTCTTAAAATCGTGCTTAACAAAATTTCCTACCTGTGGAAGTTTTCTATGTCATACCTCACTGAGGGTCCTGTTTCTGGTGAAAGTGATAGTAATATAATCAACTGTAAAGTACAAAGGGGCAGAAATTATAAACAACATCTATACCTTTTTTTCTTTTTAACTTGGGAAGTATTAGTCTCTTGTAAAGCTGCCTACATAAGTTAAAATGGCAGTTTGTGCCATTTATTAATATGTCTTTGGACACAGCTCTCTTGCAATTGGGCAGCAGTGCCACTCTCATCCATTTTTTGGAAAAGGTCTCTCAGCATGTGGCCCAGGGTAGCCTCATGTCTGCAATGATCCTGTTTCTGCATCTGAGTGTTAAAGGAATGACAGGTATATACCAGTAGTAGCCCTGGCTTTTTCATTTTTAGGCCATTATTTCATACATAATCATTATCTTCACATTTTATTCAATTTTGTATTTAATACATTTTATTTTATCTGTACATGTAATCTGTAGTGATAAAAATCTGTCTTAAAAGTTACCTTCAAAACTTTCTCTGTTTGCAAAACATTTTTCATTATACCACAGTTTTCCTCTGATATAGTCAACCTATATAAATATATAAATGAAAACATCAAGTGGGTCATATATAGAGTTATATGTTAAACAGAAAGAAACTTACTTTAAAATTCCAAGCTTTTGATCATTTGTGAATGTGAGGCCAACTAAGAAAAAAATCTGTACACATATAAGAGGTTGAAGACAAAAGTCAAGAACATTTTCAACAGTCACTAAGAAAGGCATGAGAGTGTTCTTGGCTATGAAGTGTCCTTTTAAAGAACCCAGAAGCTGCTTCGGTCTTCACCACAGTTAGAATGGTGCATATGTTCATGTTTTTGTTGTTGTTCCACACTTGCTGCAACAGGGAAGAAGGAACCTGCACAGAAGACTGATAATGGCAAGGAGCAGCAATATAAAGGCACTAAGAACTGATCATAAGAAAGAAATGATAGGCAAGTAAAATTATCTTTGTTGAATATTAACTATAATAAGATGAGAACGTTGGTTAGGGGAAGGTTTCAACTTTCCTGTCGGGGTTGAGACAAAGAAATCCTCTTTTATTTTTAATGTGTAGGGCCAGTGAGAAAATTAGCATAACTTGTTGGTGGCAGTTATATAAATGCTGAGGTTTTCTCTTAACCCTCCTAGCTTCCAAATAATAGAGGCAAGACTATTTTATTTATTTAACAGCTTTATGGCACAACAATTGAGGAGTACTGATTTTTTTTTAATCCCATAAACTAATCTGGCTATCTCCCAGCCCAAATCCCAAAGATACATGCACTTTATGGCTTTCTCTGTTCCACCTGTTTTCTTATGATTTCTCCTGGACCCTCTCCTCATGGCTGAATCTTTACTTCCCCTTGCTCACCCACTCCCCTGGCTAGGAGGAAGTTCTACTGTACTCTCTTCTGTTCCATCATTGGCTTTTCAGCTTTTATTGACAAATCAGAGAATAAATGGAGAACAATATTTATACTATGTTGAAGCAGGAGATACTTAGCATAAGCATTTCAATTCCATGTTCAGATTGCAACCCCACATGGGGGCAGAGAAATGAGCAGTTGAACAATGCAAGGATACTCTATGCACAGGGCACAATAATATTATGCCTACATCTCCCACTTTTAGTACAATAAAAGGCTCTTTCTCTTACAATAATGTGATTTACCTTTATGTATTTGGCAACCTTGGAAGATATTCAATTATTCATCCTATCTTGATGCATCTAAAGTTCTATACCTAAATAAATTTCTATCATTATGACATGCATAGGTCTAAAAACATTTTCTTAAATCAACAATTTGAGCTTGATATAGATGCTGAATCAATCTAGTCTTCAACTGCATCAGAGACCTGAAAAGGAATAAATATTACCTGAACATTCAGGAAGTGCAGGGAAACAGCTTCCAAAACCATATAAGTGACAGAGATAGCTGGCTGCCTGGACAGTCCCACTGAAGTTTTCTATAACATGGGAGCATCTATCTTCAGCTGAGAATATCTGACAGACATTTCTATGAAGAAAGAATTATAAAGAACTTGCCTACCTGTCCTGACAAAGCTTGGCCATCGACTTCCCTTTGTTCAGTATATCCAGTTTAGACAGCATTCTGTCTGCATTTGAAGCAAGGGCATTTTCTTGCCCAGTGGCTGTCTTACCACATATAGATCAAATGCAACATGGAGGTCCTTTGATTGCTTGTCATGTTCTTTAAAGTAGAATAAGATTCTGCCAGGATCAGACCTATCTTATTGTCAAAAATTTCTTAAATTAATAAAATACCTTTAAAGGCCATTTTTTTTAGATCTCTGGAGTTTTTGAAGATGATTTATTTGTGAATTCATCTGAATTATTTTTTCTAATTATTTATTATCTATTCAATCTAGGAAACATATTTTTATAATTAACCAAACTAGAATCTAACACGGCCATGAGTTTCATTGTCGGACTGCTAAATTCTATTTTTGAATTATCCTAAACAATTTGTAATAGCAGCTTTCGAAAGACTAGAACTTAACATTAAATTTTAAGTATTGCAGATGTACAATACCTTGGCATATTGTAGCAAAATATAATCTAAAATCGGCATTAATATACAAAGTTCTATGCCAATGTAGCCAAATATAACCTTAAATTGTATCAATATACAATGATCTATACAAATGTATCCAAGTATAACCCTAATTTGTATCAATATACAAAGATCTATGCCAATGCAAATTTAGTGGCTTTTTAATGTTCTTTAGTTGAAAAGTAGATTCAATAATATACCCTTTTGTTTATCATTCCTATAACCAAACCCCTAAAGGGACAGGAAACTTACAATAAACTTTTATTCCATGGAATGACCAACATTTGGTTAAAGATGATTATTTGTTCTCTGTTGGAGCAGGTAAGGCATTTGTTTTTCTTTATATGTTAGTTTGGACTGCATAGCTAAGATGTAATATAAATTTTTATCTATGCCATTTGAAAGGATAACATAATAAGTAATTTTTATTCTATGGCTTCTGTCCATTTTTTCAATCATTTTTCTTTTATCTCTACATTTTTAGTATTGTTGGCATCAGGACCTCCCAACCAGTGACATCACACCCAGGTGACAGCTCTACCTGCACACCTGTTGCTAAGGCAACAGCCACCATATTCCCATAATTCACTTGGCCTACCTCACACCTTTACCTGTGGTTATGTCACTCTCCATATATAAACAGAAGACCCCTCTGATCTCTCTCTCTCTCTCTTCCCCATTCTCTTTTCACTGCCACCTTGCCTCCCTTCAATAAACCCCAGATGGAACTGTTTGGCCTGGTGTGGTCTTTCTAGAGTTGTACAACCATCATCACAACATTGGTGCTGAAGACTTCAGGAATTTCTACGCAGGTTGCTGCAGAGTCCAGGCGGCAGTCGCCACCTGGAGCGATCATGAAGCCGCCACTGCTGCCAGAGGACTGATGCCATGTGTACTGCCGCCACCACCATTACTGCCCGCAACCACTGCTACACCATGTGGACTCCATCTGCTGACACCTGCCGTCATCCACGGTGTGGATTTCCATCAGTGCCACAGACCATCCCTGATGCTGCCACCACCACTGCTGCTGCTGCTGCTGCTGCTGCTGCTGCTGCTGCTGCTGCTGCTGCTGCTGTGAGACTCACAGACTTCTACCACGTGAGCTGTGCTACCATGGCTTACCACGTGGAGCTACCATCTGGCCACACCAACCACATGGTTCCACATTCCTACCATACTGCAGAAGTCCGAAAACACACACTGGCATATTGATTAGTAAGGAGTTTCTCCAATCAGCGGGAGGTACCCTGTATGCCCAGATAATGTTTGGCTAACCTTTTCTGGGCTGAGGGGTTGGCATTTCAATGCCCAAGTCCTTATGACCGGCCTCCTGGCTGACCTACAAGTTAAGACTTAGACCCTTGGGTGACCTCCCTTCTTGAAAGCAGTTCATAAATCCCTCAAGCTCTTGCAGCCGGTTTAAATTCCTAGTACTAGGTTGAATTGCTTTCTGGCAATTTCCGGGAAATTGTTGGCCATAGCCCCTAGAAATTTCATGTGGTGACCTGAATTTCTAGCTTGGCTTTTACTGACTGGTTGCTGAACTTTTCTCTGGGACGCCAGCATGAATAGTTCAGTAACATCCCCAACACCCAATGGGCACTAAATGATCTTCAAACATACCCCCAGGCACCCCATTGGGATGTCTCCTGGAAAAATCTCAAATCTCTTAAATTAACTCCCAATTTGAGGTCCTCAAAATTGAAACACCTCTGCAATAAGGTCTGGGTTCAATACTCTTTAGAAAATAGTTCCAAATGGCCAACTAATGGCACATCAGACGCAATTGTTTTAAGAGATCTCCATACATACTGCTAGCAGTTGGGTAAATGGAAAGAAGTTCCTTATATCCAAGTATTCATCTATCTCCACTCTCACCCCTCTATGTGTTCTGCTTGTTCCCCATCCCAACTTCTCTTAACCATGAAACCTACTTAACCGCCACTAGATGACTCTGCAACCCTAGATCTGCTAAGGAACCACCTCCCTTAAGCCGCAGACCTGCTTCCGTGCTGCCGAAAACCCAAACTGCTGCCTCAGTTTCTCCTTCTCACCAAGGCCTACTAGTTTTACCTCTCTAGACTCCTCCCCTCCTTCTGTGCCAGCTGCAGGTCTCTCCAATCTCCCTACACTGGCCCTGACCTTCAACCCTCCTATCACGCATTCTAAGGTCACAGCCAAACCCCCAATTCCTTCTCCTCCAGAGTCACCTGACCCAGCACCGGCCCTTCCCTTAAGGGAAGTGGTTGGGGTTGACGATCTGGTCAGAGTGCATGTCCCTTTCTTGCTGAGTGAACTTTCTCAAATAGAAAGCAGACTGGGTTTGTATACTTCTTTTTTTTAATTTTTATTTATTTATTTTTTTTTTTTTGATACTTTATTTACATTTCCAATGTTTCCCCTTTTCTGGGTCTCCTCTTTGGAAACCCCCTATCCCCTCCCCTTCCCCCCCTCTGTGAGGGAATTCCTCCTCCCACCTACCCGCCCACCCATTCCCATATTCCCACCTTGACATTCCCCTTTACTGGGGCCTCTAGCACCCTCAGGCCCAAAGTCCTCTCCTTTCTCCCTGATGGCCATCAAGGTGATTCCTCTGCCTCATATGTAGTCCAAACCATGGGTCGTATACTTCTAACTCTTCCAGCTTTATTAAGCAGTTCCAGTACATCACTCAATCTTATAGCTTGACTTTCCATGATGTTCATATGATTCTCACTAATAATTTACTTCCTGATGAATGCAGGCAAGTTTGGGAAGAGGCAAAAACACATGCAGATGGAATTCACCAAACAGATAGAACATATCCAATCAAGATCCTCAATGGAATTACAATTCTGCAGGTGGTATCTTAGCCAGAGACAGGTCTATTACATGCCTTCTGGCTGGCCTAAGAAAGGCAGCCTTAAAGCCAGTAAATTTTGTCCAGGACAAACAGGAGAACCCATCTCAATTTTTAGAACACCTCACAAAGGCTCTACTGCAATACACTAATTTAGATCCTGCAAACCCAGAAGGTAAGCAACTTCTGATGACCTACTTTTTTTTCCCATAGCTACCCCAACATAAAAGCTAAACTTAGGCGGTTGGAGAAGGAGCCTCTAACTCCACAGGCAGAAGTCTTAGCGATGCCCTTTAAGGTGTACCATGAGAGGGATGAGAAAGCCACAAAAATACCACATGCTGGCAAAGGTTGTCGGACCAGCCTCAATTGCTAACCCAGACTCCTGGTCTTCTAAGGCTCAGAGTCCACCAGGCCCCTGCTATAGATGTGGTCAGCAAGGTCACTGGGTGAGGGCTTGCTCCAACCTTGGCAAGCCAAGGGCACCATGCCCTAGGTGTCATCAGGAGGAACACTGGGCTGTCGACTGCCCTCATGTTGTACAGAACAGAGGGACATCACTCCCAGGTAGCCCTCCAGCCGACCACCTAGGCTTGGCTACAGATGACTGAAGGGGCCCGAGCTCTATCGACCCGATCACGCCTATCACTTGCAGAGAGTCACAGCTATCATGGTATGTGGGCGGCCCATCTCCTTTCTCTTTGACACCGGGGCCACTTACTCAGTCCTGGCAGAGTTTTGGGGACCCACTTCACCTTCTCATTTTCCTATCGTTGGGGTAGGAGGACAACTTTATCTCCCTCACCAGACCCCACCACTTAGTTGCATTTTTAAGGGTGTACCCCTCACCTATTCCTTTTTGGTAGCACCAACATGTCCTGTCCCCTTATTGGGAAGGGATCTTTTAGCTAAGTTGGGAGCTTCTATTTCCTTTGCTCCACCCATTCGCCTAAACCCAAGCTTGCCAGCAGTTTCTCTGCTCTTTCTTCTAGCCAGTTTACCTACTAACACTAACATGTTGTTTCCTTTACCAGCTTCTCATGTGGACCCCCAAGTTTGCGATGTCCAGAACCCCTCTGTTGCTAAACATCATTCTCCCATTGTCATCCAGTTACTGGACTCTACCAGGCACATCACCCAAGCTCAATACCTGCTGTCTCTCCAGAGCCTCAGGGGATTTAAGTCTATCATTTCTGACCTCTTAAGGAAAAAACTCCTACCTCTGGCTCTTTTCAGGCTATGAGCTCTCCCCTTTCTCACCATTTGAACTCATGTATAGACATCCTAACTCCTGGTCTTTCACCTAAATGCTCTTCCCTCCCAGACCATCTACTCACCCCATTATTTTGCCATCTCTGTTCTCTCCTATGGAACTTTACTGACCACCATCTACCGCGGCCACACACTGTCTCCTGTCCACTGCCTGTCAACGTCAGAGACCAAGTCCTTCTATCCCCTCCAGAACATCAGCCCTCACCCCTCTCTCCCAAATGGCAGGGCACTTTTAAGGACCATGCTCTGTTAAGCTCTGGAGGATGTCGAGACTACCCACCTTGTCCCCAATCCCAGAAAATGAGACTCCACTCTGGCAGCCGAGCTCGACCTCACTGGATTAGATATGGGTTTCTCGTCTTTTCCCTGCTGTTCATTTCCATCCAGGATAGCCCTTACATCTGGAGATTCAAAGTTCAAGAAACCCCCACAGATAACAAACAGTCTTTCCAAATAGGGTCTGGAAACTGCTCCATAGCCGGATGCCAGGAGCCGATCCAAATTGCTATCATCCCTGCATCTGTTATCCCATCTAATATTATGATCTCTATACTTGCTTTCTCTTTGACCAGACAAAAGATTATCATAGAAAATGACTAGACAAATATGGGGGCTGTCCATATTGGTCTGGTCAGATAAATATGCTAGGATCACGGACCAATCATTTCTTCTATCAACACTGCAAGACACTCTTTTTCTACATACAAGACCCATGGGATTCCAAGTGGGAGACAGGAATTGTTGGTAAGCTCCACCATAAAAATCAGCCCAGCTCCCCAGTAAGTACTATCCGTATCCAGAGAAAATATGTCTCAATTGCCCAACCTCTAGATATTAGAAAAGTAGGGGAAGTAATAAAACACTCCTCTGAGGTCCTTACCTCTTTGACATCACACCTCATAAATGGCACTAACTTGTCATTTCGCCTTTTGCTTCAGACCTTGACCTCGACATACCAACTCCTTAATGTCACCAGACCTGGTCGCTTTAAAGATTGCTGGCTATGCGTACCCCCTGGAATTAACTCACAATTGCCACTTACAGCCTCTCTGGTGATACTGCCGAGTAACCTTACCTCACCTTTTGTCAGCTGCCCTGACTCTGATGCTGCCATGACTCCATACCTTACCTCTATCCCTCTCTTTGGCATGGCAAATTGTTTTAAAGCCTCCGGGACACATTCAGTAGGAATGCTAAGTGCCCTAGACTGCAATAAACCATAACCCTTGATATACCATCTCTGCTATAATGACCTGCAGTCCAGAACACGTCAATTCTTTGTGGCACCCAGGTATATCATAGCCTACCCACCAGCTGGTCAGGAGTTTGCACGTTGGTACTCCTTTTCCCTGGACTGGGAGTAATCCAGGGAAACGAGCCTTTGCCAATCCCAGTTGTAGATATGACAGTTGCCCAACATAAGAGAGTAGTTCAGGTTATGTCACTCTTAGTTGCTATGGAAATAGCCATAGGTGTTGGTACTGGAGTTGCAGGGATAACAACTTCCATGACCCAATATGATGAATTCACTTCCCAGTTTAAAAGCAATTTTCAAGAAATGACTGAAACTGTGCTTACTATCTAGAAATAGGTTGATTCTTTGGCAGCTGTGGTGCTTCAGAACCGATGGGGGACTAGATATCCTGACAGCTAAAGAAGGTGGTCTTTGCCTGTTCCTCCAAGAAGAATGCTGTTTCTACGTCAACCAATCCAGGATAGTGAGAAATAAAATCTAGGAGCTACAGTCAGACATACAGAATTTCAGGGAATGTGAGACCTCTAGTTCTGCGATTTTCGAAAACCCTGTATGGAAGAGGATACTCCCTTTTGTAACGCCTTTTCTAGTCATCCTCTTGGTGTTGTTATTTGCCCCCTGCCTCATTAATCTTGTTTCTACATTCCTTCAATGACAAATACAAAAAATTTCTAACCAAATTATTAATCAGTTCCTGTTACAGGATTACCGGCCACTGCCCACAGAAGAGCCGCTGTCCACAGAGGAACCTGATGCAAACATTTACCAGGTGGACCCCGATGGTGAAAGTCAGCTACACTCCAAAATTGATGACGCCCCTACACAGCAGGAAGCAGTGTAAGAGACATGATGCCCCAATTCCCTTTTCACCATCGGCTTCCCCTTCCCTTTTTTTCTCCTTCTTTTTATAAGAAGAAGCAGGGAGGTATGTTGGCATCAGGACCTCCAAACCAGTGACACCCAGTTGACAATGCAACCCACACACCTGTTGCCAAGGCAACAGCCACCATATTCCCAGAATCCATTTGGTCTACCTCCCACCTTTACCTGTGGCTATGTCACTCTCCATATATAAACAGAAGACCACTCTGATCTCTCTCTCTCTCTCTCTCTCTCTCTCTCTCTCTCTCTCTCTCTCTCTCTCTTCCCCCTTCTCTTTTCACCTTGCCCCCTCTCTTTCAATAAACCCCACGTGGAACTGTTTGGCCTAGTGTGGTCTTTCTAGAGCTGCACAGCCATCACAACAAGTATCCTGTTTATTTTTGTTTATAAATTTTTCTACACCCACCCACCCACCTCAAAAATAATAATGCAGAGGTCCTCCTGTCAAAAGGAAATATAGGGACAAAGAGTGGAGCAGAATCTGAAGGAAAGGCCATCCAGAGACTGCCCCACCTAGGGATCCATCTCATCTGCAGACACTATTGCTGATGCCAAGAAGCACTTGCTGACAGGAGCCTGGTATAGCTGTCCCCTGAGAGGCTCTGCCAGAGCCTGACCAATACAGATTCAGATGTACACAGCCAAACATCAAAGTGAGAATGGGGACCCTAATGGAGAAATTAAGGCAAGGACTGAAGGAGTGAAGGGGTTTGCAACTCCACACATGCGCGCTTTACATAATCTCTGTCATAACTAATGCAATGCAAATACTCTGCAATTAAGCACTATTCTGTGCTTTTTAATAAAAAAACTTAGAGGGTAATGAGAAGAAAAAAAGTCTGTATGTGCTCGTTACATTCACCACAGCTTTTAGCCAAACATTTTCAACCCTCTGTGCAGGCATGGAACCTGTGGACACAGAAGGCTGTGTAAAACACAAGAGTTAGCGTAATTCCTATCCTGGTTAACTTTCTATTGCTGTGATAAACACTATGATAAAAAGCAACTTGAGGAGGAAAGGATTTATCTAGCTTACATGTCACCATCACATTCCATCATTGAGGGAAGGTGGGAGACAAACTTAAACAAGGGCAGAGGCAGGAACCATGGAAAAACATTGCTTCATTGGCTTACTCCCAGTGGCTTACTCAACCTGTTTTCCTGTACCACCTTGTGTGTGCTATCTGGTCAGTGGTGGTACCACCCATGTGGGGAAAAATTATTTATTTATTTAGTACTTTACACCCCGAGAATGTCCCCGACCCCACTGCAGTCCTACACATTTTTCTTTTAAGGGACAGAACTGAGAAACTGCTCTGTACCCAGGGAGCACATGTTTCTAAGTTTTGATTCTATGTAAGTTCTTACCATACTTTATTATGCCAAATATTAGTGCTATTTTATAAATGTTGCATGGTTGTAGCAATAATTAATCCCAATCCAGGGCTTCTAGCCCAGCTTTGACCATTCAGTTTCTGAATAAAAGACAAATGATCTTTATACTTATAAGCTTTAATCAGCACTAGAGCTGGGAAGATATCTATGCTGTATGCTATTAAAATATGTTTCCCCATCCACAACCCTAAGTAAAAATTTGCCATATTCCATGTGGGTGGTTCTTAACTTCAATTGGCTACTTTTGCTATGTGTTGTAATGCTGAATAGTGACTCCCAAGGTGTGGTTGCCCTCAAGGACAAGGGAATCTTCATGCAGAGGACATTAGGTGAACTTGCCAACCCCCAAGTTATCTCTGATTGGTGAATAAAGATGCCTACAACCTGTAGTTAGGCAGAATTGAGATAGGTGGGGTTTGTGGTTCCTGGGCTTGAGGTGTGAGGAGAACCATGAGAGAGAGGGAAGAAAGTGGAGAGAGGAAGAAGCCATCATGGGGAAGGTGAGTCAAAATATTTGGCTATGAGGGCTAGCCAACTAAAGATATCAAGTCTTTTTCCCCCCAAGTCATGTGGGCTTTGAGACAAGGATTGAAATGCATGCTGGTTTGATCCATGACTCCAGGGGGCCATTTTAGGGATTAAAATATGAAGTAAAACACAGCTGCAACCCAAACCAAATGACATGTCAAGCTGCAGAGCCTACAAGCTTTAATGGCAGGCTTAAAAGTCAGTCTTTATGGGTCCTCTTCAGTGGTGCTGCTCAAGAGCAGCTTTGAGCTGAGGACAGATGTCAGTTTAGTCACACAGGCACAACACAGTCTCTAAGTAAAACAAACAAACAAAATAATAAGAATAAGAATGGTAAGGATAAGAGTTTCAGACAAGGGAGACAGAAACAGGCAGATCTCTGAATTCTGGTAAACATCCTTCTTAAATTTATATAATAGGGGAATATGGTTTTATTTATAAGTCATGTTTATAATTTTTATGTTATAATTTTAAATTAAAAGATAATGTTTTTCTATTGCCAAAAACCATTTTGCCCTAGAAAGGTATATTCTTCTAGACACTGTAAAGGCCCAGAATTGGGGTTTTGCTTTTATCCAACAGAAAAACAAAGCTAAGCTCATGAGAGCTAACACAGGGTAGAGTTTCATGCTACTCTGAGCAGCCAGTCTGTCTCCTTGGAATGTGGGGCTCCTACAGGAAAACTAATGGGAACTCATGAGAGATAACCTAAAATGAAAGAAAATTTAAATAAAGTTGAATATAGAGAAGGATATTAAATTAAGAAAAGAGGACGGCATAGATTTTGAATATATAAATTTGTGCCTTTGTTCTCAATATCCTGGGAGACAAAGGTAGAGACAGATCAGTTCCTTGTGAGTTGAGGCCAGCCTAATCTACAGAGTAAATCCAAATCAGCCTGGGCTACAGAGAAAAACCATGCCTTAATAAATAATAATGATTGTTTTAAATTATCAAAGATATTAATTTCCAAAGAAGGGAGAAATTAGAATTGACATAAATGTTTTTAAGGGTACATAGATAATAAATAAATCCAGGCCTTCAATCTCAAAACATGGGAGACAAAGGCAATGACAAGTAAGTTGGTGAGTTTGAGCCCAACCTAATCTTTAGAACAGATCCAATCAACTAGGACTACACAGAGAAACCTTGTCTCAATAAATAATAATAACTATTTTAAATTGTTTTAATTATCAAAATGAAGGTGGTTATAAATTTGATGGTTATGATGCTATTACAAATTGTCTGTGACAGAAGTCAAAATGGAGCAGACCTAAATAAAAAGGGGCCTGCTAAATTGGAGCAGTCTATACTTTTAATGACTTCAAATTGCTGGGCCAAAGGCAAGCTATGTTGAGAGAGAGGCTCTGTATGTATGTTAACAGGAAAGAAATAAGGGCTTTGGACTCCTTCCAAAGAAATAAGGATCAGATTTGATAGGGGAAGACCCAATGAAGATCTTAGCTTCAGACAGAAAGAAAGAAATCAAGAAGACCAAACAAGACAGGTAACATGATTTGCTCATCCCTCTACATGGGAACAGCCCTGAACTGGCTGAGACATAAAACTGTCTCTAGCCAGAACTTCAACTATGCATAGCCAATGAATCTTGTTGGTACAGAGTTCTCAAGATTCATTATGTGATCCTTTCATATAGCATGAGTGGAGATTTATATTACAGTTTGATTATATCTTCAAACTAACTCATAAAGAAAGACAGTTGTCTTTCACCTGCTCAAACGAGGAGCAAAAATTCATCTTTAACTGATCTATGCACATTCCATGCATTATGTTAATATAAAATATATATTACCTTTTAAAACTTTATGTTCATTAAAAAACAACAACAACCAAGAATACAGCCCTGACAGGATTCAGCCCCAAGGATGTTGAGATGCTGAGACCTGCTGTTCCATCTCCCTCTTAGATCCTGCCTCAAACTGATGCTGTTAGATGTGCTTCTAAAATAGCTTCAAAAAGGACCACCAATCCCAAATGACCTTGGTTCATCCACCCTTTCAGACTGTTCCAGTCAGGATTTCAATTACACCCTGAACTTTCTCACACATGGAGACCGGACAATAAATGCTAGAGCTACTTTTCTTTTGACTTATCCATTTTTCTGATTTCTTTTTGGGACCCCTAACAGGAATTCTTTGCCCCAATCCAGCAGGAAGCAATTGTAAGGAGACTGTCATCTCATTCCCTTAAGTCAAAGAGGATGGTTTGGGTCATTTTATAAAGTATACATATATTGTCATTTTAAGGGATAATTTACAAATAATTATGGTCTTAGATGGGGAGGAAACTAAATAGGAAGGATAGATTCAGGGATTTCTATTATTTTCCCTTTGTTTTCAATATCCTTTCTTTCTTACATAAAGAGTATGGGGTTGAGAAGAAAATGAAGGGATATAGAAATATTATATAAATTAAACAAATAGTGGTAGATTAATGAATCTACACTTTTAAACAAAAAAATTCTATAGTCATAATCTTACATTGATATAGATCTTTATATATTGAAGCAAAATTGAGGTTATATTTTGCTACATTCATACAGAATTTTGTATACTGATACAGGCTTAAGGTTTCCATTGGTATAAATCTTTGTATACTGATACAAAATTTAATTGTGTTACAACATAATATAGGTAAGTTTCAGTTTTTAAATAGGCATTGTATCTATGATACCCATTTAAATATATGAGATTTAGTCCCAGTTCTTTTACTAGCTGCTATTTCAAACTGTTTAAAATAATAAGTAATGCAAGTTAATGGTCAGAGAATCAAACTCATGGGAGATATTAATATAAAGTGTACATCCTGGATTAAACAGATAATGGGTAGCTAGAGACAGGCAATTTTTGCTTGCTCAGGTATGCTATGAATGGATAGATGGACTTCAAAAGCATCAGAAATCAACAGAATATAGCATGTAAATTATTTCATTATTAAAAGATCTTTGACTATGAGACAGGTCTGCTCTTGACAATACACACATTCCACTTTAAAGATGATGAGCACCAATAACCTCCATGTAAAGTTGCTTCCATTGTGGCAAGCTAATCGCTAGGCAAGAAATGCCCTAACTTCATCTACAGACAGAATGCTGCCCAAAAAGGTCAAATGGACACAGGATAGTCAACTGCTAAGCTCTAACAAGATAGGGTAAGCTAATCCTTCATAATTCCTGGTTCATGTAAGGTCTGTCAGATGTTCTGGACCAGAAGACTGAAGGTAGATGCTCCAACAGTATAAGGAATGCTGGATACTGCCCAGGAAGTCTGCAGTCTCTGCCATTTTTTATAATTTTTGGAAGCTGCATTCCTACATACTCAAGTAATGCTTCTTCCTTCTCAGGTCTCTGATGGCTTTGAAGACTAGATAGTCATAGTCTTACTATAAACTTAAATTGTTTTCAATTTAAAAAGATTTTCTAAGTCTAAGAAGATGTTTTTACTTTAATAATACAGATTAGAATAGAAAATGATTTAGACGTGGGACTCTAAACTCACCAAGATAGGATAGATGATAGAATATCTTAGTTGTCAAATATAAATTGACAGGCTCTTAAAAATGAATATCATACCTTGTAGTTTTCATAATTGTTATAATTGTATTCAATTTATATCTAAGGAGAAAAGTGCATTTTATTGGACAAAACAGGAAAACTGGTTGTGGCTCAATCTTTTGTTAAGTATTGTAATGCTATATACTGACCCCCAAGGCCTGGTTGCCCCCATGGGCAAAAAAAAAAAAAAATATGCTTGCCAGGGCAAGTGATAGTACGTGACCTTGTCACCCACACCAAGATATCCATGATTGCTGAATAAATATGTTTACAGCCTGTAGCTGAGCAGAATTGTGATAGGCAGTGTTTGGTGTTCCTAGGCTTGGGGTCTGAGGAGAACCATGATGGAGAGGCAGAAGAAGGTGGAGAGAGGAGGAAATCATCATGGGGTAGGTGAGTCAAAAAAAAGATATGGCCATGAAGGTTAGCCAATTGGAGTTAAGAGTTGCCCAGATGAAACATGGCAAGTTATAAAATGGCATTATCAGGGGAAAAACAGCACAGAAGGTAGGTATATTCCAAGCTTTAGTGCTGATTAGGGCTTCTTGTAATTATAAAAGTTGTATGTCTTTTATCCAGGAAATGAATAACCAAAGGTGTAGCAGAAACACCCAATTGAGATTAATTATACTCTATAACATTGCAGTTTTCGCTTAACTCATCTAGCTCCCAAATAACTGAGGCAGGATATTTTAATTATTTAACAGCTTTATGGCACAACTCAGCAGCATTGATCTATTTTAATCCCCTAAACTAATCTTCCTACCTCCCAGCCCAAACCCCCAAGATGCTTGCATTTTATGGCTTTCTCTGCTCCAGCTGTTTTCTTATGATGTCTTCTGGACCCTCTTCTCATGGCTGAATTCTCACTTCCTCTCTCTCAACCACTCCCCAGGCTGTTTAGAAGTCCAACCCTGTTCTCAACCCTGCTCAGTCACTGGCTGATCAGCTTTTGACAGATCAGAGAATAAATGGGGAGCAATGTTGTGGTGGTTTGAACATGCTAGGCCCAGGGAGTAGCACTATTATCAGATGTGGCCTTGTTGGAGTAGGTGTGACCTTGTTGGAGGAAGGTGTCACTGTGGGCATGAACTTTGAGCCCTTCCTCCTTCCTGCTTGAGAGTTCTCCTGGCTGCCTTTAGATCAAGATGTAAAACTCTCAGCTCCTTCTCTAGCACATGTCTGCCTTGATGTTGCCACTTTTCCTGCCATAATGACAATGGACTGAACCTCTGAAATTGTAAGCCAGCCACAATTAAATGTTGTCCCTTATAAGAGTTGCCTTGGTCATAGTGTCTCTTCACCTCAATAAAACCCTAACTAAGACAAATGCTTACACAACATTGAGCCAGGAGATAGTTAGAGTAAGCATTACAATATCATGTCCCAATGACGACCAGACATGGGGGCAGAGAAATAAGTATTTGCATAACACAAGGATAGTCTTTACACAATCAATGCACAATAATATTAGTCCCACAATAACTTAATCATGAAAACCTTTAAATGTCCTTAAATTGATTCTGGTGGTGATCACACAACTACACAAATACACAAAATACCATAGGGATGAACATATTAAAAACATAAAGTTTATACCATGTGGATTTTACCTTGATAAAACTGCTAAGCAAAGAAAAAGACATTTCAAGAATGAATGGCCCATTACTTATTTGAATTATGCTATATCATTACTGAAATTATCCAGTTAAAATAAAACTTTTGAGTTTTCTTAAAAGCTTTAAAGTTTGCATGGTACCATAACTATCATTATTAATCTGGGCAATTTTAATATAGAACCTTCACTGGGCCTTGAACTATGCTATGCCTCTTTCTTCTGTTTAGATTGTTCCTGCATTTATCTCTGTGAATCCAAACTGGAACAGCCTGGTGATTAGCCTTAGGAATGATTTCACTTATGTGAGGCTGACCTCAATTCAAGGATGTTCTGACCCAGAGTCACAGGATTGGTAGTTCTTAGAGTCCTGAGGATAAGCTTTTTCTCTGCAATATTTCTACTTGCCTATTCTCTGCTTCTCTACCATGCCATGAGCCATGTTCTCATTAGTTTGGTTTGTAGTCTATTGTTTAAACAGAGCACCCTGAGTTTGGGAAAATAACTTCCATGCTCTATTATTTCACTAGAACAACAAGTAAATGTTTGTACACATCGAATGTATTGGTGCTACTGGGAATTGAACCCAGAGTCTGAACATGCAAGGCAAAGACTCTACCATTGAGCTACATCTCCTGATAAAGCAATGTGAGCAATCTCCAGAGCAATCTCAGCAAGCCCAGAGAGAACTGACCAGCAAGAAATTGTGACTACTGAAATGAGGAGGGCCTGATAGCTATAGAGAAAAGTTTTTAGTTTAAACTGAAAATCATTTTATGGTAGCAAGAAAAATTTAGATTGTGAATTGTTGCTTTGCAAGTTACCAAGTGAATAGGTATCTTCTAGACCAATATTAGGAAATCAAGTCTTACCCTTTCAAATCCACAAAACTCTGCTCTTGAAAGCTGTAGGAAGAAGAAGAAGAAGAAGAAGAAGAAGAAGAAGAAGAAGAAGAAGAAGAAGAAGAAGAAGAAGAAGAAGAAGAAGAAGAGAAAGTTAAAAATGTAGTACCTTTTCAGAAGTCATAATAAACTTGTATTTAATTTTACCACAAAAAAATCCTTTTTCTTTTGTGTTCCAGCAAATATGTGACCAAACATTAATGTAGCTTTTCCTTTAGTCTCTTGATGGAACTTACTTTATTGTATGCATATAGCTCCATCTAAATGTATATTTTTCTTCTCTTCATCTCAGCATTATGTTAGCTTTTATTTTTTTTATGTTTTTCTGCCTGGGGAAACTTTCTATCCTCTGTAGTTAGGGCTGGATAAACAGTCACCATTTCTCTTCTACTTGCTTCTTGGTGCAATAATTTTCAGTTGTCCTATCACAGAAATTGAACACAGTTCTATGCAGAATTTTTGGGTCTTCTCTATTTTTAACCAGTTTGTAATTTTATGTACGTATGGGGACAGCATGACATTTCAGTATACTGGTAGGTGTGTAATTATCATCAGGATAGTTGGCACGTCCATCATCATAGACATGCATCACTTCTAGGACAACACTTAATTTCTGTTAATTTCAATATAACATTTAGTTCTACAAATTACCTTATAGCATTTTGGGACCCTATTGACCAAAAAATAAATATAAAAGAATATAGGTAAATGATATCTTTCTCATATCATATGTTTAATGTTTACTGAGGATGGTAAGCAATAAAATTAGTGCCAATTCTGACTCATACACTAAATAATATGAAGCAAAGGGAAAAATTGCTGAATCATATTCATATCTTTTTACAATTTAATTTTTACAATTATTGGTTCTAAGATATATTACTTGCTGGGAGCTTTGCACCAGACTGGGTCCTCTCTGATGCAACTGAGGGAGTAGAGCATAGGGTTGCTTTCTACAATAACTTTTGCCTATCTTGATTTTAAGTTACTCTGAGGCCAGAGGCTGCATTGTTGCTAACAGTTGGATATTAGGTAAAGGATTTATTGCCATTACTTCCTTCTCTGTCCAGGCAGCCATAAAGCCTCTCTGGTTAGGCTGGTTAATTCTTTGTGAACCAGAGAAGAAGGGAAGGAAAAGAATTAAAATGATTTATACAGGCAAATATGCACAGACCCATATACATTCATATACCCACACTCTGGCCAGGCCCAACAATCTGCCTCAATTAACTACAAAAGTATGCATGGATGCTTACAAATGTACACATATAACTACACACATACATATATGCAAACAGACATACACAATTGGATGGATGAATGTATTTGTGGATGGATGGATGGATGGATGGATGGATGGATGGATGGATGGATGGGATGAATGGATAGATAGATGGATCGGGCAAATCTCCTCAAGTCAAACCATCCAAACAACAAATTTATTTCTTTTCCCTGGACTTTTTTATACCTTCTTAGACAAAAAGTTCTTTGGAAACCTACCTCAGAGTTAAATGTTACATAAAATGGGAGTTGTACAAGGATTTTGATATTAAATTCAAAGCAGTGTTTCATTCTAATATACTTATTATACATTTAAAGGAACAACTTTACACAGCCTTGCCTTCTCATAGTGCACACCTGTGGTTTTATCCTTAGAAATAAATGTTTTTCCTTGAATCCATTTTTCCTAGCCTATTTCTTTTTTAGTGTGATTATGAAAGCTCATTGTGTTTCTTATAATGCAGCCTTTACTTACTTTTATGAAGAGTGGGCACATTTTATTCTTAATTCTAACTTTATTACATTTTTTTTAGCAAAGCAACTAAGGCCATCCCTTAAGCCTTGATTCCTAAAATTCTTTTAATAAAATCAGAAATTGTACAGAGTCATTAATTCATGTAAACCTCAATAATTCATGAAATTTCATCTTTATGTTGATCTGCATGAAATCTGATCAATAGGATGGGCTAATGTCAAGGGATTATTATATTAATTTAATAATGTGAGGAAACGCTTATCAGCTGCAATAAGTAATCCTGAGATCTGTTTGGGACTTGGCCTCATAGAGCTCACCCACTACCGACCATGCAAAAAACAGTGGACCACCTACAGGAAGGCTATCTTCTAACCTTAGCCTATCCTATATGGCTCCTTACAACTACTCATCACTCAATTGAAAAATATTTCTTTGTATACCACAGACAATATTAAGAGTTAACAAGAAAGTACAAAGCAATTTTCATACCTTTATCTGTGATGCGGTTGGATAACGAAGATCACTACTTACATAAAGACCCAAAGAGGTCAGGATGACTAAAAAATGATTTGTTAAAACCAAATCAATCACTGTGAGTCCTTGGTGTTCTGAAGGAAGAAATCAAATCACACCATAGATAAGAAACAGTGAACTCTTTAGCAAAGACATTTCAGAAATACTGAATGAAGTTTGATATATACAAAATGATAAAGATGAAGACAGCCAGAAAAATTACCATCACTAAGTTCTGCATAAATCATCTTTGTCAGATCATACCATATGCATTCCTCATAGGTCCAAAATCCAGAAGTGGTTTTGCCTATGAAAACACCTACCATGAAAAAAAAGTAATTAGACCCAGGCAACTTTAGAGAACTCTGTAAACACAAATATGCTACACCTCCAATCCAGGTGCCTACATGCTGTATTAAACAAGGTTGACTAGAACTGACAGAATGAATATCTATCTGTCTGTCTGTCGATCTATTTTTCTATCTATCTATCTATCTATCTATCTATCTATCTATCTATCTATCTACCTTAAATATATATTATGTCATCGCAAGTCGAAATTTCCAAATGAAAGACACATATGTGTGTGTGTATGTGTATGCTATAAACATACATTTATATGAGGAAGATTAATGATTAATTAAATGCCATACAGGCTGTAGTCCAGCAATGGCTGTCTACTAACGGAAAGTCCAGGAATGTAGCAATTGTTCAGTCTATCAGGCTGGGTGTCCCAGCTGATCTTGAGTATATTCCAGAATCCTGAAGAAGTAGGATCTAATGCCAATAAAGGAGTGCACTTTTTAGCAATGGTAAGGGCAACAGGCAAAAACCAAAAAGCTTCCTTCTTCTATGTCCTCTATATAAGACACCACCAGTGGATGTATCCCTGATTAAAGGTGAGTCTATTCACTTTATATGATTTAATTAAGAAAAAATCCCTCACAGGTTGTGGAGAGCTTTGGGGGCCACTTGCCAGGAATCTGACATTCAGTTAGGACAAGGAAGTGGGCTTCAGGCAGGAATTTGACATTGGGCCAAGACAAGGATGTAAGTTCTGGCAGGAATTCAATTTTAAGGTAGAACAGGGGAGTAAGCTCAGACAGGAATCTAATTTTAGGCTAGAACAAAGAAGTAGGCTTCAGGCAAGAATCTGACTTTGGGCAAGGACAGGGAAGTAGGCTCAGATATCTTGGTCATCCTTATAAGCCCTTAGAAACAGTGCTCACAGGAGTGATCATGGGACTTTGTTTATTGCCTTGCTTGTTCCTTGACTATTTGTGTTTATTGTATTGCTTGTTCCTCAACCTAGAACTGACCTTAATACTTGCATGTACTTAAAATGCTATAAAAGCTGATTGGGAAAATATTAAACCTACCTCAGCCTCAGAACTGGCTGGGTCATGTTACAATCTTATCTAATTGTCTTTTTTCTTTTTAATCCCTGCTCCTGCTCTGGAGAACCTGCTGGCTGACTGAGCTGTCTTGGTCAACAGGTGTATCCAGCCTTTTTAGATTTTACTGGATTCTAGATGTATTGAGGCTGACTGCCAACAATTGCCATCATGAGTTTGCCTCTTGTCAACTTGACAAACGATCATATCTTCTTATGTCATGGTTAATTTCCAAATGAAACCAATAACCAGGTCATAATTATGCCTCCCATGATATAACTTTTGCTCTTGTGCGGCTGAGGTACTGTGAAACTAGGAAGAGCTGGTCTAGAGTAGGAGTAGGGTTGAGTCATATCCAACCCCAGAAATCTTGTCTTGAGAAAGAAAGAAAGAAAATGGGCAGCAAAAAAGCTCTTCATATGTGCTGGTGCCCCTCTCACCATTTTCAGTGTTATAGGGTTAGTGAAGAGCATATCTTCTGGGCTTTCTCATTCTGTAGGATTAGAGTAAACCATACCTACTCTAACATTGCAATTTCCTTGAGCTTTAAAATCCCTTCCTCAGTACTAAGACAAGGAGTATCAGCCATCTCCAACCCCTTTTAAGTAGGCTATCTTTTGACAAATGCCTCAGTCAACAATTCACACAAATGTTTGATGCCTTTTTGAAACTTCCCTATTTGTGAGTTTCTACATTTGAGCATAGAATTTCTACTCAGTGCACACATATCAATAACCTCAGCCTGATTCAGTTTTATTCACCATTATCCCATACACTTAAAATCCATTCCCACACATATCTCCCAGACTTCTCATTGAGTGAATTGGTTCTCTGGTAGTATCCTCATGAACTACATTTTCTATCTCCTTTATAGGCACCTGCTTAAACAGAACTCTGGTTATAGGTTAAGAGGCAACTCTTACAGACTCTGAAGGAAATAAGTACTGTCTTACCTGACATCTCCTTCAGGGAAAGTTACTGCTTGCTTAACAGAAAATAAAAAAAAAAAAAAAAAACATTTTCTCACTCATAGTTGGATAGGGCAATTTTTCAGAGGTTGAAGCAGGAATATAGCTTTTGCTGAAGGTGAAGAGACTACTTCCTCAGGTGTGATAAATCCTCAAGAATCTGAGGGTTCAAATTTCCCAGCCTCATTAGGGTACTCTCATGCATCTCAATTCCAAGATATAGGATTCCATTCTTTACCAATAATGCTCTTAATTTAATCACCAAAACCCACCAAGGCTGTGCATATGTGTTACCAACAAGTCCAAAGGGGTTACTACCTGCTGCTCACTTGGTCCAATCACCATAATATCATCAATATAGTGGCCCAATGTGATATTTTGTGGGAGAAATAAACAGTCAAGATTCCTTTAAGTTATGAAACAGGGATGTAGAGTTTATAGAGTTGTATTTTTGTTCTAATTCTGTCAATCTGATAGTGAGGGCTTTGATTTGATTTTCTGTAACTTGAGCTCCACGATGCCTGGAGAGAACATTCTCTTCTTGGGCAAACTTAGACACCTTTAAACTGTTTATGCACATCTGGAGCTGGTCAACTTGACATTGAGTTCATTGCTGTCTTTCATTGTATTCTGAGTTGCTAGAAGTTGCTTAATCTTTTCAGGAAGCTCTTTCTTTTCCTTTGTCGGTTTATCCAGAGGTCTTGGGACAACCAACCAACAACATTATTTTTTTTCTCCTCCTCCTTGCCCCCCCTTCTTCTTCCAAATTGTCAAAACTCTTATGAACAGTCTCTAAATCCCTTGCCTCTTATAATCAGCAAAGTGGTATAATCAAATATATTAGTCTTGATAAGTCTTTAAAATAGTTCACACCATGAGCTTTCAGTACTCTCTAAGTATCTAGGAGAGCCCTTAGTAACTATAGCTGTCAGTAAATTCAAAAGTCCAATCCAGGTAAAAAAAATTTCATCCTGATTTTTCATTTTTCATTCTTTTATTTCCATTGCTCTAAAACCACTTCTGGTTTATACAATACTAATGCAAATTCTGTATTAGACAGGATTTTCTAGAGGAATAAAACTTAAAGAAAAATACATTTATTCCCATATATGTGTATACATATTCCAATATATGAATATATATATTAATTCAATATATATTAATTCCAATATATATTAATCAAATGGGATTTATAAGAGGGGATTGCAGTATGTGGTCTAGCTAATCTAACAATGGATATTTACCAATGGAAAGTCCAAGAATCCAGTAGTTGTTCATTCCTTAAGTTTGGGTGCTTCAGCTGGTCTTCAGTGTATACCAGAATCCTTAAGAGGTAGGTGTGAGACAGTGGACTGGAACAGGAAACTTGGTAGTTGAGTGGGTTCAGAGACCCCGGCACCCGGGCACCCACCTGAGATGGTAGGCAGTTCCCTGCTCCCTGTCAGATTCCTGGCCTGGAACATGTGCCATACTTCCTACATATGGAAACATGACCTGTGGTCACGTAGCCCCAGGACAGAGTTCTCCATACTAATGAGGTATCTAGAGGCCCTGAGGGTTTACTCAATAAGCTTCCCTTCCCAGACATTCCTTGCTGAAAAAAAAAAATCTCTGGCCCACTCTGAGAAATTGATATGCATCCATTTTCCAAGATGAAGAGTAGATAAAAAGTAGGGATAAACAGTCTTTTCTATGAAAACTGCTGTGGCTCCAGGGCATGGAGAAGGCCTTTGCCTACACAGCTGTAGACTAAGTCTCCCATAGAATGCCTCTCTGCACATCCTACAACTCCTGCTAAGCTAAGGACAATCACAGGCAGCTAAGCTGGAGTTCCTCATTTTCCTGGCCCCAGGTTCCTCTTAGTCCTTGGCCTGTGGACCCACAACTCTGTTCCCAACTCTTCTCCACTCAGCAGTGCCTGAAAGTCCAGGAGTTTGGGAACACCTGGTCCCGGCTGCATTGCAGCCCATGGAACAGCTCCTGAATCTCCGTTCCCAGCACCTCTGTGCGATACCCCAGCAGCAACTGGATTTCTGGGAGTCAGGGAACCCCAGCTTCAGCCTCTTACATTTTAAAATGCCTTTCCCCACCCCCCTGAGTGGTGCTTGGTGCTTCCCTAAAGTCCAGCACCTGACAGCAGTAGTCCTGGGTAAGGGCAGTCAAGAGCACTCCTCCCGTTTTGCCTCTCAGTGGTCTGTCTCATACTCCAGCGGCTGAGCAGAACTTGGACCCTCAGGTAGGGTCTAACGCCAGTGAAGGAATGGACTTGCCAGTGACAGCAAGAACAAGCAGGCAAAGAGCAAATGCTTCATTTTCACATGTTCCTTATTAAGGCAGCCACCAAACGGTGTGGCCTAGATTAAAGGTGGTTCTTCCCTACTCAAATGATCTAGACAATAATTGGGTCATGCTATTTCAAATGAAAGAAAAATTTCCCGTGGGAATACCCATCTACTTGGATTTTAATTAATTGCATATATACTCAAGTTGACAACCAAGAATAGCCATCAAAGAACCTGACCTTTCCTCTCCTCACTTTGCATCACACTGTCACTTCCCAAGACATTGGGAGGATGAAGTAGGTCCAGGTTATACCATAACATTTTATGAACCACCTCGTTCCATCCTGGGACTGTCATGGGGATATCATGATGGAATATGTAGTGCTGAGCATGACTGCTCTACTGAGGTGCATGGAGTGTTGGTTTGGGTAGATGGATAAAGAGAAAGAGATATTACAAGGTACTCTAAGGACTTGTGTGTGAGTGTGTGTGTGTGTGTGTGTGTGTGTGTGTGTGTGTGTGTGTGTGTGTGGTTTGTTCTCAATCTTAACTCAATGTTTGATCATTTATTCATTACTGTTAAAGATGATTAATTTTGACTGTATGCAGACACAGAAGGAGAAATTATTGCTTGGATTGGTGGCATGAATCTTTAATTCTAGTACATGACAGGCAGAGGCACATGGATGTTTTTGAGTTTGAGTTTGAAGCCAGCCTGGTATGCATAGCTTTTACTGAAACTAACATTTCTTGGAACACAGCTGTTGGTGTTTTCTTTGGTTTTTCTTCATTCTTTTATCCCATAGTTTCCTTTATTCTACAATCTCTCCCTTATTTTTCTTGGTGTGTTGTTTCTTCATAGCAATTACATCGTATCTTTGTTGCAGGACACATGTCGTAAAAAGAATGAATGTTGGGAGCTTTTGATATAGCCTTCTTACCTTCTTTGTTTATAAAAACTTTAGACAGTTAATTGAGAGAAACCATCTTCTTTAGAGAGATTGAAAAGCAAATATCCTCTACTAGGTCTCCTGCATCACAACTGACAAAGTAAGAGTATTTATCAGTCTAATAAAGCAATCTTTATCTCTCTCCCTCCCTCCCCCACTCTCTCCTATTTCTCTCCTCCCCACACTACCAATCTGATATCACTTGGATTAGCATCTACATAGCATCCCTAAAGAAACTTACACATTCTGTCTTCAGATCTCTTTGGTTCATAACATGAATGACCCTTACTCAATAGCAGCCACACTCTGCACTGGGTCAAGACATCTTTCTTAAGTAGAAAACCTTTCATTCTGACAATATTCTCTTTTACTCTTCACCTGAACATCAGTAGCAACTTTTGCATCATGCACTTCTCATAGGAATTATAAAATTTGCATTTATTGTCTACTTTGATGAGTTTCTTACAACTGGTGGCTGGGAAGGAGACATTCAGCTTCATCTTAACACAGCCAAGACCAGACCCTACTTTGAAGTTGAGACTTGTACATTTATACCTAGGCCTCAAGAAGGGACAGGCTAGATGTTGACTTAATGATTGATCATTCCTATGTAGTGAAGCCTATAATCTGTAAATTACAGACTTTGGAGGAATTCTAGGTTGACATACATACCCATGTCCTGGGTGATCATGTAATGCATTGCCATGAGACACAACTTCCTGTGCTTGGGAACTGCCTAGATCTTACTCTTGGTACCTCTTTGTTTGCTGTTCACCTGCATCTTTTGCAACATCCTTTTTAGTATCCTGGTACTGTTAAAGATGTCTAATTTTGAATGCATCCAGACACAGAAAGAGAAATTCCCCTGATTTGTTTGAACCATTTAAAATAGTACTGAATTTAAGAAGGGCTCATGGGATCCTTTGATTTATAGCAGTCAGGTTAGAAGTACAGGTCACAGCCTGGGACTTGATACTGGAATTGGAAATAGGAGACAGTGCTTTTTTAACTTGTGAGTGCTGATGGTGACTCTATCTTCTACTACCAAAGATGAATTAAATCTCAGGATGCCCACTTGTCCACTTCAGTAAACAGAAAAATTGCCCAGTGTTGGAGAATTCATACATTTGATGCCAAAAGTGTTTTAAATGAGAGTATAGAGAAAAACAGCTATTTTTACTGCATATGTCACTAGATATTTAACAATAGGTTGAAAATACCTTTTAAATAAATAAATAGTGGCTCCAGAATTACAATACTGATTTACACATGGCAGAAAAGAAGATAGACTAGAGGCAATAAAAATCTCTGTGTGGAGAGCTCTTGCGCCACTTCAAGGAAATTGGCAAGAATATTTGACATTGGTCTAGGACAAGGAAGTAGGCTCAAGAAAAATACAACTGAGGAATGTGCCTCTTATACTTGTTCATCTTAATAAATCCCTGGATACAGTGATCTTAGGACTTTTGTTTATGCCTTGAACTGACCCTATCCTTTGCAAGTACTTAGAATGGTATAAAAGCAGCTTGGGAAAAAAATTAACTTGCTTCAGTGCTATCTGTGGTCATGATATAGTGTTGTGTAATTGTCTTTTTTCTTTCATCTTTACCCCCCTCCCTTGAGACCCTGTTGAGTGACTGAGTGGGCTTGGTCATCTCTGGGAATATGCAACAAACTTAGAGAACAGAGGACTAGTCAGTCAGGATAGTTACCTATTGATTGACTGATAGGATTGCTTGGTTGGTTTTTGAAGCAGGATCTAAAAGAAGGTGCTCAAGTTAACCTTAAACTTAGCTGCTTTGCCTCAGACTGCCAAGTAGCTGGGATTATGAGCATATGGCATCATGCCCATATATGAGTCACCATTCCATGGCCACAGAGGAGTATCTCTCCTAGCATATCACACTGGCATGTAAAACAGGCAAAGTGAAAACCAATACATTTTGCTCTCTGTATGCATTCTGTATGTGCTTCCACTTAAAACAACCCTTAACAGCTACAAAACACTGGTTACTTTTAGTACTCAATCAGACTGTAAACTTACCATTAGTTGTTGGGTTCATAATAAAGCCTATTAAAGCCACATCATTGGCACAGGGGCTCTTTGTCACTTTGATATCTTCCACATCTGCATATAAATCTTTGACCTCCACTTCTTTAAGTACAGGTCCAAGATTCCACTGAAGAATAGGCTCTGTGGAAGACAAATTTAGGCATTTAAATCAAAGCAGTATTCTCAAAATTGGAACACCATTACTTTTTTTTTAAAGGGGGTTTTAGGAAAATTATGTAAGGGAAATATTTGATTGTTCAAAGTCTGTAGGCCACATTGTAGAGTCTGGAGAAATGGTTCAGCAGTTAAGAACACTGGCTGCTCTTTCAGGTGATTTGTGGTTGATTCCCAGAACACAGAGCAGCTTAATATTGTTTGATGCTCCAGTTTCAAGAGATCCAATGCTCTCTTCTGGTGTCCTAGAGCACCAGTCACCACACCTGATGCACAGGCGTGTGTACAGGCAAAACACCGACTTAATCAGTTAAAAATTGGTAAATTTTTATTAAGCAAAGTAGAAAGAATGAAATTCTCTTAATAATTCTGGGGCAAAGTCACACTGTAAAGAACATTTAGAATGGAAGACATTGCTTTATCCGTATATGGCGAATACACGGTCACATGGTCTGTGCTTGGAATGACAACAGCTGAAACACAGAACAGGAATATTTATAATTTAGGAACCAGTGTCTGCTTCAAAATCAAACATTTCCCTTTGTTATTTTTTGCAATCCTATCAAATCAGCAGTAGATAAATTAAAAAGGAGAATAAACCTAGAATATAAGCAGATGTTATCATCAGTGAACATGTGGGTGAAATCTCTAGGAAGTAGGTAGTCATTGGGAGTGGATTAACAGAAAAAAGCAAGCCAATGTGAGACTCTCCAGCCAATCAAAGGATTCATATCAGCTCACATGGTCAGGGTTTTTCCTATGGCAAAGCAAGTGTTCCAGGAGCTGGTGTTTGGTTTGGGTTTTTTAGTTTTTTGTTTTTTGTTTGTTTTTTTTTTAATTCCTCTGCTTTGTTTTTTCCCAAGCTCTAACTCAGAAATTTCTGCTTTTCTCCATATCTGTTCTTTCCTCTCTGAGAAGCATTACATGCAATGCTAGAAGGGTGGGGCTCTCCCTGGACCTCAGTGTAGCTGAGTTTCACTGGAACTCAAGAGTCATAATGTACTCTTACTCAGCAGGCTGGAGTAGGTAAGGATCCTCTTTGACAGATAACTGTTACAGCTTTAAAACTTAAAAATCCTACATGGATGTGAAAAAGGTTGAAGTTAAGCCAAATTTAACACATATAAAAACAGTTTATTTTTCCATTCTGGAATAAAGGAACAATGAAAACACTTTTAACAAACTATTATATGTAAAAGAAAAATAAAATTTTTTCCTCTTTTGAAAAAAATTACAGGCAAGAGAATAGAAAAGTACAAAAGTAGCCCAGGCTGACTTGAAAGAATACTGCTGAGTGATTTAAAACTGTCAAAGCACTTCTAACAACAAAGACACCAAGTAATCAGTTCTTAGTTGTTTATATTCTACAACATGGTTCTATCTCCTCAAACTGTCATAGTCAACTGTAGACCCAAACACCGTAGGAAACGTCCCTCTATCCCCAACTTTGTGTAAAGGAAGACAAACAGTTTCCTTTCTGTCTTTTGGGGGTATTATACAGTCTATCTACAGCCAGGAAAGGAAAGAGCAATGCCAGCTCCAAGAATTCAGCAAGAAGTTGCTTAAGACTCCTGAGGAGCTTGAGATAAAGAACTGACTTCTGGGCTATAGAGTGTTTGCAAGGCAGTAACGTCAGACCTTAGAGAATAAGAAAGTTTGATTTCCTGCCTCCTTCCTTAAGGTAAAAGCTGCTTGGGGTCAGGTGCTGTATTTTAAGGAGTC
>CM052705.1:102833903-102850618 GCA_028551405.1 Uromys caudimaculatus | reverse complement strand
TGATGCTTGCATCAACGGTTCCTGATCTCTTTCCTAGGTTTTCTAACTCCAGGGTTGTCTCCCTTTGTGATTTCTTTATTGTTTCTATTTCTATTTTTAGCTCCTGGATAGTTTTTTGCATTTCCTTTGTCTGTTTGATTGAGTTTTCTCGAAATTCTACCTCTTTGATTGAGGTTTCCTGTAATTCTTTAATGGATTTCTGTGTTTCCTCTTTAAGGTCTTCTAGTTCTTTACCTCTGTTCTCTTGTGTTTCTTTAAGTGTGTTAATTTCTTTCTTAAAGTCTTCTATCATCATCATGAGAACTGTTTTTAAATCTGAGTCTTGCTTTTCTGGTGTGTTGGGGAATCCAGGGCTTGCTGTGTTGTAAGAGCTGGGTTCTGCCAACTAGCCTTGGTTTCTGTTCCTTAGGTTCTTGCCCTTGCCTTTTGCCATCTTGTTAACTCTGATGTTAGCTGATCTTACTCTGTCTGGCTATGGCTTGTCCCTCCTGCAGGCCTCTGTATCAATACTCCTTGAAGACCAGCTCTCTCTGAGAGGTATTTGGGTTTGGAGTGCTGTGGCACAGAGTCAGATCTGGGGTGCAGACAGAAACCAGAAGGATCTTGTTCCCAACTGTTCCTTGGTTCCTATGTCCTGATGGCTCTGCAAGGGTCCTTCTTGATCCAGTGAGTTTGAACGGAAGTGGTGGTTTTGCCTATGCTCGAAGGTGTGTCAGCACTCCTGAGATACCAGCTCTCTCCTGGAGCCCTGTGGCCCAGGCTGAGGTGTCCAGGTCCCAGTGAGCAGTGGTGCTTGTCTTATCCCCACTCACAGCTTTTCCACCCTCCTGGGAGGGTGACTTTCTCCTAGCACTGGTTGTCTATGTAACCCTGGTTGCCCAGGCACAGGTCTCCTGCCATAGATAGAAACCGGAAGGTTCCCGTCCCTTAGTTTTCCTCCTCAGTCTCTGTGTCCTGAGGACCTGGGAGAGTAATTTTCTCTTGGCGCTACTTGGCTGTGGGGTCCTGGTGGCACAAGCAGAGGTCTCCTGCCACAGATGGGAACCAGAGGGTTTCTATGCCCGCCTACCTCAGTCCCTGTGTCCCGCAGGTTCGGGGCTGTTCCTGGTGAGCATTGGTGCTCGCCTTGGCCCCACTCCCCCTTTTCCAAGCTCCTGGGAGGGTAGCTTTCTCCCAGCGCTAATTGGCTATGGAGCCCTGTGGTCCAAGCTGAGGTCCCCAGCCACAGATTGAGACTGGAAGTTTCCTGTCCCTCAGTCTCTGTGGCCTGAGGTTTCCGGGCGGAATCCAGTGAGCAGTGGTGCTCGTCTTGTCCCCACTCACAGCTTTTCCACTCTCCTGGGAGAGCAACTTTCTCCCAGTACTGCTTGGCTATGTAACCCTGGTGGCCCGGGCAGAGGTCTCCTGCCACAGATGGGAACCAGAGGGTTCCTATGCCTGCCTACCTCAGTCCCTGTGTCCTGCAGGTTCGGGGTGGTTCCTGGTGAGCATTGGTGCTCGCCTTGGCCCCACTCCCAGCTTTTCCAAGCTCCTGGGAGGGTAGCTTTCTCCTGGCACTAATTGGCTATGGAGCCCTGTGGCCCAAGCTGAGGTCCCCAGCCACCCACCTGTATGTTTTAAATGCACTAATTTAAATGCCATGAGTATTTTTTTCAGACAGGATCCCACTATATAGTCCAGATAGGTCTCAAATTCACTATACTCCTACCTTCACAGACGCTTTTGTCTTAACTAGTAAAGCTTTTATTTTTTACATGGTGCTTGAGTTCTTTTTTAAAAAAGAAATTTTAAAAACATTAATTTGTGTTGTACAACATTCGAAGTACTCATTGTTTGTTTCATTCTTTTTTCCAACAATTTTTTTTATAACCTGACTACAGCCCCTCATCCTCTTCGCAGTCCCATCCTTACAAATCTCTCCCCTCTTCCCTACTTCCTCTCTCCCCTTCTCTTCAAAGAAGGGGAGCCCCCCTTGTGTGCCATCCCACCTTGGGACATCTAATCCCCTAGGACTTAGGACATCCTCTCCCACTGAGGCCCAAACATGCAGTCTAGATAGGGGAGGGGTATCCAGTGCAGGCAACAGAGCTAGAGATAACCCAGGCTTGAATTTTTAGGGGACCGACATGAAGACACAGCTGCACATTTGCTACAAATGTTTAGGGGGCCTAGGTCCAGCTCCTGCATGCTCCCTGGTTGTTGGCCCAGGCTCTGTGAGCCTCATGGTCCCAGATTAGTTGATTCTGTAAGTCTTCTTGTGGTGTCCTTGACCCCTCCAGCTGGCTTACTTCTATCCCCATTCTTCCACAATACTCCCCAAGCTCTGCCTGATGTTTGGCTGTGGGTCTCTTCATCTGCCTCCATCTGCTGCTGGATGAAGCCTCTCAGGAGGCATTGTGATAGGTTCCTGTCTGCAAGCATAGCAGAGTATCATTAATAGTGTCAGGAATTGTGTCTCTCTCACGGGATGGATCTCATACTGGTTCATTCATTGGTTGGCCATTCCCTCAGTCTCTGTTCCATCTTTATCCCTGCATATCTTGAAGGCAAGACAAATTTTGAGTTGAAGGATTTGTGGATGGATTGATGTCTGCCTCCATGCTCTAGACATCCTTTCTGGCTACAAAAGGTGGCCACTTCAGTCTTTATATCCCTCTTCAATAGGAATTTCAGCAAGGGTTACTCCATAGACTTCCTGTATCCTTCCTATTCCCAGGCATCTAAAAAAGTAATCAGAAATGTCCACCCCACATTTTCATTATCACTCCCAGTTTTCTCCTGTGCCCTTCTTTCCATACCTGACTGCAATCCTTGTACCTCTTCTCACCCTCTCTCCTACCCAGTTCCCTCTTTCCAGGTTCCTCTGATGACTATTTAGTTTCCCCTTCTGGGTGAGATTCTCACATACTCTCTTGCCCCCCTCCCATTACCCAGTTTCTTTGGTTCTCCAGATTGTTCATGTTTGTCCTGGACATTTTGGCTAATGTTCACTTATAAGGGAATATATATCACATGTGTCTTTCTGGCTCTGGGTCATCTTACTTAGGATGATATTCTCAAGTTCTGCTGAAGATGTTTATCAGCTGTGGAAGTTCTAAGGTAGAATTTTCGTGTTTGCTTATTTATGTATACTATCATGTCATCCACAAATTGCTATAATTTGATTTCTTCCTGCCCAGTTTGTATCCCTTTGATCTCCTTTAATTGTCTTATTATTCTAGCTAGAACTTCAAATACTATAGAGAGAGAGGGGACAGCCTCATCTTGTCCCTGATTTTAGTGGAATTATTTTAATTTTCTCTCCATTTAATTTGATGTTGGCTATTAGATTGCTGTATGTGTTGCTTTTATTATATTTAAGTATGGACCTTGTATCCCTGGTCTCTCTAAGACTTTTAACATGAAGGGATGTTAGATTTTGTCCAAGGCTTTTTTAGCATCTAATGAGAAGATCATGCAATCTATTTCTTTCAGTCTGTTTATATGGTGGATTATGTTGGTGGGTTTTCATATATTGAACCATCCTTGCATCTTTGGGATGAAGCCTCCTTGATCATGGTGGGGTTTTTTTTTTATGTATTCTTGGATTCAGTTTGTGAGTATTTTATTCAGTACTTTTGCACCAATGTTCATAAGAGAAATTGGTCTGAAATTCTCTTTGTTGAGTCTTTGTGTGATTTAGATATCATGTATAGCTTAGAGAATGAGTTTAGCAGGATTCTGTTACTATTCTGTAAAATAGTTTGAAGAATATTCTTATTAGCTTTTCTTTGAAAGTGTGATAGATTTCTGTGCTAATACCATCTGGTACTGGTTTTGTGTGTGTGTGTGTGTGTGTGTGTGTGTGTGTGTGTGTGTGTGTGTGTGTGTGTGTGTGTTTGAGACGTTTAGTGGCTGCTTCTATTTCCTTAGGGGTTATAGGACTATTTAAAGAGTTTACCTGATCTTGATTTAACTTTGGTAAGTGGTATCTGTCTAGAAAATCATCCTTTTCTTTTTTTTATTATTATTTTTTACACTCCAGATTTTATTCACCTGCCCATGGTCCATCCTCCAACTGTTCCATATCCTATACCTCCTCTCTACCCCCTGTCTCCATGAGGATGTCCCCATCCCCCCATCCCCAACCCAACTAGACCTCTAAACTCCCTGGGGCCTCCCGTTTCTTGAGGGTTAGGTACATCTTCTCTGCCTAAACCCAGACCCAGCAGACTCTGCTGTATATGTGTTGGGGGGCCTCATTTTAGCTGGTGTATGCTACCGGGTTGGTAGTCCAGTGTTTGAGAGATTTCAGGGGTCCAGATTAATTGAGACTGCTGATCCTCCTACAGGGTTGCCCTCATCCTCAGCTTCTTCCAGCTTTTCCCTAATTCAGCCACAGGGATCAGCAGCTTCTGTCCACTGGTTGGGTGCAAATACCTGCATCTGACTCTTTCAGCTGCTTGTTGGGTCTTTCAGAGGGCAGTTGTGATAGGTCCTTTTTTGTGAGCACTCCATAGCCTCAGTAATAGTACCAGGCCTTGGGGCCTCCTCTTGAGCAGGATCCCACTTTGGGCCTGTTGCTGGACCTTCTTTTCCTCAGTCTCCTCTCCATTTCCATCCCGGCAGTTCTTTCAGAACAATTGTGGGTCAGAGTTTTGACTGTGCGATGGCAACCTCCTCCCTCAATTGATGCCCTGTCTTCCTGCTGGAGGTGAGCTCTATAAGTTCCCTCTCACTACTGTTGGGTATTTCATCTAAGGTCCCTCCCTTTGAGTCCTAAGAGTCTCTCACCTCCCAGGTCTCTGGTACATTCTGGAGGGTCCCTCCAACATCCTACCTCCCGAAGTTGCCTGTTTCCATTCTTTCTGCTGGTCCTCAGGGCTTCAGTCCTTTTCCCTCACCCAATACCAGATCAGGTTCCCCTCTTCCCCCGACACCCCATCCACTTTCCTTCCCAGGTCCCTCCATTCCTCTCCACTTGTGATTGCTTTCTTCTGCCTCCCAAGTGGGACTGAGGCATCCTCACTTGGGCCCTTTAGCTTGTTGACCTTTTTGAGTTCTGTGGACTATATCTTCAGAATTCTGCTTTTTTGTTTTTGGCTAATATCCACTTATTAGTGAGTACATGCCATGCATGTCCTTTTGAGTCTGAGTTACCTTGCTCATGATGATAATTTCTAGTTCCATTCATTTGCCTGCAAAATTCAGGATGTTCTCTTTCTTAATAGCTGAGTAGTATTCCATTGTGTAAATGAACCACATTTTCTGTATCCGTTCTTCTGTTGTGGGACATCTGGGATATTTCCAGCTACTGGCTATCACAAACAAGACTGCTATGAACATAGTGGAACATGTGCCTCTGTGGCCCAGTGGGGCATCTTTTGGGTATATTCCCAAGAGTGGTCTTGCTGGGTCATCAAGTAGATCTATTTCCAATTTTCTGAGGAATCTCCACATTGATTTCTAGAGTGGTTGTACCAGTTTGTAGTCCCACCAGCAATGGAGGAGTGTTCCTCTTTCTCCTCATCCTCGACAACATGTGTTGCCACCTGAGGTTTTGATCTTAGCCATTCTGATTGGTGTAAGGTGGAATCTCAGGGTCATTTTGATTTGCATTTCTCTGATCACTAAGGACTTTGAACTTTTCTTTAGGTGCTTCTCTGCCAGTTGAGATTCTTCTGTTATGAATTCTCAGTTTATTCTATATCCCATATTTTGATTGGGTTGTTTGGATTTTTTTGGTGGTTAGCTTCTTGAGTTCTTTATATATTTTGGATATTAGTCCTCTGTTGCATGTGGGGTTAATGAAGATTTTTTTCCCAATCTGTAGGTTACCAATTTGTCTTATTGACTATGTCCTTTGCCTTATAGAAGCTTTCCAGTTTCATGAGGTCCCATTTATCATTTCTTGATCTTAGAGTGTGAGTCATTGTAGTTCTGTTTAAGAAATTTCCCCCTGTGCCAATGACTTTGAGGTTCCTTCCCACTTTCTCTTCTATTAGATTGAGTGTAACTGGTTTTATGTTGAGGCCCTTAATCCACTTGGAATTGAGTTTTGTGAAAGGTGCCAAATATGGGTCTATTTTCATTTTTTTACATACAGACAGCTAGTTAGACCAGCACCACTTGGAGCAGTTGGTAAGAACCCCCCCCCCCAAGTCCCAGAGCTTCGACTGGGAGCCCAGTGGACTCGGGACCCATCCCCCCCCCCAAATACCACTCCCCTTCTGCCCTGTCCATTCTGCTGAGGCAGACTGCTAGCCAGTCTGTTTCCCTGAAGACATCAGATTCTGAGCCATCCCAGAAGATCTGCTGCACTCAGAGCAGTCTGGCAACTGACATCACAGCCTGAGGCATCCTAGGAGATCTACTGCACACAGGGCAACTGATTAACAGCTCGTCTGCTCCCTTGAAGACACCACAGCTTGAAGGCATCCCAGGAGCTCCTCTGTACACAGGGCAACTGGGTAACAGACACCACAGTTTGAAGACCTCTCAGGGGCTCTGTGTCATGCAAGGCAACTGACCCAACAGACTGAAAGCCTCCCAGGAGTTCTACTGAAACACAGGGAAACAGAAACCACAATCTATAGACACCCCCCCCCCCCGAAAACATCTTCACACAAGACAACAGTTTGACTGCTCCTCTGAAGACCCAACAGTCTGAAAGCCTCCAAGGATTTACTGTAGCCAGGGCAACAGATCAGCAGCTTCTCTGTCCCAATAAAGAGCCCCTATTTGGAAGGCTCCACAGGTGGTCTGCTACATCCAGGGCTGCAGGCCTACCAGAAGACCTGAAGCCACTCAGGGACAAAAGAGGCAGAGTCCAGACAGAGTCACCCAGACCAGCAAACATCAGTGATAACCAGATGGCGAGAGGCAAGCACAAGACCATAAGGAACAGAAGCCAATATACTTTGGCATCATCAAGACCCAGTTCTCCCACCAAAGCAAGCCCTAGATACACCAAAACACCTGAAAGTCAGGAAGCAGATCTAAAATCCTATCTCATAAGGATAATAGAGTCCTTTAAGGAGGATATGAATAACTCACTGAAAGAAATACAGGAAAACACAGGTAAACATGTAGAAGCCCTTAAAGAGGAAACAAATAAATTCCTTAAAGAAATACAGGAAAACACAATCAAACAGGTGAAGGAATTGAGTAAAGCAGTCCAAGACCTAAAAGTGAAAGTAGAAACAACAAAGAAAACACAAATGGAGGCAAACCTGAAAATGGAAAACCTAAGAAAGAGATCAGGAATTACAGATATAAGTATCACCAATAGAATACAAGAGACAGAAGAGAGAATCTCAAGTGTAGAAGATACCATACATAAAGAGATTGACACAACTGTCAAAGAAAATTCAAAACGTAAAATATCCCTAATCCAAAGCATCTAGGAAATTCAGGACACAATGAAAAGACCAAATCTAATAACTGGAATAGAGGAGAATGAAGATTCCCAGTTCAAAATACCTGAAAATGTCTTCAACAAAATCATAGAAGAAAACTTCCCCAACCTAAAGAAAGAAATGGACAAAAAAAAAAAAAAAAAAAAAAAAAAAAAAAAGGTATCTACACCAAAGAAAAGACAAGAAACTCATCCTTTTCATTTAGATTTTCCAATTTTGTGGAGTAACGGCTTTTAAAGTAAAACCTAATTTCCCAGTGTCTATTGTTATGTCTCCCTTTTCATTTCTGATTTTGTTGATTTGGATACTGTCTCTCTGTCTTTTAGTTAGTTTGACTAAGGGTTTGTCTATCTTGTTTATTTTCTCAAAGAGCCAGCTCTTGCTTTTGTTGATTCTTTGTATTTTTTCTTTATTTCTAATTGATTTATTTCAGCCCTGAGTTTAATAATGTCCTGCTGTCTACTCTTCCTGTGTGTCTTTGCTTCTTTTTTCTCTAGAACTTTCTGATGTACTCTTAAATTGCTGGTATGGGAACTCCCTAATTTCTTTATTGAGGCACTTAGTGCTATGAACTTTCCTCTTAGTGCTGCTTTCATTGTGTCCCATAAGTTTGGGCATGTTGTGCCTTCATTTTCATTGAATTCTAGAAAGTCTTTAATCTTTCCTCTTTATTTCTTCCCTGACCCAAAGACCATTGAGTAGAGAGTTGTTCAGTTTCCATGAATGTGTAGGCTGTCTCTGTTGTTGATATCCAGCTTTAATCCATGATCGTCTGATAAGATACAAGGGTTATTTCTATCTTCTTGTGTCTCTTGAGGCCTGCTTTGTGACCAACTATATGGTCAGTTTAGGAGAAATTTTCATGAGGTGTTGAGAAGAAGGTATATTCTTTTATGTTTGGGTGAAATGTTCTGTAGGCTTCTGATAGGTCTATTTGATTCATAACATCAGTTAGTTTCATTATTTCTCTGCTTAGTTTTTGACTAAATGACCTGTGGATTGGTGAGAGTGGGGTAGTGAAGTTTCCCCCTATTAATCTGTCAGGTTTGATGTGCTATTTAAGCTTTAGTAATGTTTCTTTTACAAATGTGGGTGTCCTTGCAGTTGTGGCATTTATGTTAAGAATTGAGACTTTATCTTGGTAGATTTTTTTTTAATGAGTATGAAGTGTGTCCTTTTCTATCTATTTTGATTAATTTTGGTTTAAAGTCTATTTTATTAGATGTTAGAATGGATACCCCAGCTTGTTTCTTGGGTCCATTTATTTGGAAAACTTTTTTCTGTCCCTTTACTCTGAGGTAACATCTGTCTTTATTGCTGACATGTGTTTCTTGTTGGCAGCAGAATGATTGATTAATCCTGTTTATGCATCCATTCTGTTAGCCTGTGTCTTTTTACTGGGGAATTGAGTCCATTGATGCTGAGAGATATTAATGACCAGTACTTGTTAATTCCTGTTATTTTGATATTGGTGGTGTTAGTGTGTGTGTGTGTGTGTGTGTGTGTGTGTGTGTGTGTGTGTGTGTGCTTGTGTGTGCTTGTCTTGTTTTGTTTATACTGGTATGGAATTACTTATTTCCTATGTTGTCTTACATATAGTTATTCTCCTTGTGTTGGAGTTTTTCTTCTAGTATTTTTTGTAGGATTGGATTTGTGAATAGATATTGTTTAAATTTGCTTTTGTCTTGAAATATCTTGTTTTCTCTATCTATGGTGATTGAGAGTTTTGCTGGATATAGTACTCTAGGTTGGCATCTTTGGTTTTTTTGGAGGCTGCAAGTCATCTGTCCAAGCCCTTCTGGCTTTTAGAATCTCTGTTAAGAATTCAGGAATAATTCTGGTAGGTCTGCCTTTGTATGTTACTTGGCTTTTTCAAACCTTAGTATCTTTTGATATTCTTTCTTTTTTTCTGTCAATTCAGTATTTTTATTACTATGTGGTTGGGGGATTATCTTTTTGGGTCCAATATAATTTGTGTTTTATAAGCTTCTTGTATGTTTATAGACATCTCTTTAGGTTGGAAAAGTTTTCTTCTATGATTTTGTTGAAAATATTTTCTGGTCATTGGAGCTGGGACTCTTCACCTTCTTCTAATTTTTATTATTTTTAGGATAGGTCTTTTTATTATATCCCAGATTTCCTGGATGACTTGTTTCAGAAATTTTTAGATTTAACATTTTCTTTGACTGATGGATGTATCAGTGATTCTCTCTTCTATCTCCTGTATTCTGTTGGTGATGCTTGCATCTGTTGTTCCTGTTTTGTTTCCTAGGTTTTATATCTCTAGGATGTCCTCAGTTTGTGTTTTCTTCATTGCTTCTATTTCCATTTTTAGGTCTTGAACAGTTTATTTATTTCCTTCACCTGCTTAATGGTATTTTCATGTATTTTTTTTTTTATTTTTAAAAAGAATTTTATTTGTTTTCTCTTTAAAGGTTTCTATTCAACTGTATTTCCTGTATTTCCTTAAGGGATTCATTTTTTTTTCTTCTTTAAATGTCACTATCATTTTTATAAGATTGGATTTAATGTCATTTTCTTGTGCTTCGCTTATGTTAGAATATCCAGGGCTTATTGTAGTGGTATAGCTGTGCTCTGCAACTGTCATATTATCCTGGCTTTTGTTGATTGTGTTCTTAGGCTGGGCTTTAGCCATCTGACTGTCCCTGAATGATGTTCCTGATGAAGCAGGTATTATAAAGGGGGGCTAACCTTGATGTTTCTCATGTAGCACGCTTCTTGTGGGTATTGTTGAGCTGGACAGTGGAACTCACACAGCAGTGCAAATCTCCAAGCAATTGTGTATGCCCCTAGGGACAAGGTGGGTAGGGCATTTTGGGAATGAGGTTCGGAGTAGGTGTTAGGTGAAAGGATAACTTGGGAAGTGGGGAAGGTGAGTGGAAAGGTGGCTGGACTATGGAAGTCCAGGGGGATAGCTGGCCCCAGAGACTTCAGCAGGCCAGGGAATAAGTGCAGGGGAGGAATCTAACATTATGCTTTTATATTGGTGGGTCTGATGATGATGTGCTCACAGGTAGCTAACAATGAAGGTCCTGGGTGGACAATAGGCTATTCTGGGCAGCTAGGCATGCCCCACAGGCCTTGGCAGGTAGGGGAATCAGTGTTTGAATTCTTGTTATGTTACTGATCCATTCTCATTTTTAAACTTCAAGTACTAGATTTGTTTATTTCTTAGGAGTCAATATTTATTGCTAAAAAAAAACCACATTTATCATCAAAGTAAAACTGTGGTTCTCAACCTTCCTAATAATATTACCCTTTAATACTGTTCATCATGTTGTGGTGATCTCCAGCCATAAAGTTATTTTTGTTACTACTTCATAACTATAATTTTTCTACTGAACAGTGTCTCAGTTCCTAACACCACTGGAAATATGTGCTTTCTGTTGGTTGTGACCCAGAGGTTGAGAACTATTTTAGTAAAACTTTTTAAGGGGTAAAATAAGCTCAGTTTAGTTTATATTTTTTGAGCAATTTCTTTCAATTTCTTATAACATAGTAGTATTAAAACACAGAATCATATTTTAAGAGAATGGTCACCCTATAGTCCATGGCATGTATATAGAAAGTTGTTTTTTCTTTTGTTTCTTTCTAGTGGGCCAATAATTGTATTTGGCAATTATCATACACTGTATAAAAATCATTGAGAAGTTCTAAATGTTTTGTAATTTTATTGGAGTTAGTACTGCAGCTTTCTATGCTAAGCCCTGGCAAGATCTGTATGCTCCTGCCTTATTCTTACAATTTTTAGACCATTAGTAGTAATGGATTTTGCTTTTTCTTTTGTAATTTGGAAAACTTTGTGGTTTTAACTTCAAGGACCCTACAAACCATAAAAGTGGGCTATCTTATGTTTCAATTCACAAACAAACTACCAGTTTTTTGTTTTGTTTGCTGTTTGTCAGAAATACTGTGGAGTATATCTTATTTTCTTCTCTTGAGTATTCCTTATTTTACTGTTTGCCTCAGATTGTCTTTGACCTTTTCCTTATTATTTATCATCTCACTGCTTTAACTAGATATTTTTCTCTCCAGCTTTCTTCCATTTCAGTAGTATATCCTTATGCATTGCAATGCAACTCTTAGTCAACAGATGTGCTTATCTTAGTAACCCTTGCTTTTGACTTAGTCCACAGATGTGTTTATTATAGTAATACTGACTTCTGACTTTGTTAGAAACTATACTGACTTCTCAAGCTAGGAAAAAAAACTATCCTCTGTTACTCTAAAAGTCCTGTTTCAGCCAGTAATGTTGGTACATGCCTTTAGTCCCAGCATGTGAAAAGCAGAGAGGAGGGCATATCTCGGAGTTTGAGGCTAATATCAGGACAGCCAGGGCTACACAGAGAAACCATGTCTTAAAAAAAAGTCCTGATAACTCCAATACTTTTAACATGAAGGGATGTTATATTTTGTCAAAGGATTTTTCAGTATCTAATGAGATGCTCATGTTTTTTTTTCTTTCAGTTTATTTATATACTGTATTACCTAGATGGATTTCCATAAATTGAACCATTCCTGCATCCCTGGGATGAAGCCTTCTTGATCATGGTGAATGATCATTTTGACGTGTTCTTGGATTCTGTTTGCGAGAATTTTATTGAGTATTTTTGCAACAATATTCATGAGGGAAATTGGTCTGAAGTTCTCTTTCTTTGTTGGGTATTTGTGGGGTTTAGGTATAAGTATAACTGTGGCTTCATAGAACATATTGGGTAGTGTTCCTTATGTTTCTATTTTATGGAATAGTTTGACATTAGGTCTTCTTTGAAGATCTAATAGAATTCTGCACTAAACCCATCTAGTCCTGGGCTGTTTTTAGTTTGGAGACTTTTAATGGCTGCTTCTACTTCCTTAGGAGTTATGGGACTGTTAGATGGTTTATCTGATCCTGATTTTACTTTGGTATGTTGTATCTGTCTAGAAAATCATCCATTTCATCTAGATTCTCCAGTTTTGTAGTAGTATCTGATGAATTTTTAATTTCTTCAGTTTCTGTTGTTATATATCCCTTTTCATTTCTGATTTTATTAATTTGGATACTGTCTCTGTGCCCTCTGATTAGTCTGGGTAATTGTTTATGTACCTAGTTGATTTTCTCAAAGAACCAGGTAATAAAAGTATGCAGCAACCCTATAGTGAACATCTAACAAAATGGAGAGTAATTTGAAGCAATCCCTCAAAAATCAGGGACAAGACAAAGTTGCTCACTCTCCCCCTCTCTATTCAATATAGTACTCAAAGTTCTAGCCAGAGAAATTAGGCAACAAAAGGATATCAAATGGATACAAACTGGAAAAGAGGAAGTCAAGATATTACTATTTGCAGATGATATGATCATATACATAAGTGACCCAAAACAATACACAAGAGAACTCCTACAGGTGATAAACAGAGTCAGCAAATTGGCTGGATATAAAATTAACTCGAACAAATCAGTAGCTTCCCTCTACTCAAAGGATAAACAGGCTGAAAAAGAAATTAGGGAAACAATGCCCTTTACATTGTAGTCACAAATAATATAAAATATCTCATTGTAACTCTATTCAAGCAAGTGAAAGATCTGTATGACAAGAACTTCAAGTCTCTCAAGAAGGAGATCAAAGAATACCTCAGAAGATGGAAAGATCTCCCATGCTCATGATCTGCAGGATTTACATGGTAAAAATGGCCATCTTTACCAAACGTAATCTATAGAGTCAATGCAATACCCATGAAAATTCCAACTCAGTCCTTCACAGAGAAAAACCAGTTCTCAAATTCATTTGGAATAATAAAAAACCAAGGATAGCGAAAACTATTTTGAACAATAAGAGAACTTTGAGGGAAATCACCATCCCTGACTTCAAGCTGTACTACAGAGCAATAGTGATTAAAAAAAAAAACAACTGCGTGGCACTGGTACAGAGAAAGACAGGTAGATCAATAGGATAGAATTGAAGACCCTGAAATAAAACCACACATCTGTGGTCACCTGATCTTTGACAAAGAAGCAAAGGCCATCCAGTGGATAGAAGAAAGCATATTCAACAAATGTGCTGGTTCAAGTGTGAGTCAGCATGGAGAAGAATGCAAATTGATCCATTCCTATCTCCTTGTACAAAGCTCAAGTCCAAGTGGATCAAGGACCTCCACATAAAACCAGATACACTGAATCTAATAGAAGAGAAAGTGGGAAAAAGCCTCGAACATATTGACACAGGGGAAATTTTCCTGATCAGAACACCAAGATCTGAGGCTCTAAGATCAACAACTGACAAATGGGACCTCATAAAATTGAAAAGCTCTGTAAGTCAAAGGACACTGTCAATAGGACAAAACGGCAACCAACAGATTGGGAAAATATTTTTAAAAACCTTACATCCAATAGAGGCTTAATATCCAATATACACGAAGAATTAATTAAGTTAGACTGAATAACCAAATAACCCTATTAAAAAATGGGGTAGAGAGCTAAACAAAGAATTCTCAACTGAAGAATCTTGAATGTCTGAGAAGCACCTAAAGAAATGTTCAACATCCTTAGTCATCATGGAAATGCAAATTAAAACAACCCTGAGATTTCAACTCATACCAGTTAGAATGGCTAAGATCAAAAACTCAGGTGACAGCAGATGCTGGCTAGGATGTGGAAAAAGAGGAACACTCCTCCATTGCTGGTAGGATGGCAAGAGGATACAATCACTCTGGACATCACTCAGTCAGTTACTCAAAAAATTTGACATAGTTATACCTGAGGACAAAGCCATACTATTCCTGGGCATATACCCAAAAGATGTTCCAACATACAATAAGGACACATGCTCTACTACGTTCATAGCAGCCTTATTTATTATAGCTAGAAGTTGGAAACAACCCAGATGTCCCTCAGCAGAGGAATGGATACAGAAAATGTGGTACATTTGCACAATGAAGTACTACTCCGCTATTAAAAACAACTTCATGAAATTCTTAGGTAAATGGATGGAACTTGAAAATATCATCCTGAGTGAAGTAACCCAGTCACAAAAGAACGCAAATGGTATGTACTCACTGATAAGTGGATATTAGCCAAAAAGCTTAGAATACCCAAGATACAACTCACAGATCACATGAAGCTCAAGAAGAAGGAAGACCAAAGTGTGGATGCTTCAGTCCTACTCAGAAGAGGGAATAAAATAATCATGGAAGCCAGAGGGTAGGAGGAATCTGGAAGGGAGAGAGGAGGGGCATGAAACAGGGGGCAAGGATCAGATACAGGAGATGTCAGGAATTTGAAAGGAGGTGTGTAGTAGTAGGGGTGAGAAAATGAGGGTAGCCACTAGAAAGTCCCAGATGCCAAGGAAGCAAAAGGTTCCCAGGATCCAACAGGGAGGACATTAGCTGAAATACCCAACAAAGGGGAGATAGAACCTGTAGAGACCATATCCAATGAATAGGCATAGCCCCTGGTTGAGGGATGAGGCCACCTACACACCTCAAAAATATTAATCCAGAATTGTTCCTGTCGAAAGGAAATGCAGGGACAAAGAGCGGAGCAGAGACTGTAGGAAAGGCCATCCAGAGAATGCCCCCACCTAGGGATCCATCCCATCTGAAGACACCAAACCCAGACACTATTGCTGATGCCAAGAAGCACTTTCTGACAGGAGCTTGGTATAGCTGTCCCCTGAGAGGCTCTGCCAGTGCCTGACAAATACAGATGCAGATGCTAGCAGCCAATCATAGGACTGAGCTCAGGGACCTCAACTAAAGAGTTAGGGGAAGGACTGAAGGACCTAAAGGGGTTTGCAACCCCATAGGAAGAACAACAATATCAACCAACCAGACCCCCAAAGCTCCCAAGGGCTAAACCAGCAACCAAAGAGTACACATGGAGGGACCCATAGCTCCAGCTGGATATGTAGAAGAGGACTGTGTTACATGGCATCAATGGGAGGGGAGCTCTTTGGCCCTGTGGAAGCTCGATGATCCAGTGTAGGCGAATGCCCTGATGTAGGAGTTGGTGGGTGGGTGGGTGGGGGAGCACCTTTATAGAAGCAGGGGCAGATACAAGATAAGGGAGTTTGTGGAGGAGAAACTGGGAAGGGAGATGGATCTCTATGTGGGGCAGTCTCTGGATGGCCTTTCCTACAGTCTCTGCTCCGCTCTTTGTCCCTGCATTTCCTTTTGACCAGAGCAAGTCTGGATTAAAATTTTTGAGGTGGGTGGGTGGTCCCATCCCTCAATTGATAGGGCTGTGCCTATCAATTGGATATGGCCTCTACAGGTGCTATCTCTCCTTTGTTCGGTATTTCAGCTAATCTCCTCCATGTTGGGTCCTGGGTACCTTTCGGGTTTCTGTCATCTGGGACTTTCTAGTGGCTATCTCTAGTTCCCCCTACCTCACTGCTACTCACCTCCCTTCAAATTCCTGACCCTCTGTACTTCTCCTGTATCTCCTTCTGTGTCTGAGTCAGCCCTCCTTTTTCCCTCCCTTTCCTCTCTTCCTCCCAGATCCCTTTCTCCCTCTACTTCCTGAGATTATTTTCTTGCCCCTTATAAGTAGCACTGTAGCATCCACACTTTGGTGTAGTCTTCTTTCTTCTTGTGGTTCATATTATCTGTGAGTAGTATCATGGGTATTCTGAGCTTCTTTTTGGCGATAACCAAACAAGTGAAAGATCTGTATGACAAAAACTTCAAGTCTCTAATGAAAGAAATCGACTTATCTTTTTTTTCACCTTTTAAAAAAGATTTAATTATTTTATGTATATGAGGACACTGTAGCTGTCAGACACACCAGAAGAGAGCACCAGATCTCATTACAGATGGTTGTGAGCCAACATGTGGGTGCTGGGAACTGAACTCAGGACCTCTAGAAGAGCAGTTGAGTGGTATTAACTACTGAGCCATTCTCCAACCCAAATTTAACCTCTTAATATCCTTTTACTTTTAGATCATGTTTATACTTTTTTTTTGCTCTCTAATGTCTATGAATTTTATATACATTGAAAATAACAATAATGCAAAATGGGTTTTTTTTGGTACATTATTTACATTTCCAATGTTTCCCCCTTTCTAGGTCTCCTCTTTGGAAACCCCCTATCTCCTCCCCCTCCCCGCCTCTATGAGGGTGTTCGAGCTCCCACCCACCCGCCCACCAACTCCCATATTCCCACCTTGACATTCCCCTTTACTGGGGCCTCTAACACCCTCAGGCCCAAGGGCCTCTCCTCCCATGATGGCCAACAAGGCCCTCCTCTGCCACATATGTGGTCCGAGCCATGGGTCCCTCCATGTGTATTCTTTGGTTGGTGGTCCAGGCTCCAGGAGGAC
>CM052705.1:102798994-102833803 GCA_028551405.1 Uromys caudimaculatus | reverse complement strand
CTGAGTTTTTTATCTTAGCCATTCTGACTGGTGTGAGGTGGAATCTCAGACTTGTTTTGATTTGCATTTCCCTGATGACTAAGGATGTTGAACATTTCTTTAGATGCTTCTCAGCCTTGTGAATTTCCTCAGTTGAGAATTCTCTGTTTAGTTCTGTTCCCCATTTTTTGATAGGGTTATTTGGATCTCTGGAGTCGAACTTCTTGAGTTCTTTGTATATATTGGATATTAGCCCTCTATTGAACATAGGATTGGTTAAGATCTTTTCTCAATCTGTTGGTTGCTGTTTTGTCCCATTGACAGTGTCCTTTGCCTTGCAGAAGCTTTGCAATTTCATGAGGTCCCATGTTGGTTCTTGATCTTAGAGCATAAGCCATTGGTGTTCTGTTCAGGAACTTTTCCCCTATACCCAGTTGTTCGAGAGTTTCCCCCACTTTCTCTTCTATTAGATTCAGTGTATCTGGTTTTATGTGGAGGTCCTTGATCCACTTGGACTTGAGCTTTGTACAGGGAGATAGGAATGGATCAATTCTCATTCTTCTACATGTAGACCGCCAGTTGAACCAGCACCATTTGTTGAAAATGCTGTCTTTTTTCCACTGAGTGGTTTTAGCTCCTTTGTCGAAAATCAAGTAACCATAAGTGTGTGGGTTCATTTCTAGGTCTTCAGTTCTATTCCATTGATCTACTTGTCTGTCACTGTACCAATACCATGCAGTTTTTATCACTACTGCTCTGTAGTACAGCTTGAGGTCAGGGATGTTGATTCCCCCACAAGTTCTTTTGTTGTTGAGAATAGCTTTTGTTATCCTGGGATTTTTTTTGTTCCAAATGAATTTGAGAATTGCTCTTTCTAAGTCTATGAAGAATTTAGTTGGAATTTTGATGGGGATTGCATTGAATTTGTAGATTGCTTTTGGCAGGATGGCCATTTTTACTATAATAATCCTCCCAACCCATGAGCATGGCAGATCTTTTCCCCTTCTGAGGTCTTCTTCGATTTCTTTCTTCAGAGACTTGAAGTTCTTGTCATACAGATCTTTCACTTGCTTGGTTAGAGTCACACCAAGATACTTTATATTGTTTGTGATAATTGTGAAGGGTGTCATTTCCCTAATTTCTTTCTCAACCTGTTTAGCCTTTGAGTATAGGAAGGCTACTGATTTATTTGTTAATTTTATATCTGGCCACTTTGCTGAAGTTGTTTATCAGCTGCAGCAGTTCTCTGGTGGAGTTTTTGAAATTTATTTACTTTACATCCCAATTTCATGTCTCCCTCTTATCCCAGTTTCCCCTCACACAGAACAACCCCATTTCCTTCCTCCCCTTCTCCTTTGAGACATGGGAGCCCCACTCTAGGTATTATCCCCCCCATCAACACCCCACACCCTCTCCTACACATCAATTTACTGCAGGACTGGGCACATATTTTCTCATTGAGGTCAGCCCATTTAGGGGAATGGGATCTCTAGGCAGGCAGGCAACAGATTCAGGGACAACTCTTGCTCCTGTTTTGAGGCCCTGGCATGAAGACCAAGCTACTCATCTGTTACATATGTGCAGGGCATCTAGACCCAGCCCTGCTCGCCCTTTGGTTGTTGATTCAGTCTCTGGGAACCCCCAAGGGTCCAGGTCAGTTGACACTGTTGGTCTTTCTGTAGAGTCCCTGTCCTCTTCGGTTCCCTCAATTCTTCCTGCAACTCTTCAACAAGACTTTCTAAGCTCCATTTCATGTTTAGCTATGGATCTCTGCATCTCTTTCCATTGGCTGCTGTGTGGAGCCCCTCAAAGGACAGTTTTGCTAGGTTCCTATCTTCAAGCATAACAGAATTATTATTAATAGTGGCAGGGATTGGTTTTTACCCATATAATAGGTCTCAAGTTGGAACAGTTATTGGTTGGTAATTCCCTCCATCTCTGCTCTATCTTTGTCCCTGCACATCTTGTAAATAGGACACATTTTGAGTATAAGGCTTTATGGGTGGGTTGCAGCCCTGCACTGGGAGTGCTGCCTGACTCTAGGAAGTGGCCACTTAAGGATCCATATTCCCCATTGTTAGGAGTCTTAGCTAGAGTCAACTCCATAGACCTTCTGGGGCCTCCCACCATCCCAGGTCTCTGGCACATCTTAGAGATTGCCCCCTTGCCAATTTTCCTTCTCTCTCCTGTGCTCTCCCTATACCTGATCTCTGCTTCCCTCTCCCTCTTTCTCCCACCAACTTACCTCCCTCTATTTACCACTGATATCTATTTTATTTCCTCTTCTGAGAAAGATTCAATCATTCTCCCTGGGACCTGTGTTATTTGGCTTTTTGGGGTCTGTTGATTATAGTATGGTTATCCTGTACTTTATGGCTAATATCCACTTGTAAGTGAGTACATACAATGTCCTTTTAAGTTTTGGGTTAACTCACTTAAGAAGATATTTTTTAGTTCCATCCATTTGCATGCAAAATTCATGATGTCCTTGTTTTTAATAGCTGAATAGTATTCCATTTTGCAAATGAACCTCATTTTCTTTATCCATTTTTCAGTTGAGGGACATCTAGGTTGTTTCCAGTTTCTGGCTATTACAAATAAAGCTGCTATGAACATTTTTGAGCATGTGTCCTTGTGGGATGATAGAGCATCTTTTTGGTATATGCTCAAGAGTGGTATAGCTGAGTCTTGAGGGAGAACTAGTCCCAGTTTTCTGACAAACTGACAAATTGATTTCCAAAGTGGTTGTACAAGTTTACACTCCTACCAGCAATGCAGAAGTGCTCCCCTTGTTCTACAACTTGCCAGCATGTGCTATCTCTCGAGTTTTTGATCTTAGCCTTTCTGATGGGTGTAAGATGGAACCTCAGAGTTGTTTTGATTTGCATTTCCCTGATGACTAAGGACTTTGAACATTTCTTTAAGTGCTTCCACTTGGACTTGAGTTGTATGTAGACTGGTAAGTATGGATCTATTCTCATTCTTCTACCTGCAAACATCCAGTTAGACAAGCACCATTTGATGAAGATATTCTCCCTTTTCACTTGTATGGTTTTGGCTTCTTTCTCAAAATCAAGTGTCCATAGGTATGTGGGTTTATTTCTCCATCTTTGATTAGATTCCATTGATCAACCTACCTGTTTTTATATCAATACAATGCAGTTTTTATTACTATTGCTGTGTAGTATAGCTTGAAGTCAGGGATAGTGATACCTCTAGAAGTTTTTTTCATTGTTCATGACTGTTTTAGCTATCCTGGGTTTTTTGTACATATTAAGTTGAGAATTGTTTTTTCAAGGTCTGTAAAGAATTGTGTTGGCATTTTGACGGTGATTGCGTTGAAGCTGTAGATTGCTTTTGGTAAGATGACTATTTTCATTGTTAATCCTACCGATCCATAAGCACAGAAAATGAGTATGAAGGATCCTTTACCATATCTTTGGTTGAAAGTTTATTTAATTAATTATTAGAATGATTATTCCAGCTTTTTTCTTATATCTGTTTCCTTGAAATACCTTTTTCTAGCCCTTTATTTTGAGAAAATGTCTATCTTTGTTGCTTAAATGTGTTTCTTGTGTACATCAGAATGATGAATTCTGTTTAAGTATCCATTCTCTTACCCTGTGGCTTTTTATTGGGGAATTGTGTCTATTGATGTTGATAGACATTTATGATCAATGATTGTTACTTCCTGTTAATTTTGGTGTTGGTTGTGTGTGTGTTTCTCTTTTGTTGGTTTTAATGGTGTGAAATCATGTTTTGTGTTTTCTTGAGTGTAGTTAGCCTCATCGGATTTGTGGTTTTCTTCTAGTATCTTCTGTAGTACTGTATTTGTGGATAGATATTTTTTTATTTTGGTTTTATCATGGAGTATCTTGGCTTCTCCATCTACAGTGATTGAAAGTTTTGCTGGGTGTAGTAGTCTGGGTTGATATGTATGGTCTCATTGCATCTGCAACACATCTTCACAGGCCCCTCTAGCTTTTAGTCTCAGTTGAGAAATCATGAGTAATTGAGAGAGCTATGACTTTTTATGTTCCTTTGGATTTTTCCTCTTGCAACTTTTAATATCCTCTCTTTGTTCTGTACATTTAGTGTTTTGATTATTTTGTGGCAGGAGGGTTTTCTTTTCTTGTCTAGTCTGGTGTTCCATAAGTTTCTTGTACTGTTATAGGCATCTCTTTCTTTAGGTGAGGGAAATTTTCTTCTGTGATTTTGGTGAAGATGTTTTCTGTGTCTTTGAGTTGGGAATTTTTTCTTCTATTCCTGTTATTCTTAGATTTGGTCTTTTCATAGTATCCCAAATTTCCTTGATGTTTTGTGTCATGAACTTTTCAGATTAAAACTTTTGTTTAACTGATGTATTCATTTCTTCTGTTGTATCTTCTATGCCTGAAATTCTCTCTTCCATCTCTTGTATTCTGCTGGTGATACTTACATCTGTGGGTTCTGTTCTCTTTCCTCAGCTTTCCATCTTCGGGATTACCTAAGTTAGTGTTTTCTTTATTGCTTCTATTTCTATTTTCAGGTCTCAGACAGTTTTATTCATATCCTTCACCAGTTTGATTGTATTTTCCTTGATTACTTTAAATTTGTTTGCTTCTTCTTTCGGTGTCTCTGCCTGTTTAAATGCATTTTCCTATTTCTTTTTTTGTTACATTATTTACATTTCAAATGTTTTCCCCTTTCCAAGTCTCCCCTTTGGGAACCCCCTATCATATCCTCCCTCCACTTGCCTCTATGAGGGTGCCCACCCACCCACCCACTCCCGATTTCCCTCAATAGGATTCCCCTACACTGGGGCATATAACACCCTCAGGCCCAAGGGCTTCTCCTCCCACTGATGGCCAACCAGGCACTCGTCTGCCACATATGTGGTGAGCACCATGGGTCCTTGTGAAGAGCTAACTGTCCTGTCCCGCCTGGGGGGCCCTCCTGGGAGGGGCATTCGGCCAGGGTCCGAAGTGTCCTGCCTACAGGACTTTCAGCTACTGAGGAGGGAGATGCAGATAATGGAAAGACAACAGGAAACAAGAAATGCCTGGGAGCAAGTCGAAATGTCCAATCAAGCTCTGAAAAATGGCTTTATTACTATGTTTATATAAAGTGGGAAGTGGCAGAGGAAGGGGGATTCCTAAGGTAACCAAATGTCACACATAACTATAAATCAGGATGACAGTCATTGTTGTCTTGAAGCTGCAGGCTACTTCAAACAGGATGTCTTATCGCTTGCTGGAGGCAGTGGGAATGGGAAGGAATCAAAGGAATGCCTGCTGTGGAGCCTGGGACACTTTGACTTGCTAAATAAGTCAAGCCTGGGACACTCTGGCTAGCTGATTAAGAGCAAGGCCTTAGGTTCAAACAAGGCCATTTGGTCTCCAGCATTTGGTCTCCCTTTATTTACTTTAAAGCCGAATAGTCTGGAACCTGTTTAAAAACAGGGGGGCCTTAATCGGGGGGGAGTAGAGGCTCGATCCTCATTATTATTATGATACCCTTTGCACGAGGAGAGAAGTCTGTCCATTGAGTGGGCTTTATTGGTATAGACCTCTATGCCACCGAGCATGCTCCTCAAGGAACCCAGAGCCAGCGCATAGTGTCTTTTCCTTTGCAGTGCTTCAGCTCTGCACCCTGATGATGCCCATTCTGGCTCGCAGGTCAGCATGCATAAATCTGGGTTTTATGCACCTCCTAAAGGAGAATCATCGGCTTCGAGCACTGTAATTCCATGATCAAGCAGATCAAGACGGTGATAATGTACCTGTAAAGGTCTCGATGTCACAGAGTCAATCTGCTGTTTGATGAATCTTATAATTTTGTTAAAAATGAAAGGTCCCAGGCTAACCAGAAGTAAAAGGCTAATTATTGGTCCAACAGGAGGCATGAGGAGGGAGAACATAGATGAATGCCACCAGGAATCAGCATCAGATGAAAATTTCTGTTTCTTAAGGGAAAAGCTGATTTCATGAAGTTTTTTATCTCAGTAATAATCAACCCACTATCTTCTTGCCTCTGTTTTAGATCTGGCTCACTTCTTCCAGTACTTGTAAGCCTTTTCTAGAATATCAAGGTCCTATAAAACTCACAGGCAATAGAACAAAAGCTAGTTGATAGACCATCATAACAGACATGTCAGAAATCAACACTCTAACATAGTTGAAAAAGGTATACAATCAATACAACTTACATTAAATTCTGCAGAAGAAACATTTTAACATGACCAATTGATAAAAAAATTGGGAGACTTAACACATGTACTAATACTTGTTCAAAATACAGATCTTGTTCCAACTTTATCTCTTGCTAACATAACATCAGGGAACTGCAACTAACTTTCAAATATGTCTTTGAGAATGTCCAGAAGAAGTTTCTACAGTCTATATTTTCTCTGTTGCACAAAGTCGAAAATCTTGATGCAAGGCAGCCTATCCAATCTGGGATATAAGCAATCAATCAAAGGTAGGTCAGGAGCAAATGTCCAATACAGCTTTCCTGTCACCATTGTCAGGGCACTCAGCAAGCTCACAGGTCAGCATCATTCTCTGTCCCAGCATCAGCATGTCTTATCAATCACTTTGGCAGCCAGCATGCTCCTTTAGCATCCTGTAGAAAAAACACAAATATGCCCTCTTTCCCATATTAAATACCTGATCTGGATCATGCCATGTGTCTGAATGGATCCTTCTATATCACCTAGGCATAAATGTGCCTATTTGTAGAGTGCCATAAACACTTAGCAGAAAAATCACTGGCATCCAAATTTAAAATTTTAATTTTTTGTGGTGTAGGGGATATGATTCCCCCTTTTTTTGTTTTTATATATAAAAGACATTGTTTTAACGTTCCATGGGTCTGTTTTACAATACCTTGTCCTTGAGAAAAATAAGGAATTTTAGTAATATGACTAATATAAAATTGGTAACAAAACATCTAAAACACCTGACTGCAATAGCCAGTTCTATTATCTGTTTTAATCTGATTGGGAGCACCAAGCATAGAAAAACAATATAGACAATGACTGATTATATTTTTAGTTGATTCTCCTGTCAAAGCAGTTATAACTAGAAAGCCTGAAAGGATGTCAATAGTTACATGTACATGTTTCAATAACATCCATTTGGTATAATTGGTTAGGTATAAGTCCTTAAGGAATAACACCATTATGTGGTACAGATAGAAACTGAGGACATTCAGGACAAGCCCCATGCTCTATCGACTGAGCTATCTGGGCTCTAATTCCTACATGAGTTCCATAGCTTTATTAACCTTTTATAAATCTTAATTTTGAATTTTGTGTTGGATTAATGGAATAACCTATCTCTTGGAGGTGAGTAAGTACATCAGCTCCAATGTCCATTAATCCTTTAAAACTTTCTGCAATTATTAATTTAAGATTAGGTTTCTTATTAGTAATTGATCTCAGTACACATCAGGGGAACTAAGCAAGACTTTTGTTTTAAAAAAGGCAGCCAAAATTCTTTATGACACCTAGATAAGCAGCCTGCTGTGAGTGCCTTGGGATCTGAGACTGACCCCTCCTCCCCGAGGAAAGAGCAAGCACTTCTGTAAGGAATTTCACACTAGCTTCTGCAGAGGTTGTTATGAGGTTTGCATTAACTCAAATGCAAATGTTTCTTAATTGGGCCTATTTCCTGAGACCTGGCCCAAGGACAGATTCCTGGGGGCTCGACTTGATTATCTGCTCCAGTCTCTGTTCTTGGAGCAATCATTTTTAAAATGACCCTAACCTCCTTTTTTCATTCCCTCATTTCTGTAGAAGCATTGTTTGCACAGTGGTACCTTATAAGACAGCAAGCCATAGGCAGACCCTGATCGTATGAGGGTCTGATTTCTGTACAAAGTTGGATATATCTAGCTAAGTTTGTCTCTGTCCTGCATGGCCTAATGGCAGTAGGCTGCATTAGCATTTTCATAAGCCAATTGAATAGCGAAGGGAACTCTTGCTGGGGTATCTCAAAAGATTTTATTTGCTGCTTTTCTTTTAAGGCTGTGACAGAGCTGTAAGCTGCAGTCAATGGAACATTGGCAGTTTAGCTATAATTTTTAAAGTTTTCTTGTAACATTAAAGCACAATCATAACTTTGGAAAACAAACTCAGTTTTAAACAATAAAATCAATACCAAGAGTATTACTATCATGTTACAAAGTTTGGTGGTCAGTTCTTATATCTGAATGCTTTACCATACCACTTTCAGTACCTTAAAGAGATATTGTTCTGATTTCTAGGATAAGAATTATATAAAATATTATCCAATTTTAAACTTACCTTTAAAGACTTGTTCCCTGGGTTGGCTCATGTCACGTTTTCTGTAGTCTAGAATGACTCAAACCCTAAGTTACCCGTTTTAAATCCCACCTTATGTCACCAAAGTTACATATTTTTAATCATGCCCAATAATTTATAAGCCAATATTCAATAATCAAGGCATGTAGAATGTTTTTATACTTTTAAAACCAATCAGAAGCAAAAATGAAGTAATCACACATTTACTTATTTAGACCAGACAAAATTTAACCTTTTCTAATGGTAATTTTAAGAGAGTAACACCTTGTTACTTGTTGAATTCATCAATCAGAGAAATTTTTTCTAGGAGAAACAGCCATCAGCTCCCTTAACATAGAAGCCAAAAAGCTGCGGCCCCTTTAAGAGTGGCTTTGCATACAATTAAGCCTCTGGCAGTGCTTCTCCTGCTGTTCTTGACTCCAAGTGTCAATTGAGACTGCTTTTTAAAACAAGTCAAACTAAATCGAAAGGTAGATAACTATTGAGAATAGAGTTTTAACCAATTTTTCTTTTCTTTTCAACATAAAACACAGGACAGCTTCCATTCATATGACATAGACTTAACATAAAACAGTCAGTTTTGACACATGGACAGATTGGTGCACCAAGAACATACAATAGACAGAGAGGAAAGAGAATTAGATGTCCCAAAGGGACTCAGCTATCCTATCTAAAAGATGCAAAACTGAAACAAAGCATTTGTCCCGTAGGGGCCAGAAAGGAAGTAGGACGTCTCCTATTTTGCTCCTGTCCCTAGGAGAGCTCTGAAACAGCTTTCCTTCATTTTTCTTCCCCTGATAGTTGGGGAGGTTTGCTTTTTTTTAATCCATTTTCTCATAGTTAGGGTATAAACCATCTCCAGTCTGGGTCCAAAGACTAGAGGCATGTGGGGCAGTGATCTATAACGCCCAGTTGAGCATAAGCTAGAAGCTCTGGGAGACCCGGTGGTACACCAGGGACCAGAACTTATGCTTCTGGACAATGCTCCTGGGAAATTCTTCATAATTATCACAACCCCTGTATGGAGAGAGGCCTGGCGTGTGAAACTTGTGTAGAGGCAAATGAGGCAACGATTAGGGCTCCCAAGCTGGCCAATGGAAAGTATCAGCTACCAAGCCCTGTCCCCCTCTCTCAGAACTATAAATAGAACACCTTGACCCAAGTAGCTCTCTCTCTCTCCCCTCCTTCTCCACCCGCCTGCCCTGGGGGCGCTGCCCGCCATCCAGAACGAATAAAGATAGAAACTATTTTGGCATCGGAGAACTTTTGTCTAAGGGAGCTGTGACTCTTGGGTTTAAAGGCGGGGGCGCAGGGCGGCGAGTGCTCTGAGCACAATGGAGCTGGTGGATGCCCGCGGCTGATCTCTGTCTGCTCCTTCCCTACACCGTGGCCAAGTGGCTGGCCGAAACTGGCAGCGCTCGGCAGCACTCGGCAGCACACGACGGCTTGGGCACCCAGTCCGCGGACTCCATCAGTGCCGGGGGTGCTCAATCCCAGCATCTCACTCCTGCGGTGTCAGGCCCCGTGACATATGCGACGAAGAGGGCTGCAGCGGTGATCCTTGAAGCCTAGGGCACGTACTCTGCAGACACAACCCCTGGTGGTCCCCGGACCCGGGGACTCCGCCCGCCCTGCGCTTCCCCCAACAGGAGAGAGCGCGACAGAGGCACCTAAGAGAATTATCTTTGCTTCCCTAGATTTTAGCATAACTCTAAACACCTTCATAAAACACATTTTACCATTATTTGGAAACACATGCACAGAACACATTTTACCATTACCTTGTCCTTCAATAAGGTTTATTTATTGCTTTCACAAAAACATCTACACAATTATTACCTTAGTCCCCCTAGTCTTGAGAGACTCTGTAATTCTCTGTAAAAAGGCTTCATGGTCACTTAACGTCTGTCCCATGATTCTGTACTATTTTATATAACTTTAACCCAACTTTTTCTTTTTCAACTCTATATTTTTTTCCTTCTGTTTTAACTCTATCTTACTCTATACAATTCTCACATAATAAAATATCTGTTTTCTCTTAACTTATACACTTCCACCTATTCACAGTGGAGGATCTCTATTTCTTTTTCTATTTCTTTGCCTTTGTTACTAAAATTCACAAAGACTCTACTCTACATAAACATCTTTTACTATGAGTCTATATTACTTCCCATCAGTTTTCATATAGACCCATCGATCATGTGATACTAATTCACAGCTTTCTCACAGACCAGTTTTGTTCACCCGAGTATTCCTTGTCCTGGAGGAAAAGCTTCCGTGAACCAACTCTTCCTATTTTTTCCTTTTTTCCAGAAAAAGCATCTGTCTCTTTCATGTGTCACTCACCTCTCTCCAGGATTCTGCTTCTTCGGTCGGGTCACCCCTAGAACGTCTTCTCTCTATATGATCCTCAATAGGACCACCTGGGCCAGGCTTTTCCATGACGTGATGTCCAGCAGTGTGCACGATCCCGTTCCTCAGCCCCACATCTAGGCACCAACTGTGAAGAGCTAACTGTCCCGTCCCACCCAGGGGGGCCCTCCTGGGAGGAACTATCGACCAGGGTCCGAAGTGTCCTGCCTGCAGGACTTTCAGCTGCTGAGGAAGGAGCTGCAGATAATGAAAAGACGACAGGAAACAAGAAATGCCTGGGAGCAAGTCGAAATGTCCAATCAAGCTCTGAAAAATGGCTTTGTTGCTACATTTATGTAAAGCGGGAAGTGGCAGAGGAAGGAGGATTCCTAAGGTAACCAAATACCACACATAACTGTAAATCAGGATGACAGTCATTGTTGTCTTGAAGCTACAGGCTACTTCAAACAGGATGTCTTATCACTTGCTGGAGGCAGTGGGAATGGGAAGGAATCAAAGGAATGCCTGCTGTGGAGCCTGGGACACTTTGACTTGCTAAATAAGTCAAGCCCGGGACACTCTGGCTAGCTGATTAAGAGCAAGGCCTTAGGTTCAAACAAGGCCATTTGGTCTCTGGCAGGTCCTTCCATGTGTATTCTTTGGTTGGTAGTCCAATCTCTGGGAGCTCGAGGTGGTCTGACCTGATGACACTGTTGCTCCCTCCATGGGGCTGCAACCCCCTCAGCTCCTTCAGTCCCTTCATCAACTCCTCCACTGGGATCCCATTCTCAGTCCAATGGTTGGCTGTGAATTGAATCTTGGGTATTCCAAACTTTTAGGCTAATATCCACTTATCATTGAGTACATACCGTGTTTGTTCATTTGTGATTGAGTTACCTCACTCAGGATGATATTTTCAAGTTCCATCCATTTGCCTGCGAATTTCATGAAGTTATTGTTTTTAATAACTGAGTATTCCATTGTGTAAATGTACCACATTTTCTGTATCCATTCCTCTGTTGAGGGAAATCTGGGTTGTTTCCAGCTTCTGCCTATTATAAATATGGATGCTATGAACATAGTAGAGGATGGGTCATATTTACGTGTTGGGTATATGCCCAGGAGTGGTATAGCTGGGTACTCAGATAGTACTATGTCCAATTTTCTGAGGGTCTGCCAAACTGATTTCCACAGTGGTTGTACCAGCTTACAATCCCACCAGCAATGGAATGCTAGGAACCAACGGGTTTGTAGCCTTTTTTAGTGACCTGAGTGAAACCACTTTGTATTTGAGCTAGGCATAAGAATTATTACAGGCCTAAGTTTCCGTTTCCTGAGCTTTGGGCTCTGACTTCTCGGAAATCAGGTGACCAGCCTGCGGTTACACAGTTGAGCTAGCAGCATCCTGCTTGGCAAGAACACTGTGTGTCTTCTTGGAATTTCCCCACCCCTGTTGCTTTGTGTAAGCCTTGGTTACTTTGTTCAAGCTTCCTTCTCTTTTTATTATATAAATATGGTGAGAAATAAAATTCTTTGGAGCTTGATCAGACATCCTGTCTTGCTCCCAGGTACCCATGTCTCTTGTCTCCTTTTTTCATCTGTCTGTCCCCTTCTTAGGTCCATGCTGAAGACCCCACAGGCTGGGGCAATTGGAGCCCAGAGTTTGGGGCTCAAGGAACGGGCAGCACAACTGTCAGATGTCGCTCAGGAGAGGCTGGCCAGCTGCTCCTATTGAGGAGAAATTGCTCCTATTGAGGAGGTTTCTGAGATCACCATGGAGTGACCCACTTGTGAGATAGATCTGGTGGAGAGTTGGTGAGTGACACATTTATGGAACAAGCATTAAGCATTAAGTCCTTTTAAAAGGAATTAAGGAGTCCCTCAAGACACGAGGTACTAGGGTGAAAAAGAAAGACCTAAAGAGGTTTTTTGATTTTATACAAGATAAATGAGAAAAGGTGAAATAGAGTGTAATAGAGTAATTACAAGATTACTATGAGTCATTTGAGCCAGAAAAAGTTGCCTGTGCAGGCATTTTCTTGTTAGAATTTTATTAATGATGTTCTTAAGATTTATAATCATTCCCCTGGTATCCAGGATGTAGTTAAAGAGGGTGAAAAATTCCTTCAGCGCTTTTCCAGGCCACCTTCAGTTTGTGAATCAGTGTCTATCCCCATGCCAGGAGCAGAAGCCTCCATAGTCCCCACAGAGGTGCCTGAGAAATCCTTGCTTGAGGAGGAAGGTTCTAAAAGGTCATGTAAAGGCATTTATCCCTCTCTCAAAACTCTTAAGACACTGCTAAAGAGTGACTCAGACGAGAGACTCTCGCTGGAGGAAACCGCCACTCTGGAGGAGAAGGCTGCCAGAGATCACAACCCTGACTGGCCACCCCCTCTTTCTTCATTCCCCTCTAGACCTCCCCCTTATGCCCATGGTCCTTCATTTTGTGTACCTGCCCTTGATCTTAATAATGTTTCTGATTATATAGATAAAGCCAAGGCAAAACTCTCATGTGAAACAGCCTCCTTAAGAAACATTCTCCAACAAAAAAGAAAGCATTTAACCCTGATAAAGGAGTTGCAAGCATTAGACCTAGAATTGGCAAAATCTTCTCTTTCTGCTGATCTTTAGCTCCCCAAGGTCATAAGATAGAAACCCCCAGAAAAAGCTATCTAGACAACAAGACTTCTTGGCTTTCCCTGTCATGAGGAGCAAATCTGCTGCCCCTCCCGAAGAGGAGGCGGGGCCAGACAGCACGGGAGATCAGGCTATAGACCCTCCTTCAAGAGAAACTTCCCTTCTGATACTGAGAAGGCCTCCAGTAAGTCTAGAGGTGAGGAGGATGAGGCAAATAATGAGGAGGGGGAAGAGGAGGAGGAAGAAGTCAGGAGTCAGCAGCATCGTTGCCTCAGATTTAAGCATATAAAAGAATTAAAGACAGCAGTGACAGTCTATGGGCCAGTGGCTCCTACAGGAGAAATGCTTAGTTCTAGTTCTGGGCCTTTTAGGTAGGATATCTGAGTCCCTTTGGGACACCTAATTTTCTTTCCTCTCTGTATATTGTATGTTCTTGGTGCACAAATTTGTCCATGTCTGTCAGTTTATGTTTGTATTTTTGTTTCGTTGCTTAAATATTGCTGTTTCATGTTCAAAAAAAAAGTTTTAAAAAAAAGTTGTTAGGAGATATTAATTGGCTCATCTTAAGCTTACCACAGGAGAACTTAAACTTTTTTGATATTCTCATGGGAGATGCAAATCCTAATGCCCCTCAACAATTAACTGATGTAGGATTAATAGTTTTGTAGAAAGTAAAGGAAGCTATTAGCCAATAATAGATATATTATATAGACTATGATCAATTGTTGACTGTTCGTGTTATTGCTACTCATGTGCCCACAACAGTTCTTTGACAAAAGAGACCATTAATGTAGATTCATCTTTCTTCATCTCCAAGTAAAGTTTTAATACCCTATTATGAAGCTGTTGCTGTGTTAATATAAAATTATAGAATAGAATCAAGAAAATATTTTGGGAAAGAACCTGAGGAAATATTTATTCCTTATTCCAAACAGCAATTAAATTGGTTATTGCAAACTACTGATATTTGGCCTATTACATGTGCAAACTTTTTAGGGAAAATTGATAATCATTATCCAATGGATAAGTTGTTGCATTGCCTCTATTCATGCTTTTGTATTTCCTGTAAATTTATGAATGCAGCCCATAGGAAATGCACTTATTGTATTTACAAAAGGCTCATCTAATGGGAAGGCAGCATATGTGATTGGATCACATGTTCATTCTCTTGAGTTTCCCCTGCTGCAGCACAAGTAATTGAACTACACACTGTAGCTGTTGTTTTTGAAATGCTAAAAAATCAAACTTTTAATTTATATATTGATAGTCAATATATAGCTCATGGTTTATAATTATTTGAAATTGTTCCTTTTTAGATATTGCTAATTTTTAAATTTTACAATTTTTTATGCAAATGTAATTCAATTTAAGAGAATGTAAAGTTCCTTATTTTGTAGGATATTTAAGAGCTTATATTGGATTGCTTGGATCCCTTAGTGAGGGCAATGCCACAGTAGATTTGTATACCAAGAAGGTTATAGGCCTTACATAAGAACAATTGGCCAAACAATCTCATTCTTTACAGCATCAAAATAGTAATAGCTTGAGACAACAATTTTGTATTTCTAGAAAATGTGCATGTCAAATTGTAAAGATTTGTCGTGAATGTCCTCAGTTTCTACCTGTACCACATAATGGTGTAAATCCTCGAGGACTTATACCTAACCAATTATGGCAAATGGATGTTATTCATATTTCTGATTTTGAAAAATTAAAATATGTATATGTGGTTATCGATATCTTTTTAGGCTTTCTAGTTGCAACTGCTTTAACAGGAGAAGCAACTAAAAATATAATTAGTCATTGTCTGCATTGTTTTTCTATTATTGGTGTTCCCAATCAGATTAAAACAGATAACGGAACTGGCTGTTACAGGTATTCATTTCAGATTTTTTGTCAACAATTTAATATTTCCATATTATTTGGATTTCTTGTAATTTTAAAGGAAAAGGTATTGTGGAACTTAAAAGTAATATTTTTATAAAATAAAAAATGGGGAGTTATATCCCTGTACACCACAAAATTATTTAAATCATGCTTTTTATTTAAAAATTTTAAAGTTTGGATGCCAAGAAACTCTCTGCTAAGTGTCTATGGCACCCTACAACTAGGCCTTTTTATTTATGCCTAGGTGAAATGGAAGGATCCACATACAGGCATATGTCATGATCCAGATCAGGTATTTAATATGGGGAAGAAGGCATGTTTGTGTTTTTTTTCTACAGGATGCTAAAGGAGCATGCTAGCTGCCAGAGTGATTGGTGAGAGATGTTGATGCTGGGACAAAGAATGATGCTGATCATGAGCTTGCTGAGTGTCCTGACAATGGTGACAAGAAAGCTGTATTGGACATCTGTTCCTGACCTACCTTTGCTTGCCCATATTCCAGATTGGACAAGATGTCTTGGCTCAAGCTTTTAGACCTTGTGAGACCTTGATTAGTCTTTTGCTTTTAGTCACCCTGGAACCATTTATTTTTAACAAGCTTATAAGTTTTATAAAGCAACAGGTTGACTCCTTGGCATCTCGACCTATACAGGTCCACTACCATCACCTTGATCTGATCAACCGAGGCATTGAAGTGCCTAAGGCTAGTGAGAGTCCCATGGGAGCTGCATAAAACTCAGATTTATGCATGACTGCTTGTGAGCAGCATGGGCACCAGAAGAGGTGTAAGGGGAGGACCATGTATTCTGCTTCTGAGACCCTGTGGAGCAAACCTGATTGTATAGAGGTTGGTGTCCAGAGCTGTCACTTAACTCTTGTTACAGTGAAGACCTTGGCCCTCTCCTCTTCAAAAGGACACGACTTAAGACAGTTGCCGAAAAAGGTGATTAAGAAGATCAGGTCAATACTCCCCCTCTCTTGTGAAAGCCCACCTGTCTTTTAGACAGGTCCTTGTTTGCTCACTGGCTATCGTACAGATCTTAAAATAAATAAAAAGGGAGGAGGTGCCAGAACTAACCGGTTTGTAGCCTTCTTGAGTGACCTGGGTGAAACCATTTTGTATTTGAGCTAGGCATAAGAATAATCACAGGCCTAAGTTTCGGTTTCCTGAGCCTTGGACTCTGAAGTCTCAGAAATCAGGTGACCAGCCTGCGGTTACACAGTCGCGCTGGCAGCATCCTGCTTGGCAGGAACACTGTGTGTCTCCTTAGAATTTCCCCGCCCCTGTTGCTTTGTGTGAGCCTTGGTTACTTTGTTCAAGCTTCCTTCTCTTTTTATTATATAAATATGGTGAGAAATAAATTTCTTTGGAGCTTGATCAGATATTCTGTCTTGTTCCCAGGTATCCGTGTCTCTTGTTTTCTTTTTTCATCCGTCCAACCCTCCTTAGGTCCACGCTGAAGACCCTGCAGGCCAGGGCAATTGAGGAGTGTTCTTCTATCTCCACATCCTCACAAGCATCTGCTGTCACCTGAGTTTTTGATCTTAGCCATTCTGACTGGTGTAAGGTGGAATTTCATGGTTGTTTTGATTTGCATTTTCCTGATGAGTAAGGACATTGAACATATCTTTAGGTGCTTTTCAATCATTCGAGTTTCCTCAGTTGAGAATTCTCTGCTTAGCTCTACTCCCCATTTTTAATAGGGTTATTTGGTTCTCTGGAGACTAACTTGTTGAGTTCTTTGTATATATTAGATATTAGCCCTATATTGGATGCAGGATTGGTAACAATCTTTCCCAATGTGTTGGCTGCCAGTTTGTCATATTGGCAGTGTCCTTTGACTTACAGAAGCTTTGCATTTTTATGAGGTCCCATTTGTCTATTGTTGATCTTAGAGCATAAGCCATTGGTGTTATGTTCAGGAACTTTTCCCCTGTGCCCACATATTCAAGAGTTTTCCCCACTTTCTCTTCTATTAGATTCAGTGTATCTGGTTTTATGTGGAGGTCCTTGATCCACTTGGACTTGAGCTTTGTACAGGGAGATAGGAATGGATCAATTTGCATTCTTCTACTTGTTGACCACCAGTTGAGCCAGCACCATTTGTTGAAAATGCTGTCTTTTTTCCACTGGATGGTTTTAGCTCCTTTATCAAAGATCAAGTGACCGTAGGTATGTGGGTACATTTCTTGGTCTTCAATTCCATTCCATTGATCTACCTGCCTGCCACTGTATGAATACCATGCATTTTAAAATCACTACTGCTCTGTAGTATAGCTTGAGGTCAGGGATGCTGATTCCCCCAGAAGTTCTTTTATTGTTGAGAACAGTTTTTGCTATCCTGGGTTTTTTGTTATTCCAAATGAATTTCAGTTTTTCTAAGTCTATGAAGAATTGAGTTGGAATTTTGATGGGGATTGCATTGAATCTGTAGATTGCTTTTGGCAGGATGGCCATTTTTACTATATTAATCCTACTAATCCATGAACATGAGAGATCTTTCCACATTCTGAGGTCTTCTTCGATTTCTTTCTTCAGAGACTTGAAGTTCTTGTCATACAGATCTTTCACTTGTTTGGTTAAAATCACACCAAGATACTTTATATTGTTTGTGACAATTGTGAAGGGTGTCATTTCCCTAATTTCTTTCTCAGTCTGTTTATCCTTCGAGTATAGGAAGGCTACTGTTGTGTTTGATTTAATTTTATATCCGGCCACTTTGCTGAAGTTGGTTATCAGCTGTAGCATTTCTCTGGTGGAGTTTTTGAGGTCACTTAAGTTTATGATCATATCATCTGCAAATAGTGATATTTTGATTTCTTCCTTTCCAATTTGTATCCTTTTTACCTACTTTTGTTCTCTAATTGCTGTAGATAGAACTTCAAGTACTATATTGAATAGATAGAGAAAGAGAGGGCAGCCTTTTCTATTCCCTGATTTTAGTGGGATTGGTTCAGGTTTCTCTACATTTAGGTTGATGTTGGCTACTGGTTTGCTGCATATTGCTTTAATTATGTTTAGGTATGGGCCTTGAATTCTTGATCTTTCCAAGACTTTTATCATGAAAGGATGTTGAATTTTGTCAAATGCTTGGTCAGCATCTAATGAAAGGACCATGTGGGGTTTTTTTTTGTATGAGTTTGTTTATGTAGTGGATTACATTGATTGATTTCCAGGTATTGAACCATCCCTGAGATGAAGCTTACTTGATCCTGGTGAATGATCGTTTTGATGTGTGCTTTGATTCAGTTTGCAAGAATTTTATTGAGTATTTTTGCAAATATATTCACAAGGGAAATTGATCCGAAGTTCTTTCTTTGTTTTGTCTTTGTGTGCTTTAGGTATAAGTGTTATTGACAATTACTAGAACAAACTGTGTAGTGATCCTTCTGTTTCTCTTCTGTGGAATAGATTGAAGAGTATTGGCATTAGGTCTTCTCTGAAGATGTGATAGAATTCTGCACTAAATACATCTGGTCCTGGGCTTTTTTTGGTTGAGAGACTTTAATGAATGCTTCTTTCTTTTAGGGGTTATGGGAGTGTTTAGATGGTTATCTGATCCTGACTTAAATTTGGTATTTGGTATCTGTCTAGAAAGTTGTCCATTTCATCCAAATTTTCCAATTTTGTTTAATGTAGGCCTTTGTAGTAGGATCTGATGGTTTTTTAAAATTTCCTCAGTTTCTGTTGTTTTATATCCCCTTCCACTTCTGATTTTGTTAATTTGGATACTGTCTTTGTGCCCTCTGGTTAGCCTGCCTAAGGGTTTACCTATCTTGTTGATTATCTCAAAGAACCAGCTCCTGTATTTGTTGATTCCTTAGATAGTTTGATTTGATTCTACTTGGTTGATTTCAGCCCTGAGTATGATTATTTGTTGCAATCTACTCCTCATGGATGTGTTAGCTTATTTTTGTTCTAGAGGTTTCAGGTGCTAGTGTATGCTCTCTCCAGTTTCTATTTGGAGGCACTCAGAGCTATGAGTTTTCCTCTTAGCACTGCTTTCATTGTGTCCCATATGTTTGGGTATGTTGTACTTTCATTTTCATTAAATTCTAGGAAGTCTTTAATTTCTTTATGTCTTCCTTGACGAAGTTATCATTGAGCAGAGCATTGTTCAGCTTCCATGTGTAAGTGGGCTTTCTATTGTCATTGTTGTTGCTATTGAAGGTCAGCCTTAATCCATAGTGATCTGATAGGAGGCATGGGATTATTTCAGTCTTCTTATATCTATTGAGGTCTGTTTTGTGACCGAATACATGGTCAATTTTGGAGAAGGTACCAGGAGGCTCTGAGAAGAAGGTATATTCTTTTGATTTAGGATGAAGTGTTGTTCTATAGATATATTAAATCCATTTGATCCATAACTTCTGTTAGTTTCACTGTGTCTCTGTTTAGTTTGTGTTTCCAAGATCTGTCCATTGCTGAGAGTGGGGTGTTGAAGTCTCCCACTATTGCTGTGTGAGGTGCAATGTGTGCTTTCAGCTTTAGTAAAGTTGCTTTTATGAATGTTGGTGCTCTTGCATTTGGAGCATAGATGTTCAGAATTGAGAGTTCTTCTTGGTTGATTTTTCCTTTGATGAGTATGAAGTGTCCTTCCTTATTTTTTTTTTTGATAAATTTTGGTTGAAAGTCGATTATATTCAATATTAGAATGGCTACTCTAGCCTGTTTCCTGGGACCATTTGCCTGAAAATTGTTTTGCAGAGCTTCACTCTGAGGTACTGCATGTGTTCAACACTGAAGTGCATTTCCTTTATGCAGCAAAATACTGGGTCCTGTTTATGCATCCAGTCTGTTAGTCTATGTCTTTTTATTTGGGAATTGAGTGCATTGATGTTACGAGATAGTAAGGAATAGTGATTGTTGCTTCCTGTTATTTTCAATGCTATTGTTATGTTTGTGTGGATATCTTATTTTGGGTTTGTTGAAAGAAAATGACTATCTTGCTTTTTTTAGGGTGTAGTTTCCCTCCTTGTGTTGGTGTTTTCCATCTATTATCCTTTTTATGGCTGGGTTTGTGGAAACATATTGTGTAAATTTGGTTTTGTCACAGAATATCTTGGTTTTACCATCTATGGTAATTGACAGTTTTGCTGAGTATAACAGCCTGGGCTTTCAGTTGTGTTCTCTTAAGGTCTGGATGAGATCTGCCCAGTATCTTCTAGCTTTCATAGTCTCTGGTGAGAAGTCTGGTGTAATTCTGATAGGTCTGCCTTTATATGTTACTTGACCTTTTTCCCTTATTGCTTTTAATATTCTTTCCTTGTTTTGTGCATTTGGTGTTTTCACTATTATATCACAGGAGGAATTTCTTTTCTGGTCCACTATTTGGAGTTCTGTAGACTTCTTGAATGTTTATGTTCATCTCTTTCTATAATTTTGTTGAAGATATTTACTGGCCCTTTAAGTTGGGAATCTTCATTGTGTTCTATACTTATTATCCTTAGCTGTGGTCTTCTCATTGTGTCCTGGATTTCCTGGATGTTTTGGGTTACGAGATTTTTGCATTTTGCATTTTCTTTGACTGTTGTGTTAATGTTTTCTATTGTATCTTCTGGACCCAAGATTCTCTCTTTTATCTCTTGTATTCTGTGGGTGATACATTCCTCTATGATTCCTGATCTCTTTCCTAGGTTTTCTATCTCCAGGATTGTCTCCCTTTGTGATTTCTTTATTGTTTCTCTTTCCATTTTTAGATCCTGTTGGTTTTGTTCACTTCCTTCACCTGTTTGATTGTGTTTTCCTGTAATTCCTTAAGGTATTTTTGTGTTTCCTCTTTAAGGGCTTCTAGTTGTTTACCTGTGTTCTCTTGTATTTCTGTAAGGGAATTATTTATTTCCTTCTTAAAACCTTCTATCATCATCATGACATGTGATTTTAAATCTGAGTCTTGCATTTCTGGTGTGTTGGGGTATCCTGGGCTTGCTGTGGTGGGAAAGCTGGGTTCTGATGATGCCAATTAGCCTTGGTTTCTGTTCCTTATGTTCTTGCCCTTGCCTTTCACCATCTGATTATCTCTGGTATTAGCTGGTGTTACTCTCTCTGACTGTGTCGTGTCCCTCCTGCACACCTCAGTGTCAATACTCCTTGAAGATCAATTCTCTCTGAGAGCTGTGGTAGAGGGTCAGCTCTGGGGTGCAAACAGAGGCTTACAGGAGGGACAAGCCACAGTCAGAGAAAGAAATTATGGAAACCACACCCTTCACAATTATCACAAACAATAAAAAGAATCTTGGTGTGACTCTAACCAAACAAGTGAAAGATCTGTATGACAAGAACTTCAAGTCTCTGAAGAAAGAAATTGAAGAAGACCTCAGAAGATGGAAAGATCTCCCATGCTCATGAATTGACAGGATTAATATTGTTAAAATGACCATCCTGCCAAAAGCAATCTACTGATTCAATGCAATCCTCATCAAAATTCCAACTCAATTCTTCATACACTTAGAAAGAGCAATTCTCAGATTCATTTGGAATAACAAAAACCCCAGGATAGCAAAACTGTTCTCAACAATAAAAGAACTTCTGGGCGAATTGGCATCCCTGACCTCAAGCTATACTACAGAGCAGTAGTGATTTTAAAATGCATGGTATTCATACAGTGACAGGCAGGTAGATCGATGGAATGGAATTGAAGACCCAGAAATGAACTCACACACATACAGTCACTTTACCTTTGATAAAGGAGCTAAAACCATCCAGTTGAAAAAAGACTGCATTTTCAACAAATGGTGCTGGCTCAATTGGTGGTCAACAAGTAGAAGAATGCAAATTGATCCATTCCTATCTCCCTGTACAAAGCTCAAGTCCAAGTGGATCAAGGACCTCCACATAAAACCAGATACACTGAATCTAATAGAAGAGAAAGTGGGGAAAACTCTGGAAAAACATGTGCACAGAGGAAAAGGTCCTCAACAGAACACCAATGGCTTATGCTCTAAGATCAAGACTCAAAAAACGTGATCTCATAAAATTGCAAAGCTTCTGTAAGGCAAAGGACACTGTCAATAGGACAAAATGGCAACTAACAGATTGGGAAAAGATCTTTACCAATCCTATGTCTGATGGAGGGCTAATATCCAATATATACAAAGAACTCAAGAAGTTAGACTCCAGAAAACCAAATAACCCTATTAAAAAATGGGGAACAGAGCTAAACAGAGAATTCTCAACTGAGGAAATTCACAGGGCTGAGAAGCACCTAAAGAAATGCTGAACATCCTTAGTCATCAGGGAAATGCAAATCAAAACAAGTCCGAGATTCCACCTCACACCAGTCAGAATGGCTAAGATAAAAAACTCAGGTGACAGCAGATGCTAGCTAGAATGTGGAGAGAGCGGAACACTCCTCCATTGCCGGTTGGATTGAAAGCTGATACAACCTCTCTGGAAACCAGTTTTGTGGACCTTCAGAAAAATGAACATAATACTATCTGAGGACCCAGCTATACCACTCCTGGGCATATACCCAGAAGATGCTCCAACATGTAATTAGGACACATGCTCCACTATGTTCATAGCATATATATTTATAATAGCCAAAATCTGGAAGCAACCCAGAAGTCCCTCAACAGAGTAATGGATACAGAAAATGTGGTTCATTTACACAATGGAATATTACTCAGCTATTAAAATCAATGACTTCATGAAATTCGCAGGCAAATGGATGGAACTTGAAAATATCATCTTGAGCAAGGTAACTCAGTCACAGAAGAACAAACATGGTATGTACTCAGTAATAAGTGGATATTAGCCCAAAACTTCAGAATACCCAAGATCCAATTCATAGCAACTCTTGGACTGAGTGTGGGGTCCCAGTTGGAGGAGTTTGAGAAGGGACTGAAGGAGCTGAGGGGGTTTGCATCCCCATGGAGGGAGCAACAGTGTCAACTGACCTGACCCACTAGTGCTCCCAGAGACTGAACCACCAACCAAATAATACACATGAATGGACCCATAGTGCTGGCCACATATGTGGGAGAGGAGGGCCTTGTTGGCCATCAGTGGGAGGAGAGGCCCTTGGGCCTGAGGGGGTTAGATGCCACAGTATAGGGGAATGCCAGGGAGGGAGCTCAGAAGTGGGTGTGTAGGAGGGAGAGTACCCTCATATAGGCAGGAGGATGGGGATTGGATAAGGGGTTTCCAAAGGGGAGAACAGGAAAGGGGAAAACATTTGAAATGTAAATAAAGTGTCAAAAAATTCTGGAGAATTTGAGAGGAGATGGCTGTGACTAACAAGATTCTTTCACCTTAATTGGTTTGAAGCTATATCAGGAGCCAGCCTTTAAAAAAAAAAAAAAAAAGTACAACCAGATTAGCCCATGAACGTAATGTCTTTAAAATTATGTTTCACTAAAGAGGGAAAATCAAATATGTATTTATTATATCAGTGTCACACAGTGGACCCTTTTCCTCTCTCATTTCTAGTATTTACTCTATTTGGAAATATACATCCTTAGTAGGTCTTGATTCTATTCATTCTTCATCTTTTCCTTACTCAATGGCCATACTGTCTTTCACTTGGATATTGTAGTCTACCCATAATTACTGCTGCTTGCCTTTTGTGCCTCTCCAATAAATTCTCCCAAGAGCCAGAATGATTCATTTTAAATACAAATCTAATTGCTGTACCTTAGTTTCCATTATCCTTGGTATGAACTCCAAAATGCTTAGCAGTCTATCAAGTCCTTTCCTTCTGGTAGGATAAGTTTGTTTCTATTCTCTAGTGTGCAGTATAAAGGAGCTTGTGCATTATACTAGCAAATAATTGATTAGCAGGAGGAAAAGCAAAGATATACACATTTTAGTAATATATACATAGGTGTATAGAAAACAGAGCTTATAAACCTTTTTAATGAAGAACTAGAGGCTGAGCTTCAAGGTAGATAAATTGTGGAGATGTGACTAGCATATGTTAATTATAATGAAAGATTAGTGTTATTTCAGTTAGTTATTTTTCAAAAATCTTGGATTTGATCCTCCACCTCAAGTAATAGATGTTTCTTTAACTGGCAGTAGTGAGAGCAACATTATAGAGGATAATTTATGTCTTTTTTTCCTGGATAAGGAGTGTAGAGTATGGGTTTTTTTTTTTTTTTTTTTTTTTTGCTGTGATGAAACACTATGACCAAAGCAACCTATAGAAGGATGAGTTTAGTTGATCTTAGAGTTCCAGAGAGATAAGACTGCTGCCATCTCAGTGGGGATATGTGCATGGTGGCTATAGAAGCAATCTGAGAGCTCACATCTTGAATTAAATAGGAAGCAGTGCATAGCTTTTAATCCTCAATCTACCAGTGGCGTATTTCCTCTCACATGGGTACAACTCATAAATTTACCAAAATAGCACCAACAACAGGGATCAAATACTCAAGTATCTGAGCCTAGGGGGGACTGACAGCCACTCAAATCATAAGTACTCTTCCTATACTAATTCTCAACTACCTTCAGCTCAAACAATCCTTATGCCAAAATGACTTATTGTCAGACTCCATATCTGATATATAAAGGCGTGTCATACTATAAGGAATGATTGCATTAGAATCATAAAATTGCATTAGAAATAATAGAACTGTTTTTAATGATCAATTATGTGACATGGACTGAATCACAGAGAAGTTTATGAAAATGAAACTTACACTCAAAAGTCCTGAGATAAAAGGTATGCCACACAGTGAACCTTATAGAAGGAAACAGGCTCTACAAAGCAGGTGGGAAGCATAATTGGAAGAGAAGTGGTAGGCAAGTGTGTTTTATTGGGGAGCAGAATACACAATTAAAAGGTATAATAGGATTTCATTGGTATGTTTACATATAATTGGACAATAGAAGGAAAATAGAAGGGTTTATGGCAGAGACCTGCCACAGGTAGCATTTCACTGCCTATGCAAAGTGTTCATACACTGGGGCTATAGGGCCTTGAGGCAGCAAGAGAATAGAAGAATTGAAACATTCACAATAACCCTGCATAAAATAGCTCTGCTTTATTTTCTCATCACACAGTACAGATTGATATCTTTATGATTGCTGATCTCCTCAATGTGCAATGCTTTCCCTCTTGACTCTCCCTTTGCTTGATTCATTTCTGTTTCCTGTTGTTCAGGTCCCCATTTAACTCTGTCCCTCAGAAAAAAAAATGTTGATTTAAAATTTTTCAAGTAATATTTGGTTCTGTCTTAATGCTTTTCTCTATTGATAGCTTTTATTACAATTGTTTGAGGGATAAATAGTTCCCAGTGAGCTTATGTATTTGAATACTTTCTCTTCAGTTGGTTGTGCTCTTTGGGGAGTTGTTAACCTTTAGGAGGTGCAACCTTGCTGGAGGAAGTTATCTCTGGGGTAAGGCTTTGAGGGCTTATAATCTTTCCCTACTACCTCTTAGTTCTCTGTGTAGGTAAAATTTGGTCAGCCAGCTTCTTGTTCCTGCTGGCATACCAATAACATACCTTCCCTGCCATTATGAATTCTAGCACTTTGGAACTGGACAGCAAAATAAACTCTTCCATAAGGTGTGTTGTTTTTGTCATGGCATTTTACAACCAAAACAGGAAAGTACTAATACAAATATGTATATGCAAATTTTTATTTAATGTCTCTCCTATATTTCGATGAAAATAGGGAATTCTTTGTTGCCTTTCTAAACCTAGCACAGTACCTGGTCATAAGAGGTACATGGTCAATATCTATTTACTCATTGAATTTATAGCGTTTAGGATGTTGGGGCTATAACATTGAACATGCAGGAAAAAAATATTGAGTCAGATGTTATGAGTGAAAGCCAGTATCTTGAGAGTGATAATGCTAAATTATATATCATTATTATATTTATTTTTAAAATTCATATATAATTTCTTAATTATAAAAAGGTAATTGCTCTTTTTGTTTCAAATTATCAAAACTTAAAATAACTTGTAAAATTCTAAAGTATTTAGAATACAATACTGTTTAATAAATTGCTGAGCAGCTTAATATGTATCCTTTTCAAGAATAAAATATTACTTATGTAAAACACTTAGGTTTTGCAAGAAATGAGTTAAATTTTATTCTGTACAAAATAGAATGGATACTTAGATTTGAGTCTAGAATAGAAAACTTGAAAATGTAAGTGGCCTATTTAAGTTGGAGAAGACCTAGCAAACAGATGATTGTTATTTATTGACTTAAACAGGATTCAGAAGATTTCTATAGAAAGAGCATGAATATAATAGTAATATGAGTTCTGTTCCTCATGAAACAGAATGAAAATTTTGGAATTCTTTAGCTTCAGCTAGGAGACTGTAAGGAAAGCAAAGCTATTCAATGTACATCTCACTACTATGGACAATCTTCCTTTTTTAAGATCTTTTTTTATTTAGAAAAAATTGATTAAGTCAGAGGTAATGAAGGTGGTGAGGACTGAGTAATGTTGTCTTAACTCATAAAAAGCAACCTTTTCAGACAAAATTGGCCAGAAAAAGACCTGTAGAAGGAAGAAAAGTTGTTGGAAAAGAATTGAGGATGGAGTAGGAAGACAAAGATACATTTGTGCAGTTAACATATGGAAGATACCAGAGACCTGGGACTGTGTGGCCCCAGGGAGTCTATACAGGTGACTCTAGCTGAGACTCCTAGCAGTGGGGGATATGTAGCCTGAAGTAGCCACCTCCTGTATTCAGGCAGGACTCTGGTGGAGGGATATGGAAAGGAACCCACCCATAAAACCATTGACCCAAAATGTCCTGCCTACAAGATGTGCAGGGACAAAGATGGAGCATAGATGGAGGGAATGGTCAATGACTGGTCCAAATTGAGACCCATCCGATGGGCAAGAACCAATCTCTGACACTCTTAATGATGCTCTGTTATGCTTGCAGACAGGAGCCTAGCATAACTGTCCTCTGAGAGGCTCCACCCAGCACCCAGGTGACACAGATGCAGAGAACCACAACCAAACATTAGAAGGAGCATGGGGAATCTTGTGGAACAGTTGAGAGAAGGATTGAGGGACTCGAAGAGGTTAGAGGTGTAGAATGTTGGATGTGGGGTTTGTGAAGTTCATTTCCCAATCTGTACACTGTTTTGTCCTAGTGACAGTATTCTTAGCCTTACAGAAATGTTTTAGTTTTATGAGGTCCTATTTGTTAATTGCTGACCTTAATGTTGGAGCTATTGGTGTTCTGTTTAGGAAGTTGTCTCCTGTATGAGTTCAAGGTTCTATTGTATCCTGTTTTATATAGAGGTCTTTGACCCACTTGGACTTGAGTTTTCTGCAGGGTGATAGGGATCTATTTGTGTTCTTCTACATGCAGACATCCAGTTAGACCAGCACCATTTGCTGAAGATGTTCTCGTTTTTCCATTGTATGGTTTGTGAGTTTATTTCTAGGTCTTTGATTCAATTCTGTTAATCATCCTGTATGTTTCTATACCAATACCATGCAATTTTTATATTATTTATCTTTTATTTACTTTCCAAATGTTGTTCCCCTTCCAAATCACCCCCCCAAGAGTTCTTCACCCTGTCCCCTTCACCCTTTGCCTCTGAGTGGGTGTTCACCCTCCAATATACACACCCCCCCTCACACACACACACCACATACACACACACACACACACACACACACACTGAGCATCCCTCTTCCCTGGGGCATCTAGTCTCTATAGGATTAGACACATCTTCTCCCATTGAGGCCACACAAGGCAGTCTTCTGCTACATATGTGCCAGGGGCCATGGACCACCTCATATATGCTCTTTGGATAGTGTCTTAGTCTCTGGGAGCTCCCAGGGGTCTGGGTTAGTTGATAGTGTTGGTCTTCCTATATGGTTGCCATCCCTTTCAACTCCTTCAATCCTTCATCTAATTCCTCCATAGGGGAGCCCAACTTCAGTCCAATGGTTGGCTGTAACTATCTGCATCTGTCATAGTAAGCTGCTGGTAGAGCCTCTCAGAGGACAGCCATGCTAGTCTCCTGTCTGCAAGCACAACACTGGGATCCATCCCATGGGTGGGCACCAAACCCTGACACTATTACTGATACCATGGAGTTTTATATTACTATCACTCTGTAGTACAGCTCAAAGTCAGGGATGGTGTACCCGCAGAAGTTGTTTTTATTGTTCAGTATTGTTTTAGCTATCATGCATTGTTCATTTTACTATATGAAGTTGATAATTGTTTGTTCATGGTCTGTAAATAATTGTATTGGAATTTTGATGGGAATTTCATTGAATCTGTAGATTGCTGTTGATAAGATAACCATTTTGACTTATGTTAATTCTACTGGTCTATGAGCATGGGAGCTCTTTCTATCTTCTGATATTTTCAATTTCTTTCTTCAGAGACTTAAAGTTCTTGTCATACAGGTCTTTCACTTGCTTAGAGTTACAGTAAGATAGTTTATATTATTTTTGACTATTGTGGAGGGTACTGTCTCCCTAACTTCTTTCTCAGACCATGTATCATTTATGTAAAACAGGGCTACTGATTTCTTTAAATTATTGTATCCAGTTACTTTGCTGAAGGTGTTTATCAGCTATAAGCGTTCTCTGGTGGAAATTTTGGAGTTACTTATATATACTATCATATCATTTATGAATAGTAATACTTAGACTTCTTCTTTTTGAATATGTATTCCTTTGGCCTTCTTTAGTTGTTTTATTCCTCTAGCTTGGACTTCAAGTACTATGTTGATGAGATAGGGAGAGAGTGGCCAGCCTGGTCTTGTCCCTGATTTTAGTGGAATTGCTTTAAGTTTTGTCATTTAATTTGATGTTGGCTATTGGCTTGTTACATACTGCCTTTATTGTGTTTAGGTATGGGCCTTGTACTGCTGATCTCTCCAAGACTTTTACATGAAGTAGTATACAATTTGTCAAAGGCTTTTCAACATCTAATGAGAAGATTTTGTGACTGTTTTTCTTTCAGTTTGTTTATATGGTGGATTGTGTTGATGCATTTTTCATATACTGAAGCACTCCTGCATCCCTGGCATGAATTTTCATTGATCATATTGGATGGTGTCTTTGATGTGTTCTTGGATTCAGTTTGAGAGTATTTTGTTGCATTTTTTGCATCAATGTTCATAAGGAAAATCAGTATGAAATTCTCATGCTTTGTGGAATCTTTGTGTGGTTTAGGATGACTGTGGCCTCCTGGAATGAGTTTGGCAATGTTCCTTCTGTTTATATATTATGAAATAGTTTGAGGAGTATTGGTATTAGCTCTTCTTTGAAAGTCTGGTAGAATTTTGTGCTAAAACTGTGCTTTTATTTTTTTGGTTGGGAGGCTTTTAATGACTGCTTCTATTTCCTTAGGGTTTATCAGACTACTTAGATAGTTTATGTGATCATGATTGAACTTTGGTAAGTGGTATCTATTTAAACAATTATCCATTTTATTTAGATTTTATAATTTTGTGGAGTTCAGGCTTTTAAAATAAGACCTAGTGTTTTGTTTTGTTTTGTTTTTTAATTATTCAGTTTCTGGGTTATTTTTTGTCTCCATTTTCATTTCTACTTTTGTTAATTTGGGTAATGTCTCTTTGTCTTTTATTTAGTTTGGCTAAGAGTTATTCTAGCTTGTTGATTTTTTTTCAAAGAACTAGCTCTTGGTTTTGTTTATTCTTTGTACTCTTCCCTTTGTTTATAACTGATTCATTTCAGCTCTGAGTCTACTTATTTCTTGCCAACTACTCCTCTTAGGTTGTGCTTGATTCTTTTTTTCTAGTTTTCAGGTTTAATTTTAAATCATTACTATGAGACCTCTCCAGATTCTTTATGTATGCACTTAGTGCTATGAACTTTCTTCTCAGCATTGCTTTCATTGTGTCCTATAAGTTCTGGGATATTATGCCTTCATTTCCATTGAATTTGAGAATGTCTTTAAATCCCTTCTTTATTTCTTCCTTGACCCAGACATCATTGAGTAGAGAGTTGTTCAGCTTTCATGAGTTTATAGGCTTTTTTGTGGTTGAATTCCAGTTTTAATTCTTGGTGGTCTGATGGACTACAAGGAGTTATTTCAGAAATAGATGCAGAGACTCACAACCAAACATGAGAAGGAGCTTAGGGAAATCCCGGAGACCAAATGGCCTTGTTTGAATCTAAGGCCTTGCACTTCCCAGCTAGCCAGAGGGTCCCAGGCCTTAGCAGACATTCCTTTGATTACTCCCCTCTGCAGATGTCCTTCGAGGTGATGGTTTGTTTATAGTAGCCTGTGGCTCCAGAGAAAACTTGAGACATCCCCACTGTCTTGAGGTTTGTTATGCTGATTTACTACGTGTGATACGTGGCTGCAATTAAGTGGCCCTGAGAAATTTCTCCCCCTCTATCTCTTCCTGCCCTGTAGTGACCTCTAGTCACTTTCTTACTCCTGCCCTTCCCCACTTTGAAATATCTATATAAACGTAACAATAAAGCCATTTTTTGGAGCTTGATCGGACCCTCCGACTTGCTCCCAGGCATTCTTGGTCTCCTGTTTTTCTTTCCATTATCTGCAGCTCCCCCCTCAGCACCTGAGTGTCCTGCAGGCAGGGCACCTCGGACCCAGGTCGATAGTCCCTCCCAGGAGGCCCCCCTGGTGGGACGGGACAGTTAGCTCTTCGCAGTTGGCGCCTAGACGTGGGGCTGAGGAACGGGATCGTGCACACTGCTGGATGTCACATCACGGATAAAGCCTGGCCCAGGTGGTCCTATTGAGGATCATATAGAGAGGAGACGTTCTTGGAGTGACCCACTTGAGAAGCGGACTCCTGGAGAAAAGGTGAGTGACACATGAAAGAGACAGATGCTTTTTCCGGAGAAAAGGAAAAAATAGGAAAAGTTGCTTCATGGAAGCTTTTCCTCCAGGAGAAGGAATGTTTGGGTGAACAAAACTGGTCTGTGAGAAAGCCGTGAATTAGTATCACATGATCAATGGGTCTATATAAAAACTGACAGGAAGTAATATAGACTCATAGTAAAAGATGTTTATGTAGAGTCTTTGCGAATTTTAGTAACAAAGGTGAAGAAATAGAAAAAGAATTAGAAACCCTCCACTGTGAATAAGTGGGAGTGTATATGCAAAGGGAAAACAGATATTTTATTGTGTAAGAATTGTATAAGGTGAAAACAAAACAAAAAAATAAATAAAAAAAATAAAAAATAAAAAAATTACTGTGTTAAAGTTGTGTAATATAGCACAGAATCATGGGACAAATGCCAAGTGACCATGAAGCCTTTTTACAAGGAGTTAAAGAGTCTCTCCAGATTCGAGGTACCAGGGTCAAAAAGAAAGATCTAAGGTGTTTTTTCAAATTCATTCAAGAAATTTGTCCATGGTTCCATAAAGAAGGAACTATAAGTATAGCTCGTTGGCCTAGGGTAGGAGAGTGCTTACAGGATCATTATAAAATGTTTGGTCCACAAAGAATTCCTGTACAAGCAATGTCATATTGGAATCTTATTAATGAAGTTTTTAGGGTTTATGAATTCTCCTCTGATGTTCAAAAGGTTGTGTCCGAAGGAGAGCGTGTTCTTAAGTCTTCATCTAGGTCCCCTTCCTCGTGTGGTTCTGTTTCCGTTGACATGCCCCCACTAGAGGAAGAACAAAAGCCAGATATGCCTGCTTTGCCTCCTCTTGTTGCTCCTGTTTCTCCTGCTGCTGTTTCCCCTGCTGCTTCCATGGCTGCAGGCCCAAAGGTTAATGTATACGCTTCTCTTAGAAAACAGATCCAGACACTTGACTCACAGCCCCTGAGTCACTGAGATTGTGGAGGAACAGACGGCCAAAACTCATAACCCTGACTGGCCCCCCGTCCTTGCTCCTTTTGAGCCCCCTCCATATCCTTTATGTGCTCCAGTTCTTAATATACCTTATGATTCTGAGCCTCTTTTTAAAACAACACCAAACGCTTGTGCTGATATTGTCCCAGAAAATCTTGACTCGGCCAGGACTGCTCTCTCTCATAAAAACCAGGCATTAAAGGGTTACTTAAGTCAGCGCAGAGAGCATTTAAACCTACTTAGGGAACTTCGCTCTCTGGACCTTGAAGTTCAGGCTGTGCTCTCCCCCATTCAAGAAAAGCCTCCCACTACTCAAGCTGAGCCTCCCGCTGAGAAGCCTGGAAAAGCGGCCTTTCCTGTCCTCCGTTCTTAAACTAAATATAAAAATGACTCTTCTGAAACTACTGATGTTGCACCCTCGTCCTCCAGTAAAAAGGAACAGCGTGGCACTGCCACCACTGTTGAAAGGGTGCCATTACCTGAATCAGATGAGGGGGAAAGCGAAGAGGAGATTGATAGAGAGCGGGAAGAGGCTGATGAGGATGATGTTATTCCTAGAGGTGGCCAACAATATCAGCGCTTAAATTTTGAACATATTAAAGAATTGAAATCTGCCATGTCTCTTTATGGCCCAGTGGCACCTTTTACACTTTCTCAGGTAGAAAGTCTAGGAGAACAATGGTTAATGCCCAACAACTGGTTTTAACTTACCAGGTCTATTCTTTCTGGGGGTGATTTTGTTTTATGGAGGACAGAATTCATAGAAAATTGCTGTGAGATCACATTAAAAAATTCAGAGAACAGGCACTCACGATCGTGGACCAAAGATAAGATGCTGGGTTGCAGTCCCTATGATACTAATGAGAAACAGGCTTGTTTTCCACCCGGTTTACTGACCCAGATACAAGTTGCTGCCATCAAAGCATGGAAGCGCCTGCCCTCTAAGGGGTCAGCCACTACTTCCCTTGCTAAGATTCTTCAAGGCCCAGACAAACCATATAGTGAGTTTATTAGTCACCTCAATGAGGCTGCAGAAAGACTTGTCGGGGGTGATGAGAACGAAAGTGCGTTCATTAAACATCTAGCTTTTGAGAATGCTAACCCCGCTTGTCAGGCAGCAATTAGACCCCACCATACTAACAAGGAAGTTTCTGATTACATCCGATTATGCGCAGGAATTGGAAGCTCCCATGCAATTGGGGTGGCTGTAGGAACAGCCCTCCAAGAAACCCACCCCCCCACAGCCATCTAATAACACTTGTCTCAATTGTAGACAGCCAGGACATTTTGCCAGACATTGTCCTTTTAGAGTGCCTGGGACTCAGCCACCCTACGGTCCTCTAGATTGGCATCTCCTGCCCCGTCCTCTACCCTTTTGCACTCGCTGTAACAGAGGCAGACATTGGGTTACAGAATGCCATTCCAGGACGGACTCTCAAGGCAATCCCCTGGCCCCATTGCCGGGAAACTTCCTGATGGGCCAGCCCCTGGCCCCACAAAACAGGCAAACCCCTGGGGCTATCAGGTTTGCCCTCCAACTGACAAGCATTCGAGCATTGCCTCCTTCTGCCGTGCAACAGCAGGCAGTGCAGGATTGGACCTCTGTTCCTCCACCAGTTCAGTATTAACCCCTGAGATGGTCACTCAAATATTAAATACTGGAGTTTTTGGCCCCTTGCCTCATGACACTTTTGGCCTTATTATTGGTCGTGCCAGCTCCACTCTTCAGGGTTTACATGTGTTCCCTGGCATGATTGATAGTGATTATACATGGAAGATAAAAATCCTGGTTTCTTCCACCTCTGGTCCAATAACTATAGAATCAAGACAGAGGATTGCACAGTTACTTCTGTTCCCTTTCTACCACACTGGTCAAAAATTTTTTCAACAATCCAGAAGTGCAAGTGCTTTTGGCTCTTCAGACACCTATTGGGTTCAACAGATTACTCAAGACAGGCCTTCACTCAAACTAAAATTAGATGGAAAGACCTTTGAAGGTCTCATAGATACTGGGGCAGATGCCACAATTATTTCTGAGAAACATTGGCCTTCTGCTTCACTCCTTACAACTTCCCTGACCCATCTCAAAGGTATTGGACAGTCTACCAATCCTCAACAGAGTTCTAAAATTCTAACCTGGTCTGATGAAGAGGGTAACCGTGGCACTGTTCAGCCTTATGTTGTGCCAGGTTTGCTGGTTAATCTCTGGGGAAGAGATATCCTTGCCCAGTTAAATCTTATTTTATGCAGTCCAAACGATGTTGTGACTAAACAAATGTTGAGACAAGGTTTCCTCCCTGGACAGGGATTGGGAAAGCATTCACAGGGAATAAAGGAACCTATAGTATTAACACAAAAAACTGACCATGCAGGCCTGGGCTCTGAAAATTTTTCCTAAGAGCTATTGACTTTCCTGTACCCCATGCAGACAAAATTACTTGGAAAAGTGATGACGTAGTATGGGTTGATCAATGGCTTATGACCTCTGAGAAATTAGCAGCGGCTACCTTGTTAGTACAGGAACAACTGGCCGCTGGTCATATTGAACCTACCACTTCCCCCTGGAATATGCCCATTTTTGTTATTAAGAAAAAGTCAGGTAAATGGAGGCTGTTACAGGATTTAAGAAAAATAAATGAGGGAAACCTCAGCTTGGGCCACAGGGCCCCACAGCTAATCAGTGCTGGGACAAAGATCCCTCTCAGGACATCGCAAGACCCAGGAGAGGGCCAAAGACACGCCCCACAGCTCACCAGGTACTGCCCCGAACCCGCGAGACACAGGGACCGAGGTAGGCGGGCCTAGAAACCCCCCTGGATCCCAAAAGCGGGCGGCTGTGGCAGGAAACTTCTGCCCGGGACACTAGGATTCCATAGACAAGCCGCTCCGGGAGGAACGCAGAAA
>CM052705.1:102760714-102798494 GCA_028551405.1 Uromys caudimaculatus | reverse complement strand
GAAATTTGCAGGCAAATGGATGGAACTTGAAAATATCATCCTGAGCGAGGTAACTCAGTCACAAAAGAAGGAACATGGTATGTACTCACTGATAAGCGGATATTAGCCCAAAGTTCAGAATGTCCAAGTTTCACTTAACAGTAACTGCTGGACTGAGAGTGAGGCACCACTCTCAGGGGTTGGAGGGGTTGGAGAAAGGTCTGAAGGAGCGGAGGGAATTGGTAGCCCCATGGAGGGAGCAAGAGCGTCAGTGGGCCTGACCCTCCCCCTGGTCATCCTGGAGTTCAGACCACCAACCAAAGAACACACATCTATTGACCCATGGTTTGGACTACATATGAGGCAGAAGAATCACCTCGATGGCCATCAGGGAGAAAGGAGAGGACTTTGGGCCTGAGGGTGCTAGAGGCCCCAGTAAAGGGGAATGTCAAGGTGGGAATATGGGAATGGGTGGGCGGGTAGTTGGGAGGAGGAATTCCCTCACAGAGGCAGGGAATGGGAGGGCATAGGGGGTTTCCAAAGAGGAGACCCAGAAAAGGGGAAACATTGGAAATGTAAATAAAGTGTCAAAAATAAATAAAAAAAAAAAGAAAAAGAAAAAGAAAGTGACTGAATCAAAGCCCCACTCTGTGAGCAAACTCAGTAATATCTCATCTTAGTTTGTGGTCCTTTGTAATTATATGTCAAGTCTACCTTTAATAGTGCATTGTTGGGTAACCCCAAAATCCAAACTCTGAAGCAATGCATTGTTACAAGATATTTGAACCTGTTTCTAGTTAGGGTGTGACTCCAAGATGACAATTATTCAGGTGATTTCTGGCACTCAACATGGTTGGAAGGAAAACCCATCATGATTGAAGAAGAAAGCCCACCAAAACTGCAGAAAGCAGAGGACATCTGACAGAAACATTGCAGACCTCTGACAGAAAGCTGCAGAGGATCATCTCCCGAGGAGCCATCAGTTCTTCAAGTTTGGCTGGTGCCCAGAGAGATGCAGGAGTTTAAAACAGAGAGAGACTCAAGGCCAGAGCAAGGAACAAGGCAGGAGCCTCAATGACAGTGGAATCATCATCAAATCACAGTAAGCCACTCTAAAAGACTGTTTTAATTATATAGACAGATTCTTCCCACATCGGAAAATGGGAAACAGCATTTCAGATTCCTTAAGAGCAAGGAAAGGGCTTGAGAGGATAGAAATATTTCTTGAAAAAGCCACGCCAGTACTCATTGCAATTGTGATGACCAGAGTAAATTTCTCCATACTTTAAATTGCAATCTTCATCTTTTTCCTCTCAAAAAAAGGTTAAAAAAAATAACTGTACCACCAGAAAACTTAGCTACTGAAATACAAAGGCTTGAGAGACAAGAGGCAGAGAAATTAAGAGAACAGGAACTGTTTAATTGTGTACCTATGATACATAATGAATTTCAGGACCAACAAAGTCAGCCCATTGACAGTGGGTAAGAAGCCTGACTTACTGGCGTGGATCCCAGCTCACTGGTGTGGAGCTGTGAAGTGGAAATTTCTGATTTCTTTGGAGTTATGAGAGGATATTTTGCAGAAACTGACACATAGGAGGATTTTTTTTGTCTCCCAGTCATTATAGGTTGTTTTATTCTCTTTATTTTATTTTATTTTATTTTATTCTATTCTATTAGAATGTACGAAAAAGTTCCGACATGGGTAGCTACCATTTATTGCCTATAGGGTGTTTTGGGTTTTTGGAGGGTTTTTTGTTTTGTTTTGTTTTGTGGTTTTGGGGGGGTTTGTTTGTTTGTTTTTGTTTGTTTGTTTGTTTTCAAGACAGGGTTTCTCTATGTAGCCCTGGCTGTCCTGGAACTCACTCTGTAGACCAGGCTGGCCTCGAACTCAGAAATCCACCTGCCTCTGCCTCCCAAGTGCTGGGATTAAAGCCACCACTGCCTGGCTTCCCTATAGGGTTTTTAATGTGGTGGCATGCACCTTTAATCCCAGCACTTGAAAGGCAGTGACTGGTGGCTCTCTGTTAGGCCAACCTGCCTTACAGTAAGGATCTAGGACAGCCAAGGCTTCACAGAGCAATCCTGTTTCAAACAAACAAACAAACAAACAAACAAACAAACAAAATGATTTATTTTATTTTTAATTTTGTGTGTGTGTGTATGTCTGTGAGTGTATACATTTGTGAGTACAGGTGCCTGCAAAGTCCAAAAAAGGGCATCAGATCTCCTAGAGCTAGAGTTATAGATAATTGTGAGCAGCCCAAAGTGGGCGCTAGGAACCAACCTTGGGTCCTGTGGAAAAGAAGCAAGTGTTCTTAACCATCGAACCATTTGTCCATCACTTATGTGTTTATTAAAGAAAAAAGGACTTGACTAACTAAAATAGACTCCCTAAAACAATTGACCGCAAAATTCATATTTCCTCAGTAATCCTGTACAGGCTAAGGGAGTGCACCTGTTTTTCTTTTGTTTTGTTTTTTTTTTTTGGGTTTTTTGGGTTTTTTTTTAAGATTTATTTGTTTGTTTGTTTATTTATTTATTTTATGTATATGAGTACACTGTAGTTGTACAGATGGTTAGGAGCCATCATGTGGTTACCGGGATTTGAACTCAGGACCTCTGCTTGCTTGCTCCTGCCCAAAGATTTATTTATCGTTGTATGTAAGTACATTGTAGCTGTCTTCAGACACACCAGAAGAGGGCATCAGATCTCCTTATGGATGGTTGTGAGCCACCATGTGGTTGCTGGGATTTGAACTCAGGACCTTTGGAAGAGCAGTCAGTGCTCTTAACCGCTGAGTCATCTCTCCAGCCCCGGGAGTGCACCTGTTATAAAGCTCTGGCTCAAGGGGGATTTGCCTCAAGGGAAGGGATTTACTTGATACAGTTCTGAAAGCTTGTCAGGTTAAATTAATGTATGTGTTGTATTTTTTGGCATTTGTTTCACCTAGTCTACAGAATTATATCACAAACACAGAAAAAAATTAGGAGTCTTGTTCTCTGAAGATAGACTAAACTGTAAATAAGTCCACTTTGTTTACTAACTTTTGTTTTCTAATTTCTTTTGAGCTTCAAGAAAATTAAGATGGCAGACTTACGGACCTAATAACCAAAATTATGGCTACACCCTAACACTGAAGGAAAGCAATGAAGTATTTGTTTTCTTTCTTTAAACACTGTACCTCTGGGTGACCAAATAGTAAATACACAAAATTTTATCATTTAGAAATATTTTCTATTGGATATTTACTTTATTTACATTTGAAATGTTTTCCTCTTTCCAGGTCTCCCCTTTGGAAACAACCCTATCTCATCCTCCTCCCCCTGTCTCGATGAGGGAGCTCCTCCACCCACTCAACAATTCCCATTTTCCCTCCCTGGCATTGTCCTATACTGGGGCATCGAACACCCTCAGGCCAAGGGCCTCTCCTCCCACTGAGGTCCAAGGGGCCTTCCTCTGCCACATGTGCGGCCAGCACCACGGGTCCCTCCATGTGTATTATTTGGTTGGTGGTCCAGTCTCTGGGAGCTCCGGGAGCTCTGGCCAGTTGACACTTTTGCTCCCTCCATGGGGCTGCAAATCCCCTCAGCTCCTTCAGTCCCTTCTCCAACTCCTCCATCCTTGACCCCATGTTCAGTCCAATGGTTGGCTGAGAGCATCCACCTCTGTACTTGTAAGGCTCTGCCTGAGCCTCTCAGGAGACAGCTTAGCATGCTTCCATCAGCAAGCACTTCCCAGAATCCACAATAATGTCTGGGTTTAGTGGCTGAATATGTGATGTATCCCCAGGTGGGGCAGTCTCAGGATGCCCTTTCCTTCAGTAGAGACTCCACACTTTCTCTCCATATTTCCTCCTGTGAGTATTTTGTTCAACCTTCTAAGAAGCACTGAAGCATCCACATTTTGGTATTCCTTCTTCTTAGGCTTCATATGGTCTGTGAATTGAATCTTGGGTATTCTGAACTTTTGGGCTAATATCCACTTATCAGTGAGTACATACCGTATTTGTTCTTTTGTGACTGAGTTACCTCACTCAGGATGATATTTTAAAGTTTCATCCATTTGCCTGCGAATTTCATGAAGTCACTGTTTTTAATAGCTACCTCAGAGTAAAGGGTTGGAAAACAATTTTCCAAGCAAATGGGCCCAAGAAACATGCTGGAGTAGGCATTCTAATATTGGATAAAATTGACTTTCAACCAAAAGTCATCAAAAAAGATAAGGAAGGACACTTCATACTCATCAAAGGAAAATCTACCAAGAAGAACTCTCAATTCTGAACATCTACGCTCCAAATGCAAGGGCACCCACATTCATAAAAGAAACTTTACTAAAACTCAAAACACTCATTGCACCTCACACAATAATAGTGGGAGACTTCAACACCCCACTCTCATCAATGGACAGATCATGGAAACATAAACTAAACAGAGACACAGTGAAACTAACAGAAGTTTTAGACTAAATGGATTTAACAGATATCTATAGAACATTTCATCCTAAATCAAAAGAATATACTTTCTTCTCAGCACCTCATAGTACCTTCTCCAAAATTGACCATATAATCAGTCACAAAACAGACCTCAACAGATATAAGAAAATTGAAATAATCCCATGCCTCCTATCAGATCACTACAGATTAAGACTGGTTTTCAATACCAACAAAAACAACAAATAGTCCACATACACATGGAAGCCGAACAATGCTCTACTCAATAATAACTTGACAAGAAAGAAAGAAAGAAAGAAAGAAAGAAAGAAAGAAAGAAAGAAAGAAAGAAAGAAAGAAAGAAAGAAATTTAAGACTTTTATAGAATTTAATGAAAATGAAGGTACAACATACCAAAACCTATGGGATACAATGAAAGCAGTGCTAAGAGGAAAATTCATAGCTCTCAGTGCCTCCAAAAAGAAACTGGAGAGAGCAAACACTAGCAGCTTAACAGCACACCTAATAGCTCTAGAACAAAAAGAAGCAAATACACCCAAGAGGAGTAGACAGCAGGAAATAATCAAAATCAGGGCTGAAATCAACCAAGTAGAAACAAAAAGAACTATACAAAGAATCAACAAAACCAGGAGCTGGTTCTTCAAGAAAATCATCAAGATAGATAAATGCTTAGCAAGACTAAAAACATAGAGCACAGAGACAGTATCCAAATTTTTAAAAATCAGAAATGAAAAGGAAGACATAACAACAGAAACTGAAGAAATTCAAAAAATCATCAGATCCTCCTAAAAGAGTCTATACTCAAAAAAACTGGAAAATCTTGATGAAATAGACAATTTTCTAGACAGATACCAGGTGCCAAAGTTAAATCAGGATCAGACAATCCATCTAAATAGTCCCATAACTCCTAAAGATATAGCAGCAGTCATTATAAGTCTCCCAACCAAAAAAAAAAAAAAAAAAAAGTCCAGGTTTAGTGCAGAATTCTATCAGTCCTTCAAAGAAGACCTAATATCAATACTCTTCAAACTATTCCACAAAATAGAAACAGAAGGAACACTACCCAATTTGTTCTCTGAAGCCACAATTATGCTTATAAATAAATCACACAAAGACCCAACAAAGAAAGAGAACTTCAGACCAATTTCCCTTATGAATATCAATACAAAAATACTCTATAAAATTCTCACAAACTGAATTCAAGAACACATCAAAACAATCATTCATCATGATTAAATAGTCTTCATCCCAGGGATGTAGAGATGGTTCAATATACAGAAATCCATCAATGTAATCCACTATATAACCAAACTCAAAGGAAAAACCACGTGATCATCTCATTACATGCTGAGAAAGCGTGTGACAAAATTCAACACCTCTTAATGGTAAAAGTCTTGGAGTGATCAGAAATTCAAGGCCCATATCTAAACATAGTAAAAGCAATATACAGCAAACCAGTAGCCAACATCGAAGTAAACAGACAGAAACTTGAATCAATCCCACTAAAATCAGGAACCAGACAAGGCTGCCCACTATCTCCCTAACTATCCAATATAGTACTTGAAGTCCTAGCCAGAGCAATTAGACAACAAAAGGAGGACAAGGGGATACAAATTGAAAAAGAAGAAGTCAAAATATCACTATTTGCAGATAATATGATAGTATACTTATGGAACCCCAAAAATTCCACCAGAGAACTTCTAAACCTGATGAACAACTTCAGCAACTTACCTGGATATAAAATTAACTCAAACAAATGAGTAGCCTTCCTCTACTCAAAGGATAAACAGGCTGAGAAAGAAATTAGGGAAATGACACCCTTCACAGTAGTCACAAATAATATTAAATGCCTTGGTGTGACTCTAACCAAGCAATTGAAAGATCTGTATGACAAGAACTTCAAGTTTCTGAAGAAAGAAATTAAAGAAGACCTCAGAAGATGGAAAGATCTCCCATGCTCATGGAGTGGCAGGATTAATATAGTAAAAATGGCCATCTTGCTGAAAGCAATCTACAGATTCAGTGTAATCCCCATCAAAATTCCAACTCAATTCTTCATAGAGTTAGAAAGAGCAATTTGTAAATTCATTTGGAATAACAAAAAAATCCAGGATAGTGAAAACTATTCTTATCAATAAAAGAACTTCTAGGGGAATCAGCATCCCTGACCTCAAGCTGTACTACAGAGCAGTAGTGATAAAAACTGCATGGTATTGGTACAGTGACAGACAGGTTGATCAATGGAATAGAATTGAAGACCCAGAAAGTTTGGGTTAAAAGGCATGGGACCTTTTATTTCTCCAGTCCAAATGAGTAGATATACAGATTGAACAGAGATGTTTTTAGCACAATGGGAAACACCTTTAAGTTTACATTTAGAAGACAGTCAATGGGGATTTAAAACCTTGGGCTAGTGACTGAATTGTAAGCAGCCAGTGCTCCATTTGCTTATCAGAATTCCATTGATCAATGTTAAAATTTCCAACTTTTGAAATCTTAGTATAATGACAGCCCAGATGAGGAAAAGGAATCTGAAACATTTTCCATTTTTCAGATACTTTACAGCACTTTCTTAGACCCTACAACTTGCAGTTACACACCTTAGATAATTTCCAGACCCTCAGAACGTACCTAAGCTTTGATGTCCTGAGATCTTTCTATGCCTTCTAACACTCAGAACTTGCATAGACTCTGAACCTTTTTCTTTCCATTCAGTCATTTATCAGAGACACAAGTAGTTATGACTGAGAACGGTTATTGCAAAGCAAGTTTAAATAAAGGAAGCAAGTTTAAATAAAAGCTACATCTGAAACCCGTTTATATTTTAATTTGAAGCCTGTTAGTAAAGCAAACTTGTCTGCCTTTTAAAACAAGAGACCAAGTAGTTTTAATGAATAAATTAACCAACGAACTAACAAGCAGTAGCTCATTAAGGAAGTAATTAGTTGTTTCCCATAATCTAGACTTTGATGATCACACTTTTAAATCTGATGATTCTATAATAGTGATATATTTTTATATCACAAGCCTACTACTACATTTATTCAGTAAGTTGTTAGAGATTTAGAAACTTTATGGGTAAAAAAAAAAAAAAAGAAAAAGAAACTTTATGGGTGTTTTAGTTACTTTTTTATTGCTGCAATAAGTCACCATGTCCAAGGCACAATAAAAAAAGAAAGCATTTAATTTGGGACTCATAGTTTCAGAGGGTTAGAGTGTATGACCATTATCGCAGGGAAGATGGCAGCAAGCAGGCAGACATAGTGCTAGAGGAGTAAACTAGGACTGAAATCTTATCCATAAGTACCAGACAGACAGAGGTAATTGGGAAAGGCGTGGGATTTTCAAACCTCAAAGGCAATACCCAGTGACATACTTTCTCCAACAGACATGCTTCCTAATCTTTCCCAAACAGTTCCACCAACTGGGGGCCCAAGTTTTCAAACACATCTTCTATAGAGAAACCAACACCATTTCTTTCTTTTCTTTCTTTTTTTTCTCTCTCTCTGCTTTTGCACCCCTCACTCTGTGTGTGTGTGTGTGTGTGTGTGTGTGTGTGTGTGTGTGTGTGTGTTATGCCTCTGTTAGGAAGCACATAATGTCTAAGTAGCTTTCATCTTTCATTTCATAATGGTGTAGTGATTTATTGATGATAGATTAAATTCATCTGTGGATGTATGACAGTGATATTTTATATCTTCTCATTTCTTTCTCTTTTTAAAATATTTGATATTTTCTTTTTTTATTTTTTGATACTTTATTTACATTTCCAATGTTTCCCCCTTTCTAGGGATATTTTCTTTATTTACATTTCAAATATTACCCCCTTTCCCGGTTTCCCCCCAAGAAACCCCCTATCATATGCCCCTCCCCCTGCTTCTATGAGGTTGTTTACCCCCCACCCCCTGTCCCACCCTGGCATTCCCTACACTGGAGGCATCTAGCCTTCACAGGATCAGGGGCCTCTTCTCCCATTGATGCCTGACAAGGCCATCTTCTGCTACATATGCAGCTGGAGCCATGGGTCCCTCCATATGTACTCTTTGGTTGGTGGTTTAGTCCCTGGGAGCTCTGGGGGGTGGTCTGGTTGGTTGATATTGTTGTTCTTCCTATAAGGTTGCAAACCCCTTCAGCTCTCCAGTCCTTTCTCCAACTCCATTGGGGACCCCTTGCTCAGTCCAATGGTTGGCTGTGAGCATCCGCCTCTATATTTGTCAGGCTCTGGCAGAGCCTCTCAGGAGACAGCTGTATCAGGCTCCTGTCAGCATGCACTTCTTGGCATCCACAATAGTGTCTGCTTTTGGTAACTGTATATGAGATGGATTCCCAGGAGGGGCAGTCTCTGGATGGCTTTACTTCAGTCCCTGCTGCACACGTTGCCTCTGTATTTCTTCCGTTGAGTATTTTGTTCCCCCTTCTAAGAAGGGCCGAAGCATCCACACTTTGGTCTTCCTTCTTCTTGAGATTCATGTGGTCTGTGAATTGTATCTTGGGTATTCCAAGCTTTTGGGCTAATATCCATTTATCAGTGAGTGCATACCGTGTATGTTCTTTTGTTATTGGGTTACCTCACTCAGGATGATATTTTCTGGTTCCATCCATTTGACCAAAAATTTCATGAATTCATTGTTTTTAATAGCTGAGCAGTACTCCTTTGTATTAATATTCCACATTTTCCATATCCATTCCTCTGATGAGGGACATCTGGGTTCTTTCCAGCTTCTGGCTATTATAAATAAGGCTGTTAAGAACATAGTGGGGCATGTATCCTTGTTATATGTTGGAGCATCTTTTGGGTATATGCCCAAGAGTGGTATAGCTGGGTCCTCAGGTAATACTATGTCCAATTTTCTGAGGAACTGCCAGAGTGATTTCCAGAGTGGTTGTACCAGCTTGAAATCCCACCAACTATGGAGGAGTGTTCCTCTTTCTCCACATCCTCACCAGCATTTGCTGACACCTGAGTTTTTAATCTTAGCCATTCTGGTATGAGGTGGAATCTCAGGGTTGTTTTAATTTGCATTTCCCTGATGACTAAGGATGTTGAACATTTATTTGGTGCTTCTCGGCCATTCGATATTCCTCAGTTGAAAATTCTTTGTTTAGTTTTGTATCCCATTTTTTAATAGGGTTATTTGGTTCTGTGGAGTCTAGCTTCTTGAGTCCTTTGTATATACTGGATATTAGTTCTCAATTGGATGTAAGATTGGTAAAGAACTTTTCCCAATTTGTTGGTTGCCATTTTGTCCTATTGACAGTGTCCTTTGCCTTACAGATGCTTTGCAATTTCATGAGGTCCCATTTGTCGATTCTTGATCTTAGAGCATAAACCATTGGTGTTCTGTTTAGGAAAATTTCCCCTGTGCTCATGTGTGCGAGGCTCTTTCCCACTTTCTCTTCCAGTAGTTTCAGTGTATCTAGTTTTATGTGGATGTCTTTGATCCACTTGGACTTGAGCTTTGTACAAGGAGATAAGAATGGATTAATCATGCTGACCACCAGTTGAACCAGCACCATTTGTTGAAAATGCTGTCTTTTTTCCACTGGATGGTTTTAGCTCCTTTGTCAAAGATCAAGTGACCGTATGTGACTTTCGCTAGGTCTCGAAGACATGTCTACTCCTACTACTTTACAGATACCTGTTAACTGCTTTTCTAAAATAGGATTTCAGTGTATGATAAATACTAATGTATATCCTCTTGTAACTAAAGATCATATAAGCAGAGGAGACCCAGAAAAGGGGAAACATTGGAAATGTAAATAAAGTATCAAAAATAAAAAAAAATAAAAAAATAAATGGAAAACAAAACAAAACAAAAAAAAGATCACATAAGCTCAGGGAATCAAGAAGTCATAAGATTTGGATCTACTACCACAGACACAGATGGACTTCAGATAGGTGTACCTGCCTCTTCTTGAAAGTGGGATTTATCCCTTGGTCTTGGGGGTTTCTTACCTTTCCCAATTACTTGATAAATTTTAACTTCTATCCCGAGTTTATATTTGTCCCATCATATTTTCACATGGCTGACATCCAGGGACCACCTGAGGACTGCAAAATGTGACTTTGGACTTGCTGAAAGCTTGTGATTAACTAGCCCAATTGATATGACTGTTCCCTGTCCTTCAACTGGATCACCTAGTCAGACGCTTCTGATATATCCCCCATTGCCCAGCCTTTCACTAGCACTTCAGCCTTCTTGGGCTATGACAGCATCCTAATGCCAGCAGGAAGCAATTACAGAAAAAAATACCACATCTATTACCCCACCATACAGGCTGAGATGCTAAGTCAAAAAGGCCCACATTTTGGCAATACCTTATGATTCTTAGGTCCCAATTGACCCTGTGGCCAATGATGTGGACCTTGGGGAAAAGAACTGATGAATCAATGACTTGATTTAGTTACAAACCAGGGGTAGGGAATGAGAGGACTGAGTTAGTCAGAGCCAGACTGACTCTATAACGGGTTGCAAACTAGCAGTTTGGGGGACTAGGCCTCAAGTTTCTGTTTCCCAGAAATGAAAAACAGGATCCAGGAACCCATGGGCAGCCAATTCAAGGATGCCTCGCCACCCTGGAAAGTCTCCAGATTCCTAACGAATCACAAAGGCAACCATACTCCTGGAAATAGAGCCAGCCAATCAAGGGAAAGAAAGATAAAAGTCGCCCACTCCTACCCTAATAGGCTTTAAATTGACCCTGCAAAGCACACACCTCTTGTGTGATAGACCCCTGTATGCTGGTTTTCTGCAGAATAAACGTTCTCTGCTGTTGCTTACTATTTGAGTCTGGGGTATCATTCTTCGGTGTATAGTGCCAGGGAAATGTTAATGATCCCCAAAAAACAGACAGGAGCTGATCCAAGGCAATCACAGTAGTGCCTGGTTTGTTTGTTTGTTTGTTTGTTTGTTGTTTGTTTGGTTATTTTTAATTAATCACTCCATTTGTTTACATCTCAAATGATATCCTACTCCCAGGTAACCATTCCACAAGCCCCCCTCAGTCCCACAACCTCCCTCAACTCCCTCCCCTTTGCCTCTATGAGGGTGCTCCCCCACCCATCCACCCACTCCCACCCACTCCCACCCCACTCCTCCAGCATCCCCCTATGCTAGGGCATCAAACCTCCACAGGACCAAGGGCCTCCCCTCCCATTGATGACAGACAAGGCCATCCTCTGTTAGCTATGTATCTGGAGCCATGGATCCCTCCCTGTACACTACTTGGTTGGTGGTCTAGTCCCTGGGAGCACTGGGTGATCCAGCCAGCTGATGTTGTTCTTCCTATGGGGTCGCAATCCCCCTCAGCTCCTCTAGTCCTTCCGCCAGCTCCCCGACTAGGGTTCCTGAGCTCAGTGTGATGGTTGGCTCCAAACATTCACATCTGCATTGATCAGTTGCTGGCTGGACCTCCCAAGGAGCAGCCACACCAGGTCCCAGTCAGCAAGTGCCTCTTGGCAACAGCAACAGGCAACAGGGTCGGGGTTGGTGTCCGCAGACAGGATGGATCCCCAGGTGGGGCAGTTCCCGGATGGCTCTTCCTTCAGTCTCTGCTCCATTTTTTGTCCCTGTTCTTCCTTTGGACAGGAACATTTCTGGGTTAAAAACTTTGAGATGGTGTATGACCCCATCTCTTGACCAGGGGACTGTGCTTATCTACTGGAAGTGGTCTACTGGAAGGGGTTCTATCTCCCCTTCTCTGCTAAATCATCCCCATTGGGCCCTGGGGGCCTCTCGTTTCCCTGGCATCTGGGACCCTCCAGTGGCTATACCGGTTTCCTCACTCCCCCACACACACTACATATTTTTATTCCATTTCCTGACCCTCTGTACCTCTCTCCTGTCCCCTCCAGTACCTGATACTACTCCCCTTATTTCATCCCCCTCCTCTCTCCCTCCCAGATCCCCTTCCTTCCACCTCCCTCGATCATGCTGCTCCCCCCTCAATGCAAGACTGAAGCATCTACACCCTGGTTTTCCTTTCTCCTAAGTTCCATATGGTCTGTGGGTTATATCATAAGCATTGTGAGTTTTGGGAGCTAATATCCACTTATCAATGAGTACATACCGTGTGTATTCTTTGTGTCTGGGTTACCTCACTCTGGATGATATTTTCAAGTTCGATCCACTTGCCTGCGAATTTCATGAAGCCATTGTTTTTAATAGCTGAGTAGTATTCCATTGTGTAAATGTACCACATTTTCTGTATCAGTTCTTCTGTTGAGAGAGATCTGGGTTGTTTCCAGCTTCTGGCTATTATAAATACGGCTGCTATGAACATAGTAGAGCATGTGTCCTTATTATATGTTGGAGCATCTTTTGGGTATATACCCAGGAGTGGTATGGCTGGGTCTTTGGGTAGAACTATTGCCAATTTTCTGAGAAACTACCAGATTGATTTCCAGAGTGGTTGTACCAGCTTGTAATCCCAGCAATGGAGGAGTGTTCCTCTTTCTCCCCATCCTTGCCAGCATCTGCTGTCCCCTGAGTTTTTGATCTTAGCCATTCTGACTGCTATGAGGTAGAATCTCAGGTACTTTTTGATTTGCATTTCTCTGATTACTAAGGATGTTGAACATTTTTTTAGGTGCTTCTCAGCCCTTCAAGATTCCTGTTGTGAGTTCTCTGTTTAGCTCTGTAGCCCATTTTTTATTGGGTTGTTTGGATTTTTTGGAGGTTAGCTTCTTGAGTTTTTTTATATATTTTGAATATTAGCCCTCTATCAGATGTAGGGTTAGTTGAAGATTTTTTTCCCAATCTGTAAGTTGTCAATTTGTCCTATTGATTATGTCGTTTGCCTTACAGAAGCTTTTCAGTTTTATGAGGTCCCATTTGTGCCAATGAGTTCAAAGCTCTTTCCCACTTTCTCTTCTATTAGGTTCAGTGTATCTGGTTTTATGTTGAGGTCCTTGATCCACTTGGACTTGAGATTTGTGCAAGGAGATAAATATGGATCAATTTGCATTCTTCTACATACAGACCACCAGTTAGACCATCACCATTTATTGAAAATGGTTTCTTTTTTCCAATGTATGGTTTTGGTTTCTTTGTCAAAGATCAAGTGTACATAGGTATGTGGGTTTATTTCTGGGTCTTCAATTCTATTCCATTGATCAATCTGTCTGTCTCTGTACCAATACCATGTAGTCTTTATCACTACTGCTTGAGTTATTAGTATAGCTTGAGGCCAGAGATGGTGATTCACCCAAAAGATCTGTTATTGTTGAGAATTGTTTTGGCCATCCTGGATTATTTTGTTTTTGCATATTAAGCTGAAAATTGCTCTTTCCAGGTCTGTGAAGAATTGAGGTGGGATTTTACTGGGTATTTCATTAAATCTGTAGATTGCTTTCGGCAAGATGGCCATTTTCATTATGTTAATCCTACCAATCCATGAACATGAGAGATCTTTTCATCTTCAGAGGTCTTCCTGGATTTCTTTCTTCAGGGATATGAAATTCTTGTCAAACAGATCTTTCATTTGCTTGGTAAGAGTTACATCAAGATATTTTATACTATTTATAGCTATTGTGAAGGGTGTTGTTTTCCTAATTTCTTTTTCAGCCTGTTTATCCTGTGTATAAGGGAAGGCTTCATACAAAGGAAGGATTTGTTAGAGCTGATTTTCTATCCCACTACTTTGCAGAAGTTGTTTATCAGCTGTATGAGTTCTCTGGTGAATTTTGGGGGTCACTTATATATACAATCATATTGTCTGCAAATATTGATACTTTGACTTCTTCCTTTCCAGTTTTATCCCTTTGATCTCCTTTTGTTGTCTAATTGCTCTATCTAGAACTTCAAGTACTATATTGAATAGATAGGGAGAATGTGGGCAGCCTTTTCTTGTCCCAGATTTTAGTGGGATTGCTTCTAGTTTCTCTCCATTTAATTTGATGTTGGCTGTTGGTGTGTGACATATTGCTATTATTGTGGTTAGGCATGTGCCATTAATTCCTGATCTCTCCAAAACATTTAACATAAAGGGGTGTTGGATTTTGTCCGAGGCCTTTTCAACATCTAATGAGATTATCATGTGACTTTTTTCTTACAGTTTTTATAAAGTATAATATGTTGATGGATTCTTTTATATTGAATCTTCCCTGCATCCCTGGGATAAAGCCTACTTAATTGTGGTGAATGATGGTTTTGATGTGTTCCTGGATTCAGTTTGTGAGAAATTTATTAAGTATTTTTGCATTGATATTCATAAGTGAAATTGGTCTGGAGTTCTCTTTGTTGGGTCTTTGTATGGCTTAGATATCAGAGTAAGTGTGGGTTCATAGAATGACTTAGATACTGTTCCTTCTGTTTCTACTTTGTGAAATAGCTTAAGGAGTATTGGTACTAGCTCTTCTTTGAAGGTCAGGTAGAATTCTTCACTAAAACCCTGGGCCTTTTTTTGGTTGGGAGGGGTTTTTTATACTTTATTTACATTTCAAGTGTTTTCCCCTTTCCAGGTCTCCCCTTTGGAAACCCCCTATCCCATTCCCCCTCCCCCTGCCTCTATGAGGGAGCTCCCCCACCCACTCCCATCTTCCCTCCCTGGCATTCCTCTACACTGGGGCATCTAACACCCTCAGGCCCAAGGGCCTCTCCTCCCACTGATGGCCAACAAGGCCATCCTCTGCCACATATGTGGCCAGTACCATGGGTCCCTCTAAGTGTATTCTTTGGTTGGTGGTTCAGTCTCCAGGAGCTCTGCCGGGTCTGGCCAGTTGACGCTGTTGCTCCCTCTATGAGGCTACAAACCCCCTCAGCTCCTTCAGTCCCTTCTCCAACTCCTCCATCTGGGACCCCATGCTCAATCCAAAAGTTGCTGTGAATTGAATCTTGGGTATTCCGAACTTTGGGGCTAATAACCACTTATCAGTGAGTACATACTGTGTTTGTTCTTTTGTGACTGAGTTACCTCACTCAGGATGATATTTTCAAGTTCCATCCATTTGACTGTGAATTTCATGAAGCCATTGTTTTTAATAGCTGAGTAGTACTCCACTGTGTAAATGTGCCACATTTTCTGTATCAATTCCTCTGTTGAGGGACATCTGGGTTGTTTCCAACTTCTGGCTATTATAAATATGGCTGCTATGAACATTTTTTAATGACTGCTTCTATTTTTTTAGGGGTTATGGAACTGCTTAGATAGGTTACCTGATCTTGATGTAACTTTGGTATGTGGAATCTGTCTAGAAAATCATCCATTTCACCAAGATTTTCCAGTTTTGTTGAGTATAAGCTTTTATAATAACTTCTGACAAATTTTTAAATTCCCTCATTTACTATTATTATGTCTTGTCACTTCTGATTTTGTTAATTTGGATACTGTCGTTGTACCCTTTAGTTAGTTTGGCTAAGGGTTTGTCTATCTTGTTGATATTCTCAAAGAACCAGCTCTTGGTTTTGTTCATTCTTTGTATTATTCTCCTTGTCTCTAACTGGTTGATTTCAGCCCTGAGTTTGACTATTTCCTACTGTCTACTCTGCTTGGGTGTGTTTGTTTCTTTCTGTTTTAGAGCTTTCAGGAGTGCTGTCACATTGCTAGTATGGGATCTCTTCCATTTCTTTATGTGGGCACTTAGTGCTATGAATTTTCCTCTTAGCATTGCTTTCATTGTGTCCCATAAGTTTGGGTATGCTGTGTCTCCATTTTCATTGAATTCTATAAATTCTTTGATTTCTTTCTTTATTTTGTTCCTGACCAGATTATCATTAAGCTTAGATTTGTTCAGTTTCCATGAGTATGTGGGCTTTCTGTTGTATTAGTTGTTATTGAAGTTCACCCTTAGTCCATGGTGACATCATAGAATGCATGGGATTATTTCAATCTTCTTGTTGAGGCTTGTTTTATGTTTGATTATATGGTCAATTTTTGAAAAGGTTGCATGAGGTGCTGAGAAGAAGGTATATTCTCTTGCTTTGGGGTTAAATGTTCTATAAATATCTGTTCAATCAGTTTGGCTCATAACTTCTGTTAGTTTTGCTGTGTCTCTGTTTAATTTCTGTTTTGATGACCTGTCCATTGGTGAGAGTCGGGTGTTGAAGACTCCCACTATTAATGTGTGAGATTCAGTGTGTGTTTTGAGCTTTAGTAAAGTTTCTTTTATGAGTGTCAGTGCATTTGGGGCATAGAGGGTCAGAATTGAGACTTCCTCTTAGTGTATTTTTCCTTTGATGAATATGAAGCATCCTTCCCTAGAACGTTTGACTACTTTTGTTTGAAAGTCTATTTTATTGGATATTAGATTGGCTACTCCAGCTTGTTTCTTGGGACCATTTGCTTCAAAACCTTTTTTCCAGTCCTTTACTCTGAGGTAGTGCCTGTCTTTATCACTAAAGTGTGTTTCTTATATGCAGCAAAATGCTGGATCCTGTTTAAGTATCCAGTCTGTTAGCCTGTGTCCTTTTATTGGGTAATTGAGTCCGTTGGTTGATGTTGAGAGATAGTAAAGATAGATGATTGTTAGTCCCTGTTACTTTTGTTGCTGGAGGTGGTACTATGTGTATAAGATTCTCTTCTTTTATGTTTACTGGAGATATTTAATTTCTTGTGTTTTCTTGGATGTACTTACTCTCCTTATGTTGGAGTTTTCCTTCCAGTATCCTCTGTAGGGCTGGATTAGTATAAAGATATTGTTTAAATTTGGATTTGTCATGGAATATCTTGTTTTCTCCATTTATGGTGATTGAGAGTTTTGCTGGGTATAGTAGCCTGGGCTGGTATTTGTGTTCTGTTAGGTTCTGGATGACCTCTGTCCAGGCTTTTCTGGCTTTTAGAGTCTCTGTTGAGAAGTCAGGTGTAATTCTGATAGGTCTGCCTTTATATGTTACTTGATCTTTTTCCCTTACTGCTTTTAATATTCTTTCTTTGTTCTGTGTACTCAGTGTTTTATTATGTGACAAGGGGATTTTCTTTTCTGATCCAATCTATTTGTGTTCTGTAGGCTTCTTGTACATTTATGGCCATCTCTTTCTTTAGATTAGGGATGTTTTCTTCTATGATTTTGTTGAAGATGTTTTCTGGCCCTTTGAGCTGGGAATCTACCTTCTTCAATTCCTATTAACCTTAGGTTTGATCTTTTTGTTGTGTCCTGAATTTCCTGGATATTTTGGGTTAGGAGCTTTTTAAATTCTGTATTTTCATGGACTGGTGTGTCAATATCTTCTACGGTATTGTCTTAGTTAGGGTTTTATTGCTGTGAACAGACATCATGACCAAAGCAACTCTTATAAAGGCAACATTTAATTGGAGCTGGCTTACAGGGTCAGAAGTTCAGTCCTTTATCACCAAGGTGGGAGCATGGCAGCATCCAGATAGGCATGGTGTAGCAAGAGCTGAGAGTTCTACATCTTCATCTGAAGGTTGCTAGCAGAATACTCACTTCCAGGCAGCTGGGATAAGGGTCTTAAAGCCCACAACCACAATGACAACACCTACTCCAACAAGGCCACACCTACTCCAACAATGCCACACCTACTCCAATAGGACCACACCTTCTAATAGTGCCACTCCCTGGGCCAACATATTCAAACCATCACATTCCAATCTCTGGCCCCCATAGGCTTATTCAAAAATATGAGTCTATGGGAGCCATACCTAAACATAGCATAATGCAAAATACATTTAGTCCAACTTCAAAGGTCCCCATAGTCTATAGCAGTCTCAACAATGTTAAAAGTCTAAAGCTCAAAGTCTCTTCTGAGATTCATCTGATCACTTAACTGTAATCCCCAAAACAAGACAGGAAACAAGATGGGCAAACTCCAAACTCTACATCTCCATGTCTGATTTCGAGATGGTCTTCACATCTCCAACTCCTTTTTCATCCTTGTTGACTGCAACAAACTCTTTTCCTGGGTTGGTTCCATTCCCTGTTAGAAGCATTCCTCAGGAGATATCCTATGACTCTGTCATCTCAAACATCTTGGAGTCCCCAAGGCAACTTCAATGTTACAGCTTCTTGTTTCAATGTCTGGGATCCACACATGATCTTCTGGGCGCCTCCAAAGGGCTGGTGTCGCTTCCCCAGCTCTTCCCTCTGTAGCACTCTAAGCTCAGGTTGATCCACTCCACTGTTGCTGCTGTTCTTGGTGATCATCCCACGGCACTGGCATCTCCAATACACTGGGGTCTTCTGCTGCAACTAGGTTTCACCAACAGCTTCTCATAGGCTCTCTTCATGGTGCCAAGACTCAACTCCTTTTCATGACCCCTTCAGTCCTGAGCCGTCAACTGCAACTGAGGTTGCACTTTCTCCAATGGCCTTCCATGGTCTGGCACAGTGCCAACCTCAGTTGTTCTTCATGATGCCTTCATGCCTTCAAAACCAGTACCACCTGGGTGACTCATACACATTACCAAGTACGGCTGCAGCACAAGGTACAACCTTGGCTATCTCTGGAATACAGCCTCTGTGCTCTCAGAAAATACTTCCCAGAAGATTCATCTAAGTGATGCTGGTCTCTTCTTAATCACCACTAATTTTTTAGCTCCAGATAACCAGCATCAATTGTCCCAGTAGTCCCTTCTATTTTTCACTCTAAAGCCAGAGCCACATGGCTGAAGCTGCCATGGTCTACTGCCTGCTGACGCAGAAACATGGCCCCCTTCTTCTATTACCAACTTTCTGTTTTTCAACTCCCTCACTGCCAAAGCTTGGCTTTCCTGGAACTTGCTCAGTAGATGAATCTTGAACTCAAAGATCTGCATTGCTCTGTCTCCTGTAATGCTGGGATTAAAGGTGTGTACCACCATGCCTAGATTTCAGCTTTTCTCCACCTAGACCTGCTTTGTCCCAGGCTGGCCTTACACTCAGAGATCTGTTTGGCTTTGTCTTCTGGGATTAAAGGTGTGTGCCACCCTGCCTGGATCTAAACTTAACTGGATGGGATCTTGCCCCAAAATCCCTTAATCTGTTATCCCCTAGAACATAGTATTCAGCTCCATTTCACTTCCTGATACCCTCAAACCATATATTTTGTATTTTTCTTTTCTAAGCTTGCTACACTTCATGAGATTTAACCAGAAAACAAAGTCTATGGTGGTTGTTTCTGAGACTTCCTTTGTCAATGCAATTAATCTGAGTCTCTTCAGGCAGACTCTTCAGACAAGGGCAAAAAGCAGCCAGGTTTTTCACCAAAACACTACAAAAACAGTCTCTAGGGCACATACTGAAGTTCTTCTTCACTGAAACCCCTTGGGCCAGGTCTGCACAATTCAAATCACTTACAGCAACAAAGTCTTCCATATATTTCTGCTAGGATAGCCCATTAAGGCCCATTTAAAGCATTCCACTGCTTTCCAAATCCAAAGTCCCAAAATCCACATTCTTCCAAACAAAAGCATGGTCAGGCCTGTCACAGCAATACCCCAGTCCCTGGTACCAACTTCTGTCTTAGTTAAGGTTTACTGCTGTGAATAGACATCATGACCAAGATAATTCTTATAAGAACAACATTTAATTGGGGCTGGCTTACAGGGCCAGAGGTTCAGTCCATTATCACCAAGGTTGGAGCATGGCAGTATCCAGATAGGCATGGTGCAGGAGGAATTGAAAGTTCTACGTCTTCATCTGAAAGTTGCTAGCAGAATACTCCAGGTAGCTAGGATGAGGGTCTTAAAGCCCACAGCCACAATGACACACCTACTCCAACAAGGCCACACCTACTCCAACAGGATCACACTTTCTAATAGTACCACTCCCTGGGCCAATCATATACAACCTATCACAGGTATCATCTACTCCTGAGATTCTCTTTTATCTCTTGTATTCCGTTGGTGATGCTTCCGTTGGTGATGCTTGCATCTGTAGCTCCTGTTCTTTTTTTCTAAGTTGTCCATCTCCAGGGTTCCCTCCATTTTTGTTTCCTCTATTTTTTTTTTCTACTTCCATTTTTAGGTCTTGGACCACTTTGTTCCTTCACCTGCTTGATTATATTTCCTTCTTTTTTTTTTTTTTTTTTTTTTTTTTGGTTTTTTGAGACAGGATTTCTCTGTGTAGCCCTGGCTGTCCTGGAACTCACTCTGTAGACCAGGCTGGCCGCGAACTCAGAAATCCACCTGACTCTGCCTCCCAAGTGCTGGGATTAAAGGCGTGCACCACCACTGCCCGGCTTTCCTTCATTTCTTTAAGGGATTTGTTTCCCCTTCTAAGGGCTTCTACCTGTTTTCCTGTATTTCTATAAGGGAGTTATTTATATCACTCTTTTTAAGATTTATTTATTTAATTTATATGAGTACACTCTAGCTGTCTTCAGACACACCAGAAGATGACATCAGATCCCATTACAGGTGGTTGTGAACCACCATGTGGCTGCTGGGAACTGAACTCAGGACCTCTGGAAGAGCATTCAGTGCCCTTAACTGCTGAGCCATCTCTCCAGCCCTTATTTATATCCTTCTTAAAGGCCTCTATCATCTTCATGGGATGGAATTTTAGGTCATATATTGCTTTTCAGGTGTGTTAGGGTAACCAGGGCTTGCTGTTTGGTGGGAGAACTGGGTTCTGGTGGTGCCAAATTACATTGGCTTCTATTGCTTATGTTCTTGTTCTTGCCTCTTGCATCTGGTTATCTCTGGTGTTAATGGCCTGAGTGTTCTGACTGTAACCAGCCTCCTTGCAGGCATGTAGAACTCTGTGATATGGGTTAGAGCTGGTCTCAATGGGAGGCAGGCAGTGCTGTCTCTGGTTAGGGGGTCTCCTGTGTCTCTGGTTAGAGCAGGCATCCTGTGTGCCTGGTTAGGGCTCCTGGGATACAAGCAGGCTTTGAGTTCCAGGGGCAGGATCGGCCCCAGTTGCAGATGAAGATACACACCAGAAAAACTGTGCCTCCAGTTAAGGCAGACCTCCTGTGTCCCTGGTTACAACAAACCTCCTGTGTTCCTGGTTATTGTAGACCTCCAGGGAGACAGGTAGGCTGTGGGGTGTGGGACGGTATCAGACCCAGGTAGAGAAGCAGACAGGAAGGAAGATAGAGCTAGGGTGGTGGTGGGGTAGGTCCCTCGTCAGCTGGGCTCTGTGAGTGTCTCAGCTGCCATGGGTATTTGGTCTGGAGTTTCACCTGTGTCCCTTGTTACTGCAGACTTCCTGGGACACATGCAGGCTGTGGGGTGTGGGAGGGCATTGGGTCTGCCTATCTGACCTGTGTGGAAAATAGGCCAGAAGGAATGTAGCTCTACAAATTTTTACCTTCAATTAATATAGTATGATATAAGTTGTTAATTAAAAGCCCATATTTCTAAGTAATTAGAGCATATCAATAAAGAAAATGATGACGATGACTATGATAATGACAAAACAAATTAGCCTGGTATAATGGTACATGCCTATAATTCCAACATGAGAGAGAGAGAGAGAGAGAGAGAGAATTCCTGTGAGTTCAAGGCCAGTCTGGAATACAAAGCAAAACACTATCTCTGCACCCATCCAAAAAATAAATCATTTAGAAGAAATGTATTTTAATCAACTGACTACTTCTATTGCTTTCTATAGGTCCGACATTATCTCCCTTTACATCAATTCCTTCCAGCATTTTGCAGTGGCAGTCTGCTGGTAGAGAACTCTCTGACATTGATCTCTCAACACTTACAAAAATTTCACCATAATTTCTAACAAATGGATTAAGATAAATTCCCAAAGAATTCAATTCGCCCACTAAAAGTATATATACTCTTTAGTATATTCAGAGTTGTACAAGCTCACTAGTATATGACTCCAGACCATTTCATCATCTTGAAAGGCAATATGGAGTCATCAACTGTCATTCCCCATTCTCCTCATACATTCTTCAGCCCTGAACAGCCACTATCCTACTCCAGCCCTCTCTCCCTTTCTATAGATTTTCTAATTCTGCATAGCCTGTGTAAATAAAATACAATACATGGTATTAGTAGCTGTCTGTTTCAGTTTTCGTAATGTGCTCAAGCTCCATACAGAACAAGTGAAATGTCAATGTTTTGTTAATTGGATAGGTAATTGTCTACAGAGACAAATATACACAGAGCACATTTTCTTTATCAGTAGATGAACATTGGACTTTTTCTCTGTGCCTCTTATAACTAATGCTGCTGTGAACATTTGTGTACATGGTTCTCTTTGAGGAAATAAGTTTTCATTTCATTGGGGTACCTAGCCAGGAATGGAATTGTTGGGATACATAATGAGGAACTGCTGTTTTACAAATTGGTAGTACTCTTCTTTTCTGCCTTAGACTATTTTGGTCACAATTTTTCTACATCCTTACCAATGCTTAATATAATCTCCTAGTGAATAGAAAATTCTATCTCATCACGGTTATGATTTGCATCTCCCTAATGCTTCCTACTGGTTCTTCTGCTATTGACCACTTGAATATCTTCTTAGGGAAAATGGCTATTCTTATTCCTTCCACACTGTTAATTGAGTTTCTTAAGTTTTCATTGTTAAATTATGAAAAAACAAAAAAAAAATGCCCGAATCATTTAGCTGGGCAGTGGTGGTGCATGCCTTTAATCCCAGCACTTGGGAGGCAGAGGCAGGCGGATTTCTGAGTTCGAGGCCAGCCTGGTCTACAGAATGAGTTCCAGGACAGCCAGGGCTACACAGAGAAACCCTGTCTCGGAAAACCAAAAAAAAAAAAAAAGCCCAAATCATTGTTAAATTATGAATGTTATTTATATAATGTAGGTGCAGGTCACTTATAAGATGTACGATTTGGAAATAGTTTCTGTTTTCCCATCCCCTGATGCATCTAAGAGGTTTTTTTCTTTTGAGGATTTTTAAGTTTGTTACTTGTGCTCTTTCTCTCACATGCAGAAAATTGTTGCCTGATCCAAAGTCTTAAAGGTTCCAGGTGTCTATAGTTTTCACCTTTTTCCTCTTTAAACAACTTTGTCATGCATTTTTGATTACGACAGTAAAATAAGAGTTGATAACCATCTTTGGATTAGCTGAGGTTAATTTATTCGACATTTCAAAATGAAAACAATTTGGGGGTCTGGTTAAAACATTTAAAATCCAGAAAGAATCAGGATAGGAATTCTCCCAGCCTGGTTTGTGAGGCGAAGGAGTTGAGCCCAGCCTCCTATCTGGACAAGCTTTACTTTAAGCTGGCGAGCCTCAGGCTCATAGTCATGAGCAGATAGCATTGACTAACCACAAAGAAAAAGCTGCAATGACCTGAAGATGGTTTCCTGAAGTGTCCATGGGCCTTTCGTAGATGGCTTCCATCCTGAAGAAAAGAATAGTGGTCCCAGTTGGGGGTCTGAAGACAAAAGGTGCTCTTTCAGTAACACCTTGTCCCTTTTTCTCAGTACAAAGAAAAGGAAGATCCAGGGAGGTCAGCAGAAATCACTTCCTGCTGCAACTTCCAAGTGCCTGTCAGGGCAGGTGGGGATAGAGCTGACCACATCTCAGCAGGTCTCTTCTTTGGAAGGAGAGCAGCCAGAGAAGAAGTTGCTAGCACCAGCCAGCACTCGTTTCTTTTTCTTTCCTGTGGCCTTACTTTCTTGAGATTCTGTTGCTCTGTGTGTTTTGTCTGGGAGGTCTAAGGAAACCGCAAGATCAGTCTTCCTCAACAGAGCCTGACCCATATCACACATCTCCTTAAGCAGCTTTGTATTGGGAGTGGCACAGACAGGGTTGAAGAAGCTCAGTCCTGCGGTCACCTCTGTAGGATCGTCCAGTTTGAAGGAGCCTTCAGAATCCTGGTTCCACTCAACAGTACCCAAGCTCTCTTGTTCTTCTTGCTGGCGGTTCTTGCACTTTGTGGGCTCACAGCCACAGGCCACACAACAGTCCACGCCTTGCTTCCTGCACCCACAGTGTTTGTTCCCACACCACCCCTTGCAGGAACACCCTTGGATGGTCTTCCTGGACACTTTAGCCAGTTTCCTTGGTTTCCACTCCTTGTCATTTCCATCACTATCTTCAGAGTCACTCACAGAATGCTCTGAATAATATTTTAAATCATCAACGTCCATGCTTTGATCCAAAAACTTGCATCTAACACGGAATGCTTTGGGTGGAGGTGGGATGTAGTCAAAGGTAGAATCTGGAGCTTGAAGGCCATCCTTGAGAAGATGAGATTTCTGGTCTTTGGCTCCTTGAAGAAGGTTCAGTTTCTGCCTGATGGTTTCATTCTCTTGGAGAAGCTGCTGGTTTTGCTCACATAATTCTTGCATTTTCCTAAACTGATCCTCTTGACACTGCAATGTGCTCAGCAGCTGCTGTTCCTTTCCACTAACTGACACCTCCAACTGTTTCTCTGCCATTTGGCTTTGCTGCAGCTGACTGAGAAGGTAGAGCACTTGCTCTTGGTGCTTTTGCTCCACCTTGAGCAGCTCAGCTTTCAATTCTGTCTCTACCTCAACAAGATGACTTTGCTCCTCAAACAGTGTCTTCTGCATTTTAGAATGGCTTGCCTGGCTCTGTTTCAGGTTGCTTTCAAGCTCACTGACCTGAAGTTTGGAGGAGACCACCTCTCCAACTAAATATTTTAGAGCACATTTGGCTTCGAGAACTGTAGCAATATTTTCCCAGTGTCGTTTTGGCCTGTCTTCACTCTCTACATCCAGGAGCTTTTGCTGTAGATCAGCAATCTGAGCACTCCTGAGTTCCATTTCAGCTTCTAGGCTTCTAATCTGCTTTGTAGTAGAATCTCCGGGCTCTGAAATATGACTACATACTCCATCACTAACGAATGTCCACTTCTGGAGCTTAGTAGGTGGGTTTTCCCCAGATTCCTTGTTTTCTTTAAGTTGAGCCACATCTAGGGCTAATATCTTTCGCTCTTCCAGAAGGTCACTCAGGTGGCGTTTGACTTCTTCAGAGCTGACCATTACTTCAATTTCACTGCTAAGCCAGTTCTTCACCCGTGCTTCTGTGCCTTCTATTCCACGGTTCTGAGTCTCTTTCCGTTTATCTGCTGCTTCCCGTTGCTTTTGAAGGGCATCCTTGAGGCGCTTGTTTGCAGCTGCTGCCTCTTCAGTTTTACGCCTGAGCACATTGGACTGTTTCTGGAAGTCTCTTTCAAGTTTAACCAGCTCATACCTCCTTTTACGGTCTTGTTCTTTTAACTGGATTACTTCCTTGTCTTTTTGTTGTTTCCACTGTCTAGACTTCTCAGCATCTTCCTTCATCTGACGCATTAACTGGACTCGCTGGGTTTTCATCATCTGTATCTCCAGGGTAAGTTTGGAGACAGTATTCTCAGTGGACTCTTTCAGTTTCAGAAGCTTGGACTGTTCATTTAGTTTCCTCTTCAAATCAGCTATTTGAGCCTCTAGCTCTTGGAGACATTTGCGGCGGTGCTCACTCAGCTTGGCTTGGTTGACATCCTTCTTTGCCAACTGAAGATCCAGAAGCAATTGTTCCTTTTCCTTCTGCAGACTGGTGACCTCTGATTCAAGACTTTTGATGTTAGTCTCATACTGGCAGTGCATGGGCTGTAGTTGGCCACCATTGAAAGTTATCTTCCTAGCTAGGGCCTCTTTCACTGCAAGAGCTTTATTCAACTCAGTGAGTTCCTTAGACATCTGAGCTTGACGCAGAGCATGCTGTGTGGTGAGAGCATCAGAAGACCTCCTACTCTCTGGACTGACTGTCACTTGAGCTTCTAGTTCCATTGCCGATTCAGTGGCCACAACATTTTCATCTGATAGATGAATAACAACTTGCTGCAGACTGTGAATTATTTCTACCTTTTTTATTAATTCCTGGTCTTCCAAAGTCTCCGTTAGCTTTTGGAGATCCACTTTACAGGCCACGTGGTGCCTGAGCTCTTGTAGCTTGGTCTTCAGTTTTTCATTTGCTTGCTCTGTTACAATGATCCTTTCCAACATCTGGGCTGTCTGCCCAGCTGCCTCGCTCAGAGCATGACGTAACTTTTCATTCTCCTCTCCCAGGGACTGATTCTTCTCCATCAGAGACTGGAGACTCTCTGATGGTTCTGCTTTTATAGATCCAGGCAGGCTACCTCCATGGGCCTGTAGCAATAAGACTTGTAACTGTTGTACCTGATGCTTAAGGTGATTAAGTTCAGCTGTCTGGGGATCCGTATTAATAACAGGTTTGTTCTTGATTTTTCTAGCTCTGTCAGCGTAGCGTAGGGTATTCAATGTTTCTTCTAGACTGGAGTCGGCAGGACTCACACAGGCAATCATAAGAGTGTGGCTATTGCCTCCCAGAGAATCTTGAAGCAAGCGAGTTAACTTGGAATCTCTGTAGGGCACAAAGCTGCCTTTTTTGCCATCTCCAAGAGCACTGATTACATTTCCCAAGCACAGGAGTCCTCGGTTAATATTAATGCCTTCTCTCAATCGATCCCCTTCGGCCTTGGTTTTCTTCTGCCTTTCTGATCCCGCAAGATCTACCAGACACAACTTAGACTGAAAGCTGCTGTTCTTGTCCGTTTTCTTCCTTTGCCTTATGAAAACTGTGAAGATGGCGTGAGATCGGGAAGACTGTGAATTCATAGCTGTGGCAGCTACAGTCCTGGCATTGTTTCCCTGCTCCAAACAGGAAACCATGTCAGAGGCAACTGAAACCATCTTCTCAGTGAGTCCCACAGTCTTTATTCCTACCTTGGGATCTTCCCGGATGTGTATTTGAGAAGCTCTCTCACAAGGTGAGCATAGAAGATCCAAAATTTCTTCATTGTAAATCTCCAAGTAAGACACTCTCAGTGTAAACTCGGAGTCGCTCTTTTCTTCCATTTCTTTGAAAAGAAGTTGTATTACTCTAGGAATGACCCCGATGGTTGGTTCATTCTCTTGATCTGCACTATATGCACCTCCCATAGAGTAGGTTTTTCCAGAGCCAGTTTGTCCATAAGCCAGGACGGTGGCATTGTAACCTTTAAATATCCCTTTAATGAGTGGTGCTACTGCTGTGTTGAAGACCTCCTCCTGTTCGGTGGAGGGATCAAACACAAAATCGTAGGTAAAAGATTTATCAGTACCTATCACCACCTGAGGCTTCCCAGGCACAAAGGAAAGGCACACCTGACAGCCCTCGCCAATCTCTTTCGGGACCAGAGGGCGGCACCGTAATGCCACCCTTACAGGAATTCCCTTCACCTCTTCCTTCATGATACTAGTTCAACATCGCTCAAACTGATTGCTTAGCCCTTAGTCTTCCCTGTCTCCTCGTCCCCTCCCAACTGGAGTTTTAACCGCTGTTTCCCGGCCTCCTCAGAAGCAACAGCCAATCAGAGAGCAAGCAGCCTGTGGGCGGAGTCCCAGAGTGCTATAGTTATTGTTTGAGCACACTCCAGCGACTTATACTGAGGAATAGTGTTGTTGTTTTTGTTGTTTGTTTTCCTGATGGAATGGTTTTAGCATCTCTGTTGAAAACTATACTAGCGCTCTGATCTGTGTGTCTAACTCTTATGTTAGTACCATGCAGTCTTAATATCGTGGCATTGTGCTACATTTTGAAGAAGCCTCCATTCAATCTTCCTCAGTTGACTGTTTTTTGCCTCGTCTGAGTCCCTTTGATTTCCTTAGTTTTAGGACAACCTTGCCAGTGACTACAAAATAGCCTGCTTGAACTGTGTTCAATCTACAAATAAAGTTGGTTCACTTCCATTTTTATAACGTAGACTTTGCAACTGTTAACCATGAGACATCGTTCTGTTTATTTGGATCTCCTTTGATTTCTGCCAACAATGCCATGCAGTCATCAAGAGTATATGTTTTTATTTACACTGTTAAATCTATTCCCAACTTTGCTAAACGTATTGTGACTTCTAACAGATTTTCATTAGTCACCTATGTTTTGAAAGTTAGTTTTGTCAGGTATACCAGTTCTCATTGACTTAATTTTCTTTCAGAACTTGCAACACCCCATTCTAAAGTCACTTGGCACTATTGTTTCTAGATAAGAAGTTGGCTTTAAATTTAATCATTCTCTCTGCATGTAATTTGTCACTCTTCTCTGCACATGTTTAAAATTTTCTACCTGCCTGTCTAGACATCTGAGCTCCATATTTTGTGTCTGCCAAATGTTAAAAGTCCTGAATAATTATTTCTGCATTATTTGTTGCCCCTTTGTTTGTTTGTTTTCTTAGGACTCGAATTATACAAATTTTGGAAGGCAAGATGTTGTCCCACAAGTTTCTGAAATGATTAGATTTCTTTAGACATTTTCTTTTCTAAATTTAACTGATACATAAAGATATAAAACATTGTACATATTTGTGGGGTATCTGATGGTATTTCTATAAAAGTACATATTGTGTAAAGTTTGCATTAGGTTAAATATACTCTCTTAAATATGTACCATTTTTGTTCTTGGTTTTGCTTTGTAATGTTGTTTTCTCTTTATTTGAGGCAACATCTCATGTCTTACGGTAAAAATACTAAAGTCCCCCTTTAACTTTTTAAAATCTGTAGTACATTGTTACTGTCCCCAGCCATGCTCCTGCTTTCTTCTCTTGTATTATTAGGTTGCTTGTATATATCTCTAAATTCAGCTTTTCTTATCGATCTTATTCAGTCTCCTATTTATCCTACTTAGCATGTATTTACTTTCGTTACCATCCTCACAGCCTTATTGTTTGCATGTGGTTTTGTCTGTGTACCTTTTCTACTGTTTGGAATTACTTATGTGTTCACTCATTAGGCCAGTTTTCTTGTGTCTTGCATAGATTTGTAAGAACAACTTTTAATCCATTGTCTATTCGCTGAAATTTGAGTCAACTGATTGTATTCATTTCCCCCATAATATCAGTTCCATTTCCCTGTTTATTTTCCTATTGTGTTACTTCTTGTTGAACACTGAGCACTGAAGCTAACATGCATTGACTCTGGATTCTGGTTTGTTCTTCTAAGAGGTGCTATTTTTACTGTTAGTCTAAAAGGCAGATGATTTCCTTGGTTAAAAAAAAATCCTGCAAACTCTCTTACCTGCTGTTCTGATGGTTACTATCTCTGTGGTTTGATTTGGGCTTCCATTGCTTTTCTTTCAAAACTGTTCTGGGGGTGTTCTCTGGACTGGTGTAGCAGAGGATTTAGACATGTTTTCTGTTGTAAACATGTTTTCTGTGTTAGAGCTCCCTGTTCTTACTGCTCTCCTGCTCCTGGAATTTCCTTCTTAAATTTCCAACTGTTCCACCAGCACCATGCCTTGACTCTGACTTATCAGGTCAATAATGATTCAATTTCGTGCTTCCTGGGCTGTTTCAACCTTATCAACATTGCCATCAATCTTCTATTATAAACATCAATGCAAAATATCCTTGAATATATGTCATTTCAGTCATATGTGAATGTAACACGGGGAAAATCCCTAACAGTGAAATCTGCTTGTGAAAGCTCTTTCTCTATGGGTACACATATGTGTATGTATTTGCATATTGATGACTAATTTTATTTTTAAAAGATTGGGCAGAATATGACAAAAGGGCAAAAGATTTGCTTGTTCTCCAACTAGCTCATAACTTAATTATCCATTTCTTCTATTCTAAGTCATGCCATGTGGCTGGTTACCTGGCCTCAGTTTAATGGGACCATCTTCTGTATCTGGGGCAAATCTCTCAAGCCTAACTCCCAGAATCAATCAATATCTCTCTCTCCCTCTCTCTCTCTCTCTCTCTCTCTCTCTCTCTCTCTCTCTCTCTCTCTCTCTCTCTGCCAGATGTTCCACCTTCTCATCCTGCCTCAGCTCATTGACCATAGGCTCTTTTATTGACACATGAATGCTTCCACACATTGTGTAAAAGATTCCCTCTAGAATTACCACCAAGATATAAGAGCCACTCGAGGGATGTCTTGCTGTGCTGGTCCTTGGCATCACAATTCGATAAGACTATTGATTCATTTTCTCTCTTCCAGGTAGCATAGCTCCTTCCAGTAGTATGAAGGCTAGTGCTCAGGAAGAAACCTTCAGATCACATCCTGTTTGATTCCCCTAAGTCCCATTTCCAAAATAAGTGGTGGCTTCAGAAATAGGGAATTATCTTCAAATTCTGAGAGAAAACCAAAGGCATCTGTAATAACCTACATTATCTCGGGAGTTTCTTGAACTCTCCTAGACAACAAAGACTTGAGAGGAAGTTTCTCACACCTAGTTTAACGTTTTTGTTTTATCACCCAAGTAGAGTAACTGTGTATATGCATGTTGTGTACACATAGACTTCTAAGTACTGCATATAACTTCAGGTAAATATACACTTATTTCATTCCTGTGGCTTCTTAAAACTTGTTTTGTTATCTCCGCTCCTCTTCCTCCCTGTGAACATGTATTGCCCTTCCTTTACCCAGTAAAGTACTCCTCACTTTCCACTTTACATTCATTTTATTTTATTCACTTTCTCTTTTGAGACAGTCTCGCTATTTAACCCAGGCTTGCCTGGAACTCACACAGATGTGCCTTCATCTGCCTCCCAAGGGCTGGAATTGAAGAATAGCACCACCACACATGGTCAAGAGAGTTATGTTAGTTGTAGAAACCAACAACAAAAATACAGCCACAGTACAGGAATGAAGTATTAAATAAGACATGCAGAAACACTAGCACCTAGGGAATACTTTCACTTTGTCATTTTTATCTCTATTTGCTGTAATTTAGTTTTCTTTCTTTGGTGCCTGGCTTTCTAAAGCTAACTCAGTAGTTTTGCATCTGTATTATTCTTCTAGAGATCAGCCCAATTCCAGATTCCCAGTTCACTGATTCCAAATTCCCAGGAGAATACCATCAGTTCACTCACTGTTGGTCCAACGGTTACTTGTGTGCCAATAAAATAAGCAGGCAAAGGATCCTGGGAGAGTGAGATAGGGACGTGTGCAGACCAACTTCCACAGCTATGGGTAATAGTGTGCCCTACTCAATGAAGGTAGGGGATGGTGAAGATAGGGCAGAAGTGACAGATAATGTCAGAGATAAAGACCCTGAATAGGAGAAGCTTCAGTCTATGAGGGTAACATGGCTTATATTACCACCTTTACTCTTTATTCATCCCACTGAAAAGATGACTCTGGGGAAAGTGCTTTCCACACAGTCAGGAGGAGCTGAGTTCAGATCCCCAGGCACCATATAAAGCTCAGCTTTGTAGCATTCACCTGAAATCCCAGTGCTGCCATGGAGAGATGGGAGGCAGAGATAGGAGAGTCCCCCAGACATTTCCCTGTCCTACAAAATATCAAAAAAGATACCCTTCTTCAAACAAGGTAAAAGTCAAGGATTGACGCCCGAGATTGTCCTCATACTGCCATGTTATGTAACATTTGCATGCTTGAATTAATTGAGATTTTTTATAGATACTTGGTGATTTATTTTGTAAAAAGCTTATCTTAAAATTTAGAATCTTAAATTGTACTTTCATTAGTATAAAGTGAAATATTATTATTATAGGCACAATTTTGACAATTAATTCTTCTATTGTGTATCCATAACTTAGGCCATTCTGACAGGGGTAAGATGAAATCTGAAACTAGATTTAGTTTGCATGTCCCTGATGTATAGGGACATAGAACATTTTTAAACATTTCTTAATTATTTGTGTTTCATCTTTTGAGAAATCACTGTTTTTTCTATTGATACTCTAGACCATTTACATTTAATATAATTGTTTATTTGGTTCCATTGAAATCTATCATCTGCCAAATGGAACAAAGTTTTACTTATCTGTTCCTTATCTTCAGGTTTACTAATTTCTTCTTTTACTTCATTTTATATTAATGACTTTTGTGATTTAATTTTACCTCTAGTATTAGGACATTATTTATGACTTCATTTTTTTTTCAGTGTCTATCCTTTTTAGCTAATTGCCATCTACTCTTACACAATATATCTTACGGATTTTATCCTTGGAGGATCGTTAGCCCTAATACTTTATTTTCGCTTGAAGCCGAGCCTCACTATGTTGCTCTGACTGGCCTAGAATTTTCCATGTACACCAGACTGGCTCCAAAGATACAGAGATCTTCCTGTTTGTGCTTCCAGCATTTTGGGATTGACGACATGTGCCTAACAGACCCAGCAGTATTTTATTTTTAAAACAGCCTGTGAACAATTTTACAATCCTTCTTAGTTCGGTTTTAGATCATTTCATCATGAAAGGAAGAAACGGTGGCCCTTTGCAGTCAATCCCAATTTTCCTCTCCCAACTACCTACCAACTCTGCCAAGTACCTCACCCCAACAATCTCTTCTTTATTTCTGTCTGTTTGTTTTCCTACTCAGGCCTTTTTTACCCTCCTCTCTAAATATTATTATGTCCATGAATAATATCATACCATTTCTCTCTAGTACCTAATTACCGAAGACCCTAAGAAACACGATTCTGTTCTGTCCTACAAAAAATAACTCCTTTACATTCTACATGTGATTGAGATGATGCCAGTAATTGTCATTCTATGCCTGGGGCATTTCACTGAACACAATGTTCTCAAGATTCATCCATGTTGTCTCAAATAACAAGATTCCATAGTATTTATTCATATTACTTAGGCTGAGCCACTTGTTAGTCTCTGTTTGAAAATTAATTAACCAAGTCAATCTATCAATAGATAGCTATCTTGATTGACCTGTCCTCTGTTCTTTGTTATTTGGTTTTGTCTTTCAAGAATTTGTTTATTGTATCTAGTCTACCTTCTTTTTCTACAGTGTATAAATCAGTATTGTTAATCCAGAGACACTACCTTATTGTATTTATTATGAATGTATTTTTCAATTATTGTTAAATATCTAATGGCATGTGGAAGAAAAATAGCTCTTTTTCTCTAGATTCTCATTTGCAACATTTAGTTGTGGCATCAACTATACAGATTTGCTACCTTAAGCAATTTTTCTATTTACTGAAGATGCCAAGTAGACATCCTGTGGTTTAATTCCACTTTGGCAATAGGAATACAGAGTCAGAATCAACTTTTACACATTAAAAAGGCTCTGTCTCCTATTTCAGAATCCAGTCACAAGTCCCAGGTTGTAACATGTGCTTCTAACCTGGCTGCTATAAATCAAAGGATCCCATAAGCCCCCCTTTTTTTCATTTTTTTAATTGGCTATCTTTATTTACATTTCAAATGTTATCCCCCTTCCCAGTTTCCCCTCCACAAGCCCCCTATCCCCTCCTTCCTCCCTCTGCCTCTATGAGGGTGCTCCCCCACCCGCCCACCCACTCCTGCCTCAGTGCCCTAGCATTCCCCTATCGTGGGTCATCAAGATTCCACAGGACCAAGGGGCTCCCCTTCCAGTGATGCCAGATAAGGCAATCCTCTGCTACATATCCAGCTGGAGTCATGGGTACCCACTATGTACTCTTTGGTTGGTGGTTTAATTCTTGGGAGCTCTGGGGGGACTAGTTGGTTGATATTGTTGTGCTTCCTATGAGACTGCAAACCCCTTCAGCTCCTATAGTCCTCGCCCTAACTCCTCCATTGGAATCCCTGAGCTCAGTACAATGTTTGGCTATATACATCCACATCTGTATTGGTCTGGCTCTGGCAAAGCCTCTCAGGGGACAGCTATACCAGGCTTCTGTCAGTAAGCACTTCTTGGCATCAGCAATAGTGTCTGGGTTTGGTGTCAACAGATGGGATGGATCCTTAGGTGGGGCAGTCTCCCTGGATGGCCTTTCCTTCAGTCTCTGTTCCACTCTTTGTCTCTGCATTTTGAGGGAAAGAGGAGGGAAAAAGGAGGGGGAAGGAAAAAAGGGGGGCCAGTTCAAATATGGGAGGAGATGGGGGAGAAGTACAGAGAGTCAGGCATTTGAAAGTAGGTGGTAGCAGTGGGGGAGGGGGAACACGGGATAGCCACTAGAAAGTCCCAGATGCCAGGGACCCAAGAGGTTCTCAGAACCCAACAGGGAGGACATTAGCCTAAATACTTAACAAAGGGGAGATAGAACCTGTAGAGACCATATCCAGCAGATAGGCATCCCCCAGTTGAGGGATGGGGCCAGCCACCCACCTCAAAAATATTCCTCCTTTCAAAAGGAGACGCAGGGACAAAGTGGAGCATAAGTCCCTTCTTAAATTCAATAATTTGTTAGACTTCTCACAGAACTTAGGGAGACTCTAATGCACATTTACCAGGGTATTATCAAGGATGTTACAGCAGATGCCAGTAAACAGCAAACAAAGAAGTACCAAGAATAAGATCTAGAGAGTTCCCAAGCACAGGAAGTTCTGCCCCATGGCATTGCATTACACCATCTTCCAGGATATGAGTATGTATGTCATTATGAAATCCCTCCAAAGCCTGTAATTTACAGATTTTCATGGAGGCTTCATGTCTTAGGTAGGATCTCATTGCTGTGAAGAGACCATGACTAAGGCAACTTTTATAAAGGACAACATTTAATTTGGGCTGGCATATACTTTCAGAGGTTCAGTTCATTGTCATCATGGCAGGAAGCATAGCAATATGCAGGTAGACATGGTACTGGAAGAGCCAAGACTTCTACATTTTGATCAGAAGGTAACCAGGAGGAGTCTATCTCTCCCACACTGGGTGGTGCTTAAGCACTAAGAGCCCTCAAAGCCTGCTTACACAGTGAAACATTTCTTCCAAAAAGGCCACACCCATTCTAACAAAAACACACCCACTAATAGTGTCATTTCCTACAGACCAAGCATTCAAACCTATTCTATGGGAACCAAACCTATTCAAACTACTACACTTCCCTACATAGGAATGATCAATCGTTAACTCAACCTCTAGCCCCTCCCTTCCTGAGGACTATGAAGCTGCAAGTTTCAACTTCAAAATAGGATTTTGTCTTGGCTTTGTTAAGATGAAGCTCCCTCTTAGCCACCAGTTTTCAGAAAACTTATCAAAGTAGACAATGGATGCAAATTTCATACTTCCTATGAGAGGTGCATAATGCAAAAGCTGATACTGATGTTCAGAGCAAAGAGTGTCCAAATGACAAGGTTTTCTACTTCAGAAAGATGTCTTGACCCAGTGCAGAGTGTGCCTCTATTGATCAAGGGTCGTTCATGTTGTAAGCCGAGGGGAACTGAGGAGAGCATATGCAAGTCTGTTCAGGAATGCTTTGTGGGTGCCAATCTGAGTGTTATCCCATTGTGGGGAGGAGAGAGGAGAGAGAGAGATTGATTACTAACTAGACTGAGAGACACTACTCTACTTTGTCAGTTGGGGCCCAAGAGAACTAGTAGAGTATGTATGCTTCTCAATCTCTCTAAAGAAGATGGATTCCCTCAGTGTCTTGTCTAAAGTCTTTAAACAAAGAAGGTAAGAAGCCTAGATCAAAAGCTCCCAACATTCATTCTCTTTTTACTACATGGGTCCTGCAACAAAGACACTATGTAATTGCTATGAATAAACAACACACCAAGAAAAATAAGGAAAAGGCTGTAGAATAAAGGAAACTATGGGGTAAAAGAATAAAGAAAAGTCAAAGAAAATACCAGTAACAGATTTCAAAAAAAAAAAAAATGTAGGTAGTTTCAGTGGAAGCTTTTGCTTTGTTTGTTGTTGTTTTGAGATGTGATATTAGCGGGTGGTGGCTGGAATGGCTGGCCTGGAGCTCACTATGTAGACTAGGCTGGCTTCAAACTCATAGAGATCCATCTGCTTCTGCCTCTGCCTCTGCCTCTGCCTCTCTGCCTCTCTGCCTCTCTGCCTCTGCCTCTGCCTCTCTGCCTCTGCCTCTGCCTCTCATGCCCTTGGATTAAAGATACATGCCACCAATCCAAGCAATGGTTTCTCCTTCTGTGTCTGAATGCAGTCAAAATTAAGCACCAGTAACAAACAAATGATCAAACCTTGAGATAAGATTGAGAACAAAACACACGCACAAAAATGTTTCCTAGAATACTTTGTAATATAGTAATAGATTTAATCAGTGTATTTAGATTAGTAATAGAAAAAGTCTTCTTATGAATTAGTATGGCTTCCTAATGTCTTAGATTCTGTCACGTACCTCTATATGTAAATGTCTTCATCTGCTGAATTAGTTGTAATTATCATGTTGTCATTCCTCCCTCTGCTGTCCCTATACTAGACACTATGTCACCCCAGATGGAAACTCACTCCATTTTCTTCTTTGTTTCTCTTTCTCTAGCTACCATGACCAACAACTCCACGCACCACAGTAGAGCAACTATGCTCAGCACCACATGGCCTACCATGCCATCCATGTGGTAGTCACAGGAGGCAAGAAGTAATTTTGAATCCTTGAGTACAACTCCAAAACACATCACCATTTGAAAAACATAATCAGCTTTTGTAATCTATTTGTTAGATGAAGCTACTTTTCTGCCAGATGCTGACCAGTTTTATAAATCTACCAGCTTTGCCTGGAAGCTTGCACACTACCAGTCCCTCCCAGCTCCCTTTTTTTCTACCCTGCTTAGGTTTAGCTCCAGGATTGGCAGCCTCCAGCCCTGACCCGGCTTCTCTTTCTACCCGCCTTTGCTGGGGATAGGGGTGGGGGGCAGTCTAGCTGCCTGTGCTCTGGGAGAGGTTGTGCTACCAGCTCCCACCTGAGACCCTTGAATCCACCGATTAAAAAACACTCACGCACAGCTTGTTGCTTTCTAACTTGCCTACTATGCCCAGTTGCCTAGCACAGATATCTCCCGCCTTGGAAAAGTGAGCCCTTACCAATTTATTATCTCTGTTTCTCCTTCTGCCCCCGCCAAACATTTTTGGCGGAGGCTGCAGGCCCTAGCTCTCCCAGAGGCCTTACATGATTCCTGTGTCCTTCTTCCTCCAAAGCATGGCAGGAAAGCCCCTCTCCTCCCTTTGTGTCTTGTATTGTGTTGTGTAAGGATGGTGTCTAGCACATAGAGGCTGAAGCAGAAAGATCATTGCAGGCAGCTCATCTGATGTAGTGAGTTCTAGGCTAACCGTGGCTACAACTACCTTAACAGTAAAAAGGGAATGACCAACAAGTGAACAGGAGAGAGAGAGATTACTTCTCTTACAATAAATAGAATGATTTACATGATAAAGGCAGATAATAAGTTTTCTATTTTGGGGTTTAAATTCCAACGTGAGAAATACAATTTATTTGAAAAACAGTATTAACCAACTAATAATACGGTCTCAAACATATTGGGTGGAACTTCCGGCGGAGGCCGGGAACCTCAGCTTGGGCCACAGGGCTCCACAGCAAATTAGCGCCGGGACAAAGATCCCTCTCAGGAGCTCGGAAAAGCCAGGAGAGGGTCAAAGACACGCCCCACAGCTCACCAGATACTGCCCCGAACCCGAGAGACAAAGGGACCGAGATCAGACCTGGTGCCACAGCTCTCCAAACCCAAACACCTCTCAGAGAGAGCTGGTCTTCAAGGAGTACTGACACAGAGACCTGCAGGAGGGGCAAGCCACAACCAGACAGAGTAAGATCAGCTAACAACAGAGTCAACAAGATGGCAAAAGGCAAGGGCAAGAAC
>CM052705.1:102730579-102760214 GCA_028551405.1 Uromys caudimaculatus | reverse complement strand
TGTTAGAGGCCTCAGTAAAGGGGAATATCAAGGCGGGAAAATGGGGATGGGTGGAAGGGGGGGTGGGGTGGGAGGTGGAATTCCCTCCTAGAGGCGGGTTGGGGAGGGGATAGGGGGTATACAAAGAGGAGACTCAGAAAAGGGGAAACATTGGAAATGTATATAAAGTATCAAAAATAAAAAAGGAGGAAAAAATAAATAAATAAATAAATAAATAAATAAATAAATAAATAAATAAATAAATACAGTCCACACCCAAAATGATACACTTCCTCCACTAAGGCCAAACCTACTTCAATTAGGCCATACCTCCAAATAGTGCCACTCCCTGGGCCAAGCATACTCAAACCATCACATTCTACTCCCTCGCCCCCATAGGCTTGTTCAAACACATGATTCTATGGGGCCATATCTAGCCATAGCATAATAAAATAAATACATTTAATCCAATTCCAAAGTCCGGTATTCTATAGCAGTCTCAATAATGTTAGAAGTCGAAAGTTCAAATTCTTTTCTGAGATTCATCACCAAAAGCAAGACAGGAAACCAGCTGGGCAAACTGCAAACTCTGAATCTCCATGTCTGATGTCAAAGTGGTCTTCAGCTCACTCCTTTTTTATCTTTGTTGACTGCAACAAACTTCTTTCTCCTGGGCTGGTTCTACGCCCTGTTAGCAGCTTTCTTTGGCAGGTATCCCACGGATCTGGTATCTTTAACATCTTGGGGACTCCAAGTCAACTTCAACTTTACAGCTTCTTGTTCCAATGTCTGGGATCCAAACATGATCTTCTGGGCTCCTCCAAAGTGCTTGTGTTACTTCTCCAGTTCTGCCCTCTGTATCACTCTAGGCTCTGATTGACTCCACTCCACTGCTGCTGCTGTTCTTGGTGATCATCCCATGGTACTGGCATCTCCAAATATGCTGGGGTCTTCTGCTGCAACTAGGCTTCACCAATAGCCTCTCATAGGCTCTCTTCATGGTGCCAAACCTCAACTTCTTTGCATGACCCCTTTCAGTCCTGGGCTGACAACTGCAACTGAGGCTGCACCTTCACCAATGGCCTTCCCTGGTCTCTTGAAATGCCAAGCTTCAGCTACTCTTCATGACCCCTTCATGCTTGCCTTCAAACCAAGTACCACCTGGGTGACTCTTACACATTACCATGTCTAGTTGCAGCAAGAGATACAACCTTGGCTATCTCTGGAACACAGTTTCTTTGTGCTCTCAGAAAACAATTCCAGAAGATTTCACTTCAGTGACGTTGGTCTTTTCTTAATCACAGCTCCAGATAACTAGCATTGATCGTTACAATAGTCCCTTCTATTCTTGACTCTAAAGCCAGAGATGCATCGCCAAAGCTGCTGAGTTCTGTTGCTTACTGGGGCTGGAGCATGGCACCCCTTACCTATTACCTTATCACCAGCTTTCTGTTTTCCAACTCCTTCACACTGCCTAAGCTTGGCTGTCATGGAACTTGCTCTGTAGATTGACCTTGCAGAGATCTGCGTGGCTCTGCCTCCTGAATGCTTGGATCAAAGGTGTGTACTACCATGCCTGGATTTAAGCTTTTCTCTGCTTGGAACTTGCTCTATACCAGGCTGGCCTTGAACTCACAGATCTTCTTACCTCTGTCTCCTGGGATTAAAGATGTGTACCACCATGCTTGGACCTAAGTTTAGCTGGGTGGGATCTTTCCCTAAAGTCACCACTTCCTTTATCTGTATATCTCCTCAAACACAGCTTTTAGCTCCGGTGCGCTTCCTGGTGCCCTTTCATTATGTGAAACACACATTTTGTATTTTTTCTTTCTAAGCTTGCTATGCTTCATCATAACACTCTCATAAAACTAAATAACAGCACAGAGTCTAAACTGGATTGTTTTGAAACCTCCTTTGTCAGTGTAATTAATGTGACTCTCTTCACCTGAGCCTCAGGCAGACATTTCAGACAAGGGCAAAAAGCAGCAACATTCTTCATCAAAGTATCACAAGGACAGTCTCTTGGCCACATAGTAAAATTCTTGTTGGGGGGCCTTGTGGGCTGGGCAGCCATTTTGGAAAGAGCTTTGTTATGGTTGTGGGATAGTCACCTCTGCTGGTCAGGAGAAGCTGGGGACTCGTCCTCAGAGGCTGCGAGTTGTCCTTGACCGTAGCCCTGCCGCTGCTGGAGATTGGCAGACTCAACTGGCCTTTTTAGTGTTTGAGTAATGATGGAGATGGACCCAAATTAGAAAGTGATTTCTTCAATAAAGCAATAGAAGACTCTTCTTCGTATCACTTCTCAAAGCTCAGTTCCACTTTTGGGGAGGAGGAGAACAAGTGAAATACAGAAAATTAATAAGAAGAAAACCTCATTTTGGAATTCTTTCTCCTTAACCCTTATCTTTTCTACTTATAATTTTGCTTTGAGTGTATAAATAGTAAAGACCAAAGAAATAGAATCTATATCTAGGAGCTTTATACCAAGAAGTTTGCCTTGAAAGCTGCTATTCTGTGGCAGGAAAACTATATCAACTTTCTATTGGATTCCTTTTTCAAAAAACAAAACAAGCTTCTTATATCTTTAGATTTTGAAGGTTAATACAGATTAAGCATATATATCTGTACACTACTTTAAGCAGTGTAAGATAATGAGACTTGTATTTTAAAAGCTTTTGTTGGGGATATTTTGCCACTGGAGTTGATTGTGCAGAAACTCTCTTACAATGCTTTATTATTACATTTTTGACCTGTCACCTTGATGACATTTCTTTTTTTTTTTTTTTTCCCCGAGACAGGGTTTCTCTGTGTAGCCCTGGCTGTCCTAGAACTCACTCTGTAGACCCGGCTGGCCCCTTGATGACATTTCTTGCCCACACCTGAGGCCACTTGTCTTTCTAGCCATGACCTCGTTATGAACAGTGTTTGTATTCGCTGTGCAGCTGTCCGTGTTTTGCCTATTTAAGCACTATTATAGTTGCCATTACGCAAGGATGTTGAATGAGGTGAACATAGACATAGCTTTCTCCCCTTCCTCCCCTTTTTTAAATGTAACAAATAACTTTTTATGCTCCACTCTCCCTTCTCTTTCCCCTTCCCCCTTTGGAAAAGTGACAAGAACTAGGTATCCAGGATGAGCAATTGAGAGGATTAAGAGGGTGGGCCACACAGAGCTGGGCTTCTTTGTGCTTCAACACAAGGAGTGCACTGGCTATTTTTAGCACCCTTTTTACAAGATATAGGTGGCAACTTTGGATACAGGACCACAGAGGTGACACTTTGAGGATCCTGGCCACGAGGTTGGATGCCTCATCTTGCTGAAAAGACATTGGGCCTAAATGGCACAGCATGACTTTGTTCCTGCTTGGCTAAATTTCTCAGTGCCACAGTCAGCTAAGTCATTTACAGCCACCTTTGGCAAACATGGAGAGTGCCTATCCAGTGGAGAAGGTTGATTTGGAATAAGCCATCGTCGACATTCCCAGACAGGCTGTGCCTTTCAAGAAAAAAATACCAGTTGAGATTAGGGAAGTAAAAAAAGAGGATAAAGTAGAAAAGCCACAGTTCAAAGAGGAAGACTTCCCATCTTTGAATCCAGAAGCTGGCAAACAGAATCAGCCATGCAGACATATTGGGAGCCCTTCTGGAGTGTGGGAAAATCCACCTAGTGCCAAACAACCCTCAAAGTTGCTAGTCATCAAAAAAGTTTCCAAAGAGGATCCTGCTGCTGCTGCCTTATTTATCTGCTGCATTCACCTCCTCAGGATCCCACCATGCAAATGGGAACAAAGTGTCAACTATGGTCCCAAGTGTCTAAAAGAACTTGGTTCCTAGCCAGGCAGTGGTGACGCACGCCTTTAATCTCAGCACTAGGGAGGCAGAGGCAGGCGGATTTCTGAGTTCAAGGCCAGCCTGATCTACAGAGTGAGTTCCAGGACAGCCAGGGCTACACAGAGAAACCCTGTCTCAAAAAACCAAAAAAAAAAAAGAGCTTGGTTCCTAAGTCTGCACCACCTCCCTCTAAGCCCAATGCATGGAAAAGCTAACAGAGTGGAACATAAATCTGGATCACTTCCCTCTAGCCAGGAGTCTGCTTTTACAAATCCAATTTCTGTTACTGTTCTAGTTGCTGGTGCAGTTCTCAACTCTCCCAAAGAGAGTCCCTCCAGTACTACCCCTCCAATTGAGATCAGCTCCTCTTGCCTGACCAAATTGACACGACGAACCACGGATGGGAAGAGTGAGTTCCTGAAGACTCTGAAGGATGAACGAAATGGAGACTGCTCAGAAAGCAGAGACTGTGACAAGCTGGAGGAGCTAAGATTGGAGGGCAGCCACACACCCGAACCAAAGGAAATGGAGAACAAGGTTGTCTTCAGAACGGTCTTTCTCTACCCACAGTAGAGGAAGGGGAGGTCCTGCCACACTCTCTGGAAGCAGAGCACAGGTTATTAAAAGCAATGGGGTGGCAGGAATATCCTGAAAATGATGAGCGTTGCCTTCTACTCACAGAGGATGAACTCAAGGAGTTCCACATGAGAACAGAGCAGCTACGAAGAAATGGGTTTGGAAAACATGGCTTCTTACAAAGCCGTAGTTCCAGCCTGTTCTCCCCATGGAGAAGAAGCACTTGCTTTGCAGAGTGTGAGGACTCAGACATGGAAACAAGCAGCAGCGAGATGTCAGACAACAACGCCTGGAAGTAGAAATATAAATGCTCACAGTTGGCCTGCCCCGCTGAGCTCAGTTTTGTGTTTAGGGAATATAAAGTGTTCTTTTCCTTTTCTTTTATTTTCTTTTTTTTTTTTTTTCAGATTTATAGAGATTTTATTTCCTTTACTGAGAAACTTATGTCTTGGGTACATCAAAACCAATTTCTGGGAGGGGGAAAAAAACAGAACCCACAATAGAAAAAAAAGTTATCATCTGGGCCACAACAGAACCCAGAGAATATATTATTATAATTGAAAAATTCTAGGTGCTTCATAATTGACCTTTTGATACAAAAATGACCTATTGAATTTGCAACTTGGTTCTTGGTGTGGAGGTTCACAGACAAACTAGGAAGTCTTCAGACCTTAGCTGAATGCCATGAAGAGTTATTTGGCTTTTGACTTGTTTTTCTTGTCTAAGAGGTAGCAGCAGCAACGGTGCCCACCTTCTGGGCAGCTTCTTTCTTGGCATGATGGGCCTGCAGGACTGCCACAGCCTCATCCACCTTGGAGCGGAGGGACTTGAGGGACTCCAACATGTGCAGCAGCTCAGAGTTGTCAATCTCTTTTCCTTTTCTTATGTTGTTGAATACTTCGTGCACAAAGGAAATAATTAATATCCCAAGGAGAGAGCAATTGTCTTGCTTAGCTTTTGTTGTTCTTCCTTGTTATGTGCTTAATAGGCATTTGTGTGGTGGGTTTTTAAGCACACAACGAGTGGGAGCTGTCAGGGCACAGATGCAGGAAGGAGATGCTGCTCTGCTCACCAGCTTCTACTTCAGCCCTTGGGCACTCACCTCTGTGCTCAAGCAACCATTGTCAATGACAATGTGACTATTGAAGTTATAACTGTATTAAATTAATGCTAATAATTTGGATATTTTATTTTATTTTTGGCTACTGGGGTAATTTAGCCCTTAACCAAGCATATGTGGTTGTTTTTGCTTTGGGTTTTTTTTCCTTTTGGGGGGTACAGCTATAAAATATTTGGATATAGGAAATGTTATTCTTGCAGCCTTGATATTCAGGGTGGATTGTAAAATATGAATTTTTTTGAGGTTTCAAAGATTAAGATTATTTTGATACCATTATTTACAGATTTAAAAGATGTTGGTTACCACACATCTGTTGGGGGGAGGGAAGTACTGCATAAAATAACTAACATGGAATGAATATTTTGCATCAAAAAAAATTCTTGTCCTCTAGAGCCAAGCTTCCACAGTTCAAATCGACCTCAGCAACAAAGTCTTCCACTGTCCTACTAAGATAGCCCATTAAGCCCCACTTAAAGCATCCCATAGCTTTCCAAATCCAAAGTCCCCAAATCTACATTCTTCCACACAGAAGCATAGTCAGACCTATCTTAGCAACATCCCGGTCCCTGGGACCAACTTCTGTCTTAGAGTTTTGCTGCTGTGAACAGACACCAAGACCAAGACAACTCTTATAAGGACAACATTTAATTGGGGCTGGCTCACAGGTTCAGAGGTTCAGTCCATTATCATCAAGGCAGGAAGCATGGCAGCATCCAAGCAGGTATAGTGTAGGAGCTGAGAGTTCTACATCTTCTTATGCAGGCAAACAGGAGAAGACTGGCTTCCAAGCAGCTAGGAAGAGTGTCTTAAAGCCTACACCCACAATGACATACTGAAGTGGAAACATAAGGGTTCTTTGGAAAGTCAGTTGGATGGAGTTTTGCTGGGGCAAATGGGAAAGTAGACACAGGCATGAAAGGCTAAGGCAGACTCATGAAGGAACATTTTGCTGAAGCAGACACAGGAGAGAGGATGTTCTGCTCAGGCAAGCATATGAAAGGACATGATGAAGGATTCTTTGCTGACAACACCCATGTATTGGTCTGCTTTACACTGAGTTGTTGAGTTGCATTTGTTGGGACTCCATAGAGAGAAACCCACCAAAAAAACCATCTTGGTGGTATACTGCAGTTTCTTGCCACTTCCGTGGACTCATGCTGATTGGAGGCTAAGGAAAGGCATGTGGAGGACACGTGATGTTTGGAGGGTATAAACAGGACTCGACAGAGTGATGGAGACAGAGCTTGGCTTGCTGGTACAGCGAGCTGTACATCACTTGTGGGTCTCACTTCTTCGCTGACCTTCACTTCCCTGAAAGAGGCACAGTAGAGAACTTCTCCTGGTGTCCCCTTGGGTCCCCTCCTGCTGACTTGAGCCGAGGCTGAGGCCTAGCTGTCTCTTCTAGGTTGTGCCACCCCTGCTCATTCCTGTTTGCTATCTGACTCTACCAAATTTGACTGCTGGTGTATTCGTAAAGTGTTTGAGAGTGGATCAAGCTGCCACTGCTGACCTATGAACTGAGCTGCTGATTTCCAGACAACACAGATGGAGTTGCTCCAAAGAACCTTTCTAAGCAGGTCCACTTCCCCTGTATCCTTTCGTTCCCACTACCTCTGGTGGGTGGTGGGCTACAAGGGAGATTAAAGCATTTAAGAACTACCATTAAAAGTAAGGTTTGAAAACATTAAAGTTTCAACACACTTCCTCCACCAAGGCCACACCCATTCCAACAAGGCCACACCTCCAAATGGTGCCACTCCCTGGGCCAAGCATATTCAAACCACCACAATATGCTAGTGTAGAACTGTATACACTCACACTTTTGTAGAACCGTCATCACAATCCATCCCCAGAACGTCGTCTTTCCAAACCAACTCTGTAGCCATTACACATTCAACCCACACTGCCATCTCTCCAAGCTATTGGCAACTGCCCTAAGCTCTGTGCATATTCCTACTCTAGGTACCTCATGAGTGAAATAATACAGTATGTTTCCTGTGTAATAATTTCATTTCAATTGACATATTCAAAATTCATATATGTTGTAACAAATTTTTTGTTCCATGACTAAAAGTAATCTGCTGTACATAGACAAACTGTATTTTATGCGTGTGTGTTTACTAGGACATTTGCACTGCTGGACATTTAGGGTTTTTCTACTTTCTTGGCTGTTATGAATAATGCCACTGTGAATATTTACGTACAACTTTCTATATAGAAATATACTTTTAGTACTTGGGTACATACTAAGGAGAGTAAGTGCTATGTCGTATACTAATACCATGAATATAATATTGGGAATCTTTCAAACTGGATATATCAATTTATGCTTCCACCAGCACTGTATAAAGATTTTTTTCTTTGTATTATCACAAAAATTAATTTTAGGTATCCCAGTTATCTTTGAGAGAAATTATATTCCATTTTGGTTTGAACTTGCATTTCCCTAAGGACAAGGGTGCTAAACGTCTCCACATATTTAGTGCTCATTCATACTCTTTGGAGAAACATCTACTCCATCCTTTACGCGCTTTTAATTTGTGTTAGCTGTCGTTTCACTGTTGAGCAGTGTATGTGGATTATCCTGTCGAGCTACAAATTCCTCATCAGGCATATCATTTGGAAACATGGTCTCTCATTTTCAAGGTGCTAGGGACCAAATACAGAGTCTTTCCAGGCGTGTGTGTTACTCCGAGCTGTTGCCCTAGACCTAGCTTTTCTGTTTTTGAGAGGGAGACAGGAGGATTTCTCTGTATGTCCCAGATCTCCTAGTACTCTCTACATACCCGACAACAGTCCTCTTGCCTCTCCTAAAAGCTGAGATTACAGGTGTGCACTTCCATGCTCTGCTCTTTTTCCTTTCTTACAGCTGTTCCTGGGAATGCAGACTTTCTTTTTTTTTTTTTTTTTTTTTTTTTTTTTTGGTTTTTCGAGACAGGGTTTCTCTGTGTAGCCCTGGCTGTCCTGAAACTCACTCTGTAGACCAGGCTGGCCTCTAACTCAGAAATCCGCCTACCTCTGCCTCCCAAGTGCTGGGATTAAAGGTGTGCACCACCACTGCCCGGCCAGACTTTCTTTTAATGGTGTCCAATTCATGTGTTTATTTTGTAGCTAGTCTTTTGGTGTTATAAATAAAAAAGAAAAGCAAGTGTCTACTTAATCTAAGATCACTTCAGAAACAATAATTTCAGAGTCTCTGTGTCATTCCTCCGTTCCCTGCAGCTGAAATGGCCCTGACCCTCCCTTATTCAAGGAAAAGGAGAGATGACACAATCTGATTGTATTCTCAGTGGCTCACCACAATGCTTATGTATTCTCCATCCTCCTGACAAAGCATTCCTCACTGTATTTTGTCACCTAAGGTAAAAAATCCTTGTTGTTTAGTTGTTTGAACCACATGATCAGAAAGATCAGCTATAGAACATTAGACCCGATAGGATGCAACATCTGATTGGGAAATAAAGTAACCACAATAATGTATTGTTAGAAGCATCTAGGGGGCACAATATGGACCATTTCTAGTATCCAGAAAGCTCCTTATGTCATGCTTCTTCTGTGTCTATCAGATTAGACATTATTTCTTCTTCTAAAACTATAGATTAGCTTTATAAAATGAAATTATATAGAGTCTATAGTTTTGTGTCTGGCTTTAGTCAGTTGACATGACTATATGATACTTTCATTTTTGCCAAAGGATCTGTATTCATTCTACGACTATAATCTTTCTTTTTTTCTTTTTTTGGTTTTTCAAGACAGGGTTTCTCTGTGTAGCCCTGGCTGTCCTGGAACTCACTCTGTAGACCGGCTGGCCTCGAACTCAGAAATCCTCCTGCCTCTGCCTCCCAAGTGCTAGGATTGAAGGCGTGCGCCACCACTGCCCGGCAACTATAGTCTTTCATAGTGTGGATGTTACTACATTTTATTCATTTATTTGCTTGAATTACTTGCATTTATGGTTTATAGTAAACAATAGAGTGACAAAGATTTCCATATCAGTCTTTTGCTGGACATAAGCTTTCTCTTCTATACATTTAGGAATAAAACTGTTGCATCACAAAGTAAATGTTTATTTAGATTTGGGTGAAAACATCATAAATGCAACTAGTGTTATTACAAAATAAATGTATCAATTTATGTTGCCACCAACAATATGAATAAGTTTCCCTTACTCCCACTTCATGGCAACATTTAATATCATTACTCTTTTTGTTGTTATTATTGTGTTTGTTTGTTTGTTTGAGAATGGGTCTCACTATGTGGCTCTGGCTCTCCTGAAACTCACTATGTACACCAGGCTGGCCTCAGACTCATGGAGATCTACCTGCCTCTGCCTCCCAAGTGCTGCCATTAAAGTGCTATGCCTGGGATAGTAGCAGTAGTCTTTTTTTCACGTACATCTATGCATGCATGTATGTTCATCTGGTGAGGGTGTGGTGGTGAATGTAGGGGCCAGAGGACAACCTCAGGAGTGCCATCTACCTCCTTTGAGACTGGACCACCAGCCAAAGAATACACATGGAGGGACCCATGGTGCTGGCCACATATGTGGCAGAGGCTGGCCTTGTTGGCCATCAGTGGGAGGAGAGGCCCTTGGGGGAATGCCAGGGAGGGAAGACAGGAGTGGGTGGGTAGGTGGGGGAATACCCTCATAGAGGCAGAGGGAGGGGGATGAGATAGGAGGTTTCCTAAGGGGAGACCTGGAAAGGGGAAAACATTTGAAATATAAATAAATTATCAAAAATAATTAAAAATGGGGAAAAAAAAGACCCTCCTCCTAGCTGCCTAGAAATCAGTCTTCTGTTTGCCTTTGGAAGGAGATGTAGAACTCTCAGCTCTTCCAGCATCATGCCTTCCTGGCTGCTGCCATGCTCCAGTCTTGATAATGGACTGAACCTCTGAACCTGTAAAGCAGCCCCAATTAAGTGTTGTCCTTTATAAGAGTTGCCTGGGTCACGGTGTCTTTTCACAGCAGTGAAACCCTAACTAAAACAGTGTTTCATGAATATTTCTTTTGCTTGCATAATGTTGAACATGTTTTCAAATGTTAGGTCAACTTTTTTATTCTATTTTATTTGTCTCCTTGAGTCGATTTTTATTGGATTGAGTTTTTATCAATTTCAGTGAATTTTTATTATATTATAGGTATAAATTTCCAGTGAGAAATTTGATGTGAAAGTACTGATGTTTTCTAACCAGATGTTTCTCACTTTATTCTCTTTATTATTCCATATGAATATAAGCTGCTGATTTTTTTTCTTTTTTCATTGGTTATTCTATTTATTACATTTCAAATGATATCCCCCTTCCCAGTTTCCCCTCCACAACCCTCCTATCCCATGTCCCTCCCCCGGCCTCTATAAGGTTGCTCCCCCATCCACCCACTCCCACCTCAGCACCCTAGCATTCCCCTACACAGAGTAATCAAGCCTGCAGAGCACCAAGAGAGTCCCCTCCCATTGATGCCAGATAAAGTAATCCGCTGCTACATATGCAGCTAGAGCCATGAGTCCCTCTATGTGTACTCTTTGGTTGGTGGTTTAGTACCTGGGAGCTTTGGGGAGTCTGGTTGGTTGATATTGTTGTTCTTCCTATGGGGTTGCAAACTCTTTCAGCTCCTTCGGTCCTTCCCCTAACTCCCCCCATTAGGGTCCCAGCACTCAGTACAATGGTTGGTTGCTTACATCCTCATCTGTATTGGGCAAGCACTGGCAGAGCATCTCAGGAGACAGCTATACCAGGGTCCTGTCAGCAAGCACTTCTTGGCATCAGCAATAGTGTCTGGGTTTGGTGTCTGCAGACGGGATGGCCATTCCTTTAGTCTCCGCTCCACTCTTTGTTCCCTTTTGACAGGAACAATTCTGGATTAATGTTTTTGAGATGGGTGGGTGGCCCCATCCTTCAACAGGGGCCCTGCCTATCCACTGGATATGGTCTCTACAGGTTCTGTCTTCTCTTTGTTGGGTATTTTGGCTAATGTCATCGCTGTTGGGTCCTGGGAACCTCTTGGGTCCCTGGTATCTGTGACATTCTAGGGGCTACCCCCAGTTCCCCATCCCCCACTGCTACACACCTTTTTTCAAATTCCTGACCTCTGTACTTCCCCCCATCTCCTCTCACACCTGATCCTGACCCTCCCCTTTTCCCTCCCCCTTCCCTCTCACTCTCAGATCCCTCCCTCCCTCCACCTCCTGAGATTATTTTCTTCCTCCTTCTGAGTAGGACTGAAGCCTCCCCACTTTGGTTTTCCTTCTTAGGTTTCAAATGGTCTGTGAGTTGTATCATGGGTATTTCAAGCTGTTTGGCTAATATCCACTTATCAGTGAGTACATACCATGTGTGCTGGGTTACTATACTCAGGATGATATTTTCTAGTTCCATCCATTTGCCTGTGAATTTCATGAAGTCACTGTTTTTAAGTTCAGTAGTACTCCATTGTATAAATGTGCCACATTTTCTTTATCCATTCCTCTGTTGAGGGACATCTGGATTATTTACACATTCTGGCTATTATAAAGAAGGCTGCTATGAACATAGGGGAGAATGTGTCTTTGTTATATATTAGAGAATCTTTTGGGTATATGTCCAGGAGTAGTATAGCTAGATCCTCAGATGATACTATGTTCAGTTTTCTGTGGAACTGCCAGACTGATTTCCAGAGTGGTTGTACCAGCTTGCAATCCCACCAGCAGTGGAGGAGTGTTCCTCTTTCTCCACATCCTCACCAGCATCTGCTGTCACCTGAGTTTTTGATCTTAGCCATTCTGACTAGTGTGAAGTGGAATCTCAGGGCCATTTTGATTTGCATTTCCCTGATGACTAAGGATGTTGAACATTTCTTTAAGTGCTTCTCAACCATTTGAGATTCCTCAGTTGAGAATCTGCTTAGCTCTGTACCCCATTTTTAATACAGTTATTTGGTTCTCTGAAGTTTAACTTCTTGAGTTCTTTGTATATTTTGGAAATTAGCCCTCTATTGGATAGAAGGTTGGTAGAGATCTTCCTATTAAGAGTGTCCTTTGCCTTTCAGAAGCTTTTCAATTTCATGAGGTCCCATTTGTTGATTGTTGATCTTAGAGAATGAGCCATTGGTGTTCTGTTCAGGAAATTTTCCCTTATGTCAATGTGTTTGAGGTTCTTTCCCACTTTCTCTTCTATTAGATTCAACATATCTGGTTTTATGTGGAGATCCTTGATCCACTTGGACTTGAGCTTTATACGAGATAAGAATGGATCAATTTGCATTCTTCTACATGCTGACTACCAGTTGAACTTGCACCATATTTTGAAAATGCAGTCTTCCTTGCACAGGATGGTTTTGGCTTCTTTGTCAAAGATCAAGCGACCATCTGTGTATGGGTTCATTTCTGGGTCTGTAATTCTATTTCATTGATCAACCTTCCTTTCTCTGTACCAATTCCATGCAGTTTTTATCACTACTGCTCTGTAGTACAGCTTGAGGTCAGGGATGCTGATTCCCCCAGAAGTTTTTTGTTGTTGAGAAAGGTTTTCACTATCCTGGGTTTTTTCTTATTCCAGATGAATTTAAGAATTGCTCTTTCTATCTCTGTAAAAACTTGAGTTGGAATTTTGATGGGGAATGCATTGACTCTGTAGATTACATCTGGTAATATGGCCGTTTTCACTATGTTAATCCTGCCAATCCATGAGCATGAGAGATCTTTCCATCTTCTGAGGTCTTCTTTGATTTCTTTTGTCAGCAACTTGAAGTTCTTGTCATACAGATCTTTCACTTGCTTGGTTAGAGCCACACCAAGATACTTTATATTATTTGTGAAGGGTGTCATTTCCCTAATTTCTTTCTCTGGCTGTTTGTCCTTTGAGTAGAGGAAAGCTACTGATTTGTTTAATTTATATCCAGCCATTGTGCTAAGTTGTTTTTCAGCTGTAGGAGTTCTCGTGTAGATTTTTTGGGGGGTGGGGGGCACTTATGTATACAATCATAGTCTGGAAATAGTGATATCTTGACTTCCTCCTTTCCATTTGTATCCCTTTGATCTCCTTTTGTTGCCTAATTGCTCTGGCTAGAACTTCGAGTAGTACATTGACTAGATAGGGGGACAGTGGGCACTCTTGTCTTGTCCCTGATTTTAGTGGGATTGCTGCAAGGTTCTCTCCATTTAGTTTGATGTTGACTACTGGTTTGCTGTGTATTGCTTTTATTATGTTTAGGTATAGACCTTGAATTCCTGATCTCTCCAATACTTTTAACATGAAGGGGTATTGGATTTTGTCACAGGCTTTTTCAGCACCTAATGAGATGATCATGTGGGTTTTTTCTTTGAGTTTGTTTATGTAGTGGATTACACTGATGGATTTTTGGGTATTGAACCATCCCTGCATCCCTGGGATGACACCTACTTGATTATGGTGAATGATGGTTTTGATGTGTTCTTGGATTTATGAGAATTTTATTGAGTATTTTTGCACCGATATTCATGAGGGAAATTAGTCTGAAGTTCTCTTTATTGGGTCTTTGTGTGTTTAGGTATCAGCATAACTCTGGCTTCATAGAACAAATTGGGTAGTGTTCCTTCTGTTTCTATTTTATGGAATCGTTTGAGAAGTATTGGCATTAGGTCTTCTTTGAAGGTCTGATATAATTCAGCACTAAAACCATCTGGTCCTGGGCTTTTTTTGGTTGGCAGACTTTTAATGACTGCTTCTATTTCTTTAGGAGTTATGGGACTGTTTAGATGGTTTATCTGATCCTGATTTAACTATGGTATATAGTATCTGTCTAGAAAATCATCTATTTCATCTAGATTTTCAAGTTTTGTTGACTATACGCTTTTTTAGTAGGATGGATGATTTTTTGAATTTCCTCAGTTTCTGCTGCTATGTCCCTCTTTTCATTTCTGATTTTGTTAATTTGGGTACTGTCTCTGTGCCCTCTAATTAGGCTGGCTAAGGGTTTATCTATCTTGTTGGTTTTCTCAAAGAACCATCTCCTGGTTTTGTTGATTCTTTATATAGTTCTCTTTGTTTCTACTTGGCTGATTTCAGCCCTGAGTTTGATTATTTCCTACTGTCTACTCCTTTTGAGTGTATTTGCTTCATTTTGTTCTCTACCTTTCAAATGTGCTGTTAAGCTGGTAGTGTGTGCTCTTTATGGAGGCACTCAGAGCTGTGAATTTTCCTCTTAGCACTGCATTCATTGTATCCCATAAGTTTGGATATGTTGTGCCTTCATGTTCATTAAATTCTAAAAAGTCTTTAATTTCTTTATTTTTTCCCTGACCAAGTTATCACTGAGTAGAGAGTTGTTCAGCTTCCATGTGTATGTGGATTTTCTGTTGTTTTTGTTATTGAAGACCAGCCTTAGTCCTTGGTGATCTGATAGTATGCATGGGATTATTTCAGTCTGCTTGTATTTGTTGAGGCTTGTTTTGTATCTGATTATATGGTCAGTTTTGGAGAAGGTAACATGAGGTGCTGAGAAGAAGGTATATTCTTTTGATTTAGGATGAAATGTTCTGTAGATATCTGTTAAATCCATTTGGTTCATAATTTCTGTTAGTTTCACTGTGTCTCTGTTTAGTTTCTGTCTCCATGATCTGTCCATTGGTGAGAGTGGATATTAAAGTCTCCTACTATTATTGTGTGTTATGTGAAATATAAAAAAACAAAACAAAAAACAAACCACACTAACACTGGCAAGGAACTGGCAGACAAGCCAACCTGTTCTCAGCCCAACAGACTCTCTGACTCAGATCTCTGAAAACACTCTCTCCTCCCTATGGCTGGCCTTCTACCAAACCTGATTAACACTCCCAAATTTCCACAACTAGCTGGAGTGCACTTTTTGCAAACCCACACTCTGCTACTGTACCTTTCTCTGGAACCCAGTCGAGTTGCTGCGTGAAGGAAAACACCACACAATCTTAGTTTAGAATCAACAGGTAACACAATGGCTGGGTGCAGAAACTAGCATTTTAATTTTGTAAGCTATTCTGTGTTAAATCCTCTGGTGGCGGATCCACTTAAATCGACTGCCTCCGGCTACCTACATTGTGCCTCCATGTTCTTCCCATCCAAAAGGAAGTTCCTTTCTCCTGCCTCCCCTCTTCCTCTTCTCGACCCGGAAGTCCCCCCTACTTGCCCAGTGATTGGTCCCTTGAAATTTTTGTTCTTTAGGAGAAGGTTCTTCCACATTGTGTGAGTTTCAATGTGTGCTTTGAGCTTCAGTAATGTTTCCTTTACAAATATGGGTGCCCTTGCATTTGGATTTTTCCTTTGATGAGTATGTAGTGTCTTTTCCCATCTTTTTTAACAACATTTGGTTGAAAGTCGATTTTATTTCATATTAAAATGGCTACTCCAGGTTGTTTCTTGGGACCATTTGCTTGGAAATTTTTTTCCAATTTTTAACTTCGAGGTAGTTCTGTCTTTGTCACTGAAGTGTGTTTCCTTTATGCAGCAAAATGCTGAATCCTGCTTACATATCCAGTCTGTTAGTCTGTGTATTTTTATTGGGGAATTGAGTCCATTGATGTTGAGAGATATTAAGGACCAATGGTTGTTGCTTCCTGTTATTTTTGTTGTTAGAAGTGAAATAATGTTTGTGTGGTTTTCTTCTTTTGGGTTTGTTGTGAGAAACTTGATTTCTTGCTTTTTCTTGGGTGTAGTTTCCCTCCTTGTGTTGGAGTTTTCCTTCTATTATCTTCTGTAGGGCTGGATTGGTGAAAAGATTGTTTAAATTTGGTTTTGTCATGGGATATTTTGTTTTGTCCATCTATGGTAATTGAGAGTTTTGCTGGGTATAGTAGCCTGGGCTGGCATTTTTGTTCTCTTAGGGTTTGTATGACATCTGCTCAAGACCTTCTGGCTTTTAGAGTCTCTGTTGAGAAATCTGGTGTAATTCTGATAGGTCTGCCTTTATATGTTACTTGACCTTTTTTCCTTACAGCTTTTAATATTCTTTCTTTGTTCTGTGCATTTGGTGTTTTGATTATTATGTGGCGGTAGGAATTTCTTTTATGGTCTAATCTGTTTGGTGTTCTGTAAGCTTCTTGTATGTTTATGGGCATCTCCTTCTTTAGGTTAGGGAAGTTTTCTTCTACAATTTTGTTGAAGATGTTTACTGGCCCTCTAAATTGAGAACCTTCTATTTTTTTCTATACCTATTAACCTTAGGTTTGATCTTTTCATTGTGTCCTGGATTTCTTGAATGTTTTGGGTTAGGAGCTTTTTGCTTTTTGTATTTTCTTTGATTGTTGTGTCAATGTCTTCTATGGTATTTTCTATACCTAAGATTCTCTCTTCTATCTTTTGTATTCTGTTGGTGATGCTTGCACCTGTGACTCCTGATCTCTTTCCTAGGTTTTCCATCTCCAGGGTTGTCTTCCTTTGTATTTTGTTTAATGTTTCTATTTCCATTTTTATATCCTAGATGGTTTTGTTTGATCCCTTCACATGTTTGTGTTTTCCCGTGTTTAAGAGATTTATGTGTTTCCTCTTTAAGGACTTCTGCTTGTTCCCCTGTGTTCTCCTGTATTTCTTTAAGCAAGTTATTTGTGTCCTTCTTAAAGTCCTCTATCATATTCATGAGATGGGATTTTAGATCTGAATCTTGCTTTTCATGTGTGTTGAGGTGTCTGGGGCTTGGTGTGGTGGGAGAACTGGGTTCTGGTGTTGTCAAGTAGCCTTGGTTTCTGTTGCTTATGTTCTTGCACTTGCCTCTCACCACATGCTTGGTTATCTCTAGTGTTACCTGGCCTTGATGTCTCTGACTGGAGCCTGTCCCTCCTGTGAGCCTGGTTGTGTCCGAAATCCTGGGAGTCCAGCTATCTCTGTGATCCTGTGATTCTCATATTCTGTGATCCAGATATCCTGAGTGTGTAAGTCAAGCTATCTCTGGATGTTGGGGGGGGAGTTTAAAGCCTTGGGTCTGCTCTGAGAGCAAGTGCAAACCAGAATGATCATGTGCCTCTGGCTAGGCATAGGTTCCTGCATCCTCTGGGTCTTGGGCATCCCAGTTATGCTGGATATTGGGGCAGAGGTTGGGGCCTCACCTGAGATCTTGGTGTGTCAGAACTCCTGAGTAACAAGCTTTCTCAGAGTGGGTGGAGAGCCAGAGCCCTGGGTCTGCTCCAGACACAGGTAAGCTATTAATTTTTACAAGTTCAATCCTTTCCTTTATGAATAGTGCTTTTTGTATCTTACATTTCATTTAATAACTATTTTCTTATCCCAGCATTATGAAGCTGTTTTCCTCTCTTCTAGCAGGTAGGCTACTTCAGATTTCGTACATGGGCCTATGTAGAATCTCTAATTTTATATGTACTATGGAATTATATTAATTTTTCTCCCTTAAAGCTTCCTAGACTTAGGATTAGAGGTTTGAAGGTCTAAGATGTTCTCTTTTCTACCCTCCTAGCAGGTGTCCTAACATATCCAAAAATAGCACATCAACCTACTATTTTTGTAAAAGTGTTGTTCTCCACAGAACTGTTCCCCATTCTTCTGTCAGTCTAAATGCAAGTAGTTGTAAAGCCCTTGCAACCATTAGATGATGAGAGAGAGAGAGAGAGAGAGAGAGAGAGAGAGAGATGACAGTATTACCATGGATACAAAGGACAGTTGTCCATTGGTATGTATGGATTTCACAATTCTAGATTCTTCTATGGATTAAAAATATTCAGAAAAACTTTCCCTTTTGTCATTGTTTTCTAACAATAAAGTGTAACTATTATTTATTCAGAGTTGACATCATATTAGGTAATTTATATCATCTAGCAACATATAATATAAAATATATAAGGATTTACATAGGTCATATGCAAATACTAAATTATTTTTAAGACATCTATATTTATTGATTTATTATTGTATGTGTATCAGTGTTTTGCTTGCACGTATGTCTTTGCATTATGTGCTTTATGTGCCTGTAAAAACCAGAAAAGGGATTGACTCTCCGGGAACTAGATTTACACACTGTTGTTAATCACCATGTAATTGACAGTCAACTTGAGTCTTCTGGAAAAGCAATCAGTGCTCTTAACCATAGAGCCATCTCTCTATCCCTAATGCTAAACTCTTATTTGGTAAGGGACTTGAACATCCTCAGACTTTGGTGTCTGTAGAGGGCCTTGGAAGTGTTACTGGACAGTGAGACAATGTCTATGGTATGACTGCCACCTGGTGGACAATAGTCATAAGACACATCAATGATAAAATTTCTTAATTTCCAAATATCTAAAATATGAAACAAGTATATGATTGCCAATGCTAAATAGCATTATATCAGCAAAGTTTTTTATTAAAAAGTTCACTGGGCAATGAGAAAAATATATAATTTCTTAGAAAACAATACTATACATACAAACATGAGTAAATATTTCTCAGAAAATCATGAGCAAATAAACAAAATAATTAACTATTAATGATGAGGGAAAAGGAGCCTGGAGAGACAGCTCAGTTGTTAAGAGTACTTCCAGATGACCCAAGTTCAGTACCCAGCACCACATCAGGCATAACTGTCTGTAACCCCCGCACCAGACGAACCAACACCTCCAGTGCACTTACCCACACACATCTTCACATAATTACAAATAATAAAATGAAACTATGCATAATGTGTTTTCTGGCCAGGCAGTGGTGGCGCACATCTTTAATCCCAGCACTTGGGAGGCAGAGGCAGGCGGATTTCTGAGTTCGAGGCCAGCCTGGTCTACAGAGTGAGTTCCAGGACAGCCAGGACTACACAGAGAAACCCTGTCTCGAAAAAAAAAAAAAATGTTTTCTGTGCCTTCAGAGGCCAGAAAAGGGATCAAATCTCCTGGAACTGGATTTATACACTGCTGTTAACCACCATGTAATTGCCAGTCAACTTGGGTCTTCTGAAAGAACAGTCAGTGCTCTTAGCCATAGAGTCATCTCTCCATCCCTAATGCTAAACTATTATATGGGTAAAGGACTTGAACATTCTCAGATTTTGGTATCTGTAGAAGGCCCTGGAAGTGTCCTCTTTAATCCCCAAAAGCCAAACTTTTGCCATACCTGAAGATGATCCAAAATAGGACTTTCTCAAATTAAAATGAATGAATATAATACTCAGAATTTGATTCATTTTCTATTTTATTATATATATATTATATATATATAATATATATATAAAACAATCAGAAATACTTTAAAGTAAATTATATAATAATTCACTTAAAATGTGAAAGTATACCACCTGAGGACCCAGCTATACCTCTCCTGGGCATATACCCAGAAGATGCTCCAACATGTAATAAAGACACATGCTCCACTATGTTCATAGCAGCCATATTATAATAGCCAGAAGCTAGAAACAACCCAGATATCCCTCATCAGAGGAATGGATACAGAAAATGTGGTACATTTACACAATGGAGTACTAATCAGCTATTAAAAACAATGACTTAATGAAATTTGTAGCAAATGGATGGAACTTGAAAATATCATCCTGAGCGAGGTAACTCAGTCACAAAAGAACAAACATGGTATATACTCACTGATAAGTGGATATTAGCCCAAAAGTTCGGAATACCCAAGTTTCACTTTACAGTAACTGCTGGACTGAGAGTGAGGTCCCAGATGGAGGAGTTGGAGAAAGGACTAAAGGAGCTGAGAGAGTCTGCAGCCCCATGGAGGGAGCAACAGTGTCAACTGGCCTGACCCCACCCCCCCGGTCCTCATGGAGGCTGGATCACCAACCAAAGAATACACATGGAGGGACCCATGGTTTGGACCACATATGTGGCAGAGGAGGGTCTTGTTGGCCATCGGGGAGAAGAGGCCCCGGTAAAGGGGAATGTCAAGGTGGGAATATGGGAGTGGGTGGGCGGGTGGGTGGGAGGTGGAATTCCCTCATAGATGTGGGGGAGGGGGAGGGCATAGGTGGTTTCCAAAGGGGAGACCTGGAAAGGGGGAAACATTGGAAATGTAAATAAAGTATCAAAAAATAAAAATTAAATAAAATAAATGAAATAAAATAAAAAAATAAAAATTGTGAATTCTTAAAAAAAAAAAAATGAAAGTAAAAGAGTATACAGAAGATAGCCACCAAGTTTGTCTGACATGCGTGAAGCTTGGGTTCAATCCCCAGCACTGTAACGGAAAAGAAAAACTGAATAAGCATGAAAAAAGGGTAGGAGGACCAAGCAGAATACTTAGAAAATACAAAACAGGACAGCCCCAAGTAGAACTGGTGCATAGTTACCACCAAAGGTGTTGTGCATTAACTTATGCCATGGCCCTGCCTGGGAGCCTCTTACATGCCCGCACCGTTCCACTCACTAAGGATACTGTGATCCTTTTTCTCATGGAGCTTACACACTTGCCAAGAAGTATTAATAGCTAACAGCACAAAAAGAGGTTGTATGGGCAGGGAGAAAACTTAGATGGTAGAATGTGTGCCTTCTAAACACAAAGACTGGAGTTGAGTCCTGAGAACTCATGGAACGACGCCAGATGAATTGGTGCCTGCCTGTCATCTAAGTGCTAGGAAGGCAGAACAGCGGGGTCCCTGGGACCTGTGAGCCAATCAGTCCACTCTAGTCTTTGCCCTCCAAGCTGACAGAGCACCTGCGGCCTCCTTCCTGTATGTGCACATGTAAACACACACAGCCAAAACGCAGATGCTTCAGTGATTCTTAGAAGGGGGAACAAAATACTCACAGAGGGAAATACTGAGACAAAGTGTGGAGCAGAGACTCAAGGAAAGGCCATCCAGAGGCTGCCCCACCTGGGGATCCATCCCAAGTACAGTCACCAAACCCGGACATCCTTGTGGATGCTGGGAAGTGCTTGCTGATGAAAGCATGATAAGCTGTCTCCAGAGAGACTCAGGAAGAGCATGGGGTCCCAGATGGAGGAGTTGGAGAAGGGACTGAAAGAGCTGAGGGGTTTTGCAGCCCCATGGAGGGAGCAACAAAGTCAACTGGCCTGACCTCCCCAGAGCTCCTGGAGACTGGACCACCAACCAAATAATACACATGGAGGGACCCATGGTGCTGACCTCAGAGGAGGGCCTTATTGGCCATCAGGGGGAGGAGAGGCCCTTGGGCCTGAGGATGTTAGATGCCCCGGTGTAGGGAAATGCCAGGGAGGGAAGATGGGAGTGGAGGGGGAGTACCCTCATAGAGGCAGGGGAGGGGAGAATGGAATAGGGGATTTCCAAAGGGGAAAACATTTGAAATGTATATAAAGTAAATATCCAAAAAAAAATTTTTTAATGTATTAAAAAAAAAAAAGGACACCCATGTATGGTGAAGAATGTCTTCCTTTGCACCACTGTAACGCATAAGCTTAGTACACATAGATAGATGCTGAGTATAGCCTGGAAACTGAGTCTAAAGGAAATAGTATTGGATTCAAGGAATAAATGTTAAGGTTTTAAACTTAGCTGGAAGACGGTGAGCATGCAGAGTTCTTCAGCTTCTTCATACCTCTGTCCTCTCATTAAAGGTATTAGATTTAATGTTCAAAAAAAAAACCAAAAATGAAAACAAATGCTTGGGTGGTTTCAAGATTTTTGTGTGTGTGTGTGTGTGTGTGTGTGTGTGTGTGTGTGTGTGTGTGTGTGTTTTGAGAAAGGGTCTCACTATGTAGCCCTGGCTGGTATAGAACTAACTATATGAAATCAATCTAGCCTCAAATTAATAGATTCTGCCTGTCTTTATCTCTCTAGTTCTGGGATTAAAGCCATGCACCACCTTGCCCAGCTAAAGTTACTGTTTAAGTTAGTTTTCTATTGCTGTAAAGAGACACGATGACCAAAGCAACTTACAGAACAGTATTTCTGAGAGGCTTGCTTACAATTTTAATGATTAGAGTCCACGACCCTCAAGGTAGGGAACATGGCAGAAAGCAGGCAGGCATGGGTCTGGAGCAGTAGCTGAGAGTGTACATACTCATCTACAAATACTATGCAGAGATAGAAAGCTAGCAGGAATAACAAGGGCCATTTGAAATGGAACTTCTGGGGGAATCACCAACCCTGACCTCAAGCTGTACTACAGAGCAGTAGTGATGTAAAAATGCATGGTATTGGTACAGTGACAGGCAGGTAGATCAATGGAATAGAATTGAAGACCCAGAAATGAACCCACACACCTACGGTCACTTGATCTTTGACAAAAGAACTAAAACCATCCAGTGGACAAAAGACAGCATTTTCAACAAATGGTGCTGGCTCAACTGACGGTCTACATGTAGAAGAATACAAATTGATCCATTCTTATCTCCCTGTACAAAGCTCAAGTCCAAGTGGATCAAGGACCTCCACATAAAACCAGATACACTGAATCTAATAGAAGATAAAGTGGAGAAAAGTCTCCAACACATGGGCACAGGGAAAAGTTCCTGAACAGAACACCAATGGCTTATGCTCTAAGATCAAGACAAATGGGGACCTCATGAAATTGCAAAGCTTCTTTAACACAAAGGACACTATCAATAGGACAAAACGGCAACCAACAGGTTGGGAAAAGATCTGATAGAGGGCTAATATCCAATATATATAAAGAACTCAAAAAGTTAGACTCAAAGAACCAAATAACCCTATCAAAAAATGGGGAACAGAGCTAAACAGAGAATTCTCAACTGAGGAAATTCGCAGGGCTGAGAAGCACCTAAAGAAACGTTCAACATCTTTAGTCATCAGGGAAATGCAAATCAAAACAACACTGAGATTCCACCTCACACCAGTCAGAATGGCTAAGATCAAAAACTCAGGTGACAACAGAGGCTGGCAAGGATGTGGAGAAAGACGAACACTCCTCCATTGCTGGTGGGATTGCAAGCTGGTACAACCACTCTGGAAAACAGTTTGACAGACCCTCAGAAAAGTGGACATAATACTACCTGAGGACCCAGCTATACCTCTCCTCAGCATATACCCAGAAGATGCTCCAACATGTAATAAGGACACATGCTCCACTATGTTCATAGCAGCCATATTTATAATAGCCAGAAGCTGGAAACAACCCAGATGTCCCTCAGCAGAGGAATGGATACAGAAAATGTGGTACATTTACACAATGGAATACTACTCAGTTATTAAAAACAATGACTTCATGAAATTCGCAGGCAAATAGATGGAACTTGAAAATATCATCCTGAGCAAGGTAACTCAGTCACAAAAGAACGAACACAGTATGTACTCACTAATAAGTGGATATTAGCCCAAAAGTTGGGAATACCCAAGATTCAATTCACAGCAACCATTGGACTGAGCATTGGGTCCCAGATGAAGGAGTTGGAGAAGAGACTGAAGGAGCTGAGGGGATTTGCAGCCCCATGGAGGGAGCAACAGTGTCAACTGGCCTGACCCTCCCCCCCCCCCCCGGTGCTCCAGGAGACTGGACCGCCAACCAAAGAATAAACATGGAGGGACCCATGGTTCTGGCCACATATGTGGCAGAGGAGGGTCTTGTTGGCCATCAGTGGGAGGAGAGGCCCTTGGGCCTGAGGGTGTTAGATGCCCCAGTATAGGGGAATGCCAGGGAGGGAAGGTGGGAGTGTGTGGGTGGGTGGGTGGGGGAACACCCTCATAGAAGCAGGGGAGGGGGAATGGGATAGGGGGTTTCCAAAGGGGAGACCTGGAAAGGGGAAAACATTTGAAATATAAATAAAGTATCAAAAAAAAAGATGTAAAAACTAAAAAAAAAATTTTTTTAATTATCTTTTTAAAATGTCAAAAAAAATTTAAAAGATTAAAAAATAATTTTAAAAAATCATTAAATATATTGTGAGTATAGATGAATTAATATGAAAACAAATGTATACATTAAATTAGTAGGTATACTTTCTCTTTCACATAGAGAATGAAAGCCTAAGGAAAAAAATTCAACGTTAAACTTAGGGTTACAACAAAAATATTCCTAGAGTAGAATTTAATTAAAAGTGTATTAATATCTCTGTTAAAAAAAAAGAAAGAAAGAAAAAAAGAAAGAAAGAAAAAAAGAAAGAAAGAAAGAAAGAAAGAAAGAAAGAAAGAAAGAAAGAAAGGAGCACCAGCAATAAATCTTTTCACTTATTCCTTGCTGTTTTATAATGAGGTGTTAAACAATTTCTTGCCTCAGAGGAACTCAGTCAAGTTAGCTACCACAGCTAACTGACTTAGACTTAATACAGGTAAATGTTTAATTATTACACAGCAACCCTAAATATCTCGTAAGACCAGGTCTTACCCCCCCCCCACCCCAAAACAAGACAGAAGACCTGCCGGGCTGGCCCTCAGCATTCATTTATGAACTGATACTTACATTTGATGAGTGTGCAGTGTTTTCTCTAATATATATCTTCAGTGCTCTCAGTGGGTGGATGTTAGGCAGTTGGAACACAGATGCTATAAAAATCAATCCCCCTAGCACTACAGGTGTTGCAACAGCTATTAGTGTGTGTCCTGGAAAAGGCAATGGTACTTCACTGACAAAAATCTAAAAGTAAAAACAAAAGTGGTTATGTTTGATCCCCACGACTAACCACACAGCAAAATTCCACCCAGAGTTCTGTGGACACTCAGCATCCCCTACCACCCACAGTCTCACCTCTGCCATACCCTGTCCAAGCCTCACCCTGCACACAAACGCTGCCTCTGTTTTTATCTTTATCCATAAGCTGGATGGAAAAGAGTTGTATTATTTCCCCACTCATCTCATTTTGTACATCATGCATTTACTATACCTGAAATTCTTCATCTAAGCCACAAAAGCTGACTCCAGGAACCTTGAAGTGAAACAGCTCAGAGCCCTGTGGGACAAACACAAATGGTCATCCTCAATGCGTGTGTTCATTTCAACCAAAGTACCCAGGGGAGCCACTTCCTTAGACGCCATCTATGTGGAGTGCCAAGGCTCTTGGGTATATATACATCACATATACAATTAAGAGGTATTGAAAGAGGAATTCATTAACACAGTTTTACTTTCAGAATGAAACTGAAACATAAAAGTACTTGGCATTCATGAACATTGTGGTGGTTTGAATAAGCTCGGCTCATGGGAAATGGCACTATTAGGAGGGGTGCCTTTGTTGGGATGGGTATGGCCTTGTTAGAAGAGTCTACCACTGTGTAGGCAGGCTTTGAGGTCCTATGCTCAGGTTATGCCCTGTGTGGAAGAGATCCTCCCCTATCTGCCTGTGAGACAGTCCTTTTCTGGATACAGTTGGATCAAGATATAGAACTCTTAGTTCCAGTACCATGCCGGCCTGGATGCTGCCATCTTCCCACCTTGATGATAATAGACTGAACCCCTGAACGTGTAAGCCAGCCCTAATTAAATGTTTTCCTTTATAAGATTTGCCTTGGTCATGGAGTCTCTTCACAGCAATGGAAACCCTAAGACAAACACTTTGACTTAGCCCACATTTCCCTGGTTTTAACATATCTCTGCATTTCCCCCTGGTTTTCAAACCTACCTGGGCTTTATGTATCCCTGAGATCCCTAGCTATAGGATACAACTTTTCTGCTTCCCTTTAGCTAATTGATCTGGCCTGTCTTTTAGAAAACAGTAAATTAATTTCTCATCTGTTTCTATTTTGTGGAATATTTTGAGGAGTATTGGTATTAGTCCTTCTTTGAAAGTCTAGTAGAATTCTGTGCTAACACCATTAGGCTCTGGGCTTTTTTGGTTGTGATATTTTTAATGACTACTTCTATTTCCTTAGGGTTTTAGGAATATATAAATAGTTTATCTGATCTTGATTTAACTTTGGTAAGTGGGATCTTTCTAGAAAACCATCTATTTCTTTTAGATTTTCCAATTTTATGGAAGGCTTTGGAAGTAAGACCTAGTGATCATTCATTTTTTAAATTTTCTCAGTGTTTGTTGTTATGTCTCCCTTTTCATTTCTAATTTTGTTAATTTGGATACTGTCTCTGCCTTTTGTTAGTTTGGCTAAGTGTTTATCTTGCTGATATTTTTCAAAGAACTAGCTCTTGGTTTTGTTGATTTTAGCTCTGAGTGTGACTATTTCTTGTCATCTACTCCTCTTGGGTCTGTTTTCTTTCCTTTTCTTTGTTTCTTTCTTTTTTCTTCTTTTTTAAAGAGTTTTCAGGTATACTTTTAAATAGTTAGTTTGAGAATTCTCCAATTTCTTTATGAAGGCACTTATTGCTATGAACTTTCCTCTTAGCATTGCTTTCAGTGTGTCCTATGATTTTGGTTATGTTGTGCCTTCATTTTCATTGAATTCTATAAAGTCTTTGATTTCTTTATTTCTTCTTCGACCAAGTGATCATTGTGTAGAAAGTTGATCAGTTTCCATGGGTTTGTAGGCTGTCTATTGTTTCTGTTGTTGTTGAATTCCAGGTTTCTTGAAGAAGCAAAAACCATCCCGTGGTACCCAACGACGAGTTTATGACATCATCATGGAATACTGGCGGTGTTACAGTGATTGGGCCAGATGTTGGCTTCAAATATTCAGCATACAGAACTCCAAAGGGTATGTATCTATGTGCTTTTGGTGAACCTATTCCCAGGATCCAGAAAGTGATGGCTACACCCAGAGATCAGATCTGGCACACATGGAGGAATGTAAGTGAGGTCAGTGCTGTAGGTATATTTGGGCATGGAGAAGGAACAAAGTAGACTACTCAGAAATGGTCAGCCCCCACCCCCGAGACTGTAAAGTTTAAGATCAGGGCCATTTTCTTGTCGTATAATCACCTCTTACTAAGCAAGATAACATTATCCCAAATGAAAAGAGACCTGAGAGCCTCAAGATTCATGGGCACTTACTAAGGAGAAAAGCTTAAGGCAATTTTGGAGCTGGAATGATGGCTCAGTGGCTTAGAGCACTTGTTGCCGTCCGAAGGATCCTCTTCAGTTTCAAGCACCTAAGTGGCAGCCTGTTTCAGTTCCAGATCTAGGGCCTCTTCTGATCTCTGTGCCACCAAGCAGGTAAGAGGTGTACATACACCTAATACATGGATCTAAAAAATAAATTAATAATAAAAATGATGATGATGATGATAACTTAAAGATAGTCTCATATATTCTAAAGAGAAGAAACTTACTCCCAAGAGTGATTCTAAGTTGTCTTTAGTGAGAATTTTAATTTCTTGGGGAAAAGATTAGCTGAATTGTTGTCACCTGGTGAAGCATATACTTCACCAAATTTCTGAAAGGGGTTGAAAAGTATATTAACCAACCAGTGTTAAACCGACATTAACAACAAAGCAAAACAAAAAGAACATTCAAACAAGAATCAAATAAAATCCTTATTAACATCAAATAGCCAGAAGCATAAATACAGAAAGATGGATTTACTGTCAAAGTGAGCACTCTCTAGTCAGGGAAGGCATTGAACAGACTGGAGAGGTATGGGTCCCTGGGCAGAGATGGGTGAGCAATAGACCCTCAGCCATAATTGTTTTTGCTTTTTTTGTTGAGACAGTGTCTCATTACATATACCTGTCTGACGTGGAATTCTTTATGTAGACCAAACTGGCCAATCAAATAGATTCCCTCTGACACTGCCTCCCCAGTGCTAGGATTAAGGGCATAGACCACCAAATCCAGCCCCAATTCTTCTCTGTCCTAAAGTTTTAATGGAAAATATAGGTTCAGTGGTCCACTGGACCACCAGCTCTATTCTTTACCTCCTTCTCACTCAGAAACAAAAAAGATATCTTCAATTTCAGATGCATTTTTTTAATCATTATTGTTGTTGTTTTTCAAGACAGGGTTTCTATGTAGGAATTTTAATCCAGCAACATGGCTGCTCTGATCATATCCAAAGACCTACTTGGTCTATATGATCTGGCTGAAATGCAAACACACTCTTAGTATACATCTTTAATCCAAAACAATGAAGGTAAAGAAGGTTTGGAGAAGGAAGCACTCATGATTGAAAGTGATATCTAATTGGGAGGCAGACAAAATGACAAATCAGGAAAATATTTGACAAAATAGGATATTCCCAAATTTCATCAATGCCGGAGACCAAATGACTTTGTTTGAACCTAAAGACCTTGCTCTTAATCAGCAAACCAGAGGGTCCCAGGCTTCAGCAGACATTCCTTTGATTCCTCCCCTCTGCAGGTGTAGATGATCTGTTTATAGTAGCTTGTGACCCCAAAGAGACCTTGCGATATCCCACTACCTTGAGGTTTGTTATGCTAATTTACAGCGGTGTAAATACTTGGCTGCAATGAAGCAGCTCTGAGAAATTTCACACCCTCTGTATCTTCCTGCTCTATGGTGACCTCTGGTAACCTTCCTGCCCCTGCCCCTTACCTTCCTAAATGCTTATATACAGACTTGGAATAAAGGCTGGTGGGGGCTTGATCGGAACACCGTCTTGCCCTCAATGCATTCTTTGTCTCCTGCCTCTTTCCACCGCCGGCAGTTTCTCTCCTCAGGTGCGGACCCGTGGTTGATAGCTTCCCGGGAGGGTCCCCCAGGAAGAACTGGGACAGCTAGCTCTTTGCAGTTGGCGCCCAGACGCGGGGCTGAGGAATGAGATCATGCACACTGCCAGACATCACATCATGTGAAAGCCTGGCCCAGGTGGTCCTATTGAGAATCATATAGAGAGGAGACGTTCTCGGAGTGACCCGACCGAGAAGTGGACTCCTGGAGAAGAGGTGAATTACGCATGAAATAGACAGATGCTTTTTCCGGAGAAGAGGAAAAAATAGGAAAGGTTGATTCACAGAAGCTTTTCCTCCAGGACAAGGAATGCTTGGGTGAACAAAACTTGTCTGTGAGAAAGCCGTGAATTAGTATCACATGATCGATGGGTCTATATGAAAACTGATGGGAAGTAATACAGTAAAAGATGTTTATGTAGAGTAGAGTCTTTGCGAATTTTAGTAACAAAGATGAACAAAAATAGAAGTTAAGAGAAAACAGAGATATTTATTATGTGAGAATTGTATAGACTGAGATAAAGTTAAATATTGTGTTAGAGTAAGACATAGAGTGAAAAAAAAAAGTTGAGTTAAAGTTATATAAAATAGTACAGAATCATGGGATAAACGTTAAGTGACCATGAAGCCTTTTTACAGAGAATTAAAGAGTCTCTCAAGACTAGGGGGACTAAGGTAATAATTGTGTAGATGTTTTTGTGAAAGCAACAAATAAACCTTATTGAAGGACAAGGTAATGGTAAAATGTGTTCTGTGCATG